>JAMXBB010000012.1:53060013-53384759 GCA_024138015.1 Lumnitzera littorea | reverse complement strand
GGGGGGGGCTTAGGTAGTGAGAAACGCTAAGCCAAGCAGAACCCACTTCCTCTTCCCATTTTCACACATCATATGCCTCTGAACCGACCTATCACTTAGGTCTTCACGGAAAATTAGAGTAGAGGCTTGCTACAAAAGCCCCTTAAGATGAGGGGGAACCCTAGTCGATGAAACCCGAATAAGTACTATTAGTTCCATGACGATTATGGCTACACTACTGAGGAATGCTTCCAATTGAAAAATGCAATCAAATATGCTATTCAAAGGGGCTACTTCGACAAGTACATGGCCCAATAGAGGAACGACGATCATTCTGATGATGACAAAGATAAGGCACCTTAGAGGTGATGAACCTAAGGCACCTGAGCCCAACAGAACAATAACTATTACAATGATCGAGTCCCCAATAACTAAGCACCCAACGGTGTCATCAATATAATCATTAGGGAGGATGGGTACACTCAAGGAGCCGGCTGAGCACTAGTAACTCGGCTTATACCTCGTCCGAGGTATCAGCTATTAGGGAGAAGAAGCAAAAGATTGACACTTCGATCTCTTTCTCCGACGAGGACATAGAGGGGTAGATACCCCTCACCAAGATGCCCTTGTAATTAGGGCAAGAATTGCAAACTTTAAGGTACTCAAGATCATGGTGAACACCAGCAACTCCAACAACATCCTCTTCAAATACATGTACAATAGGATGGGGAAGAAGTTCCCATTAAAATGAAGCTTTACCACCATGATCTCATAGGGTTCAATAGGGGAATGGTCCAAGCTAAGGGCATCATCGCTCTTGACATAGAGCTAAATGACAACGAGAATGTCACCCGATGACTAGTAGAGTTCATCGTAGTCAATTACCCATCCCCCTATAATGTTTTATTAGGACAACCAAGCTTAAAGAACTTTGAAGTTATTACCTCGTCTCTCTACCTTAAGGCTAAGTTCCTAACCTTCATCGAGGTGGGAATTTATAGGTACAACCAAAAGCTCTCTCAGGAGCTTTATGTTAAGGCCACTAGAGTTGACGGTGTGTTCACTTTAAAGATTAGTTTGCATGAGAAGTCGGCTGAGAGGGGCAAGCCGGGTAAGAAGATAAAAGAGGTGTAAATTGGTGACTCTCCTAACCAGACCACCAAGGTTAGGATCAAGACCCCTTCCGAGGTAAAGGAGGAGATAGTTACCTTCCTATAAGCCAACTTAGATAGGTTTGCTCGGTCAAAATCAAATATGCCCAGTCGACATCAAATATGCCTCGTCAGCATCAAATATGCCTGGAATCTCCCCCAACCTGGCAACCTGTAGCCTTAACATTGATAATCATGTGTAGCCTATCAAATAGAAGAAGAGGCATTTCGCATCGGAAAGGCAGGCTACTAAGAGGAAGAAGTGTGTAAAAGCTATTAAAGGCAGGCTTCATGAGAGAGGAGAAGTATCTGACCTGGCTGGCCAATGTAGTGCTAGTCAAGAAGAAGTCTAGGAAGTGGTACATGTATGTCAATTATACCAACCTAAACAAAGTCTACCCAAATAACTACTTCCCCTTCCCTAGGATAGACCAGTTAGTCAATTCCATGTCGAGATACACTCTACTCAATTTTATAGATGCCTTCTCGGGTTATAACCAGATCAAGATGAACCTAAAGGACAAAGTCCATACCTCCTTCATCACTAACTTTGACTTATACTGTTACATAATCACGCCCTTTAACTTCAAAAATGCCAGGGCAACGTATCAACGTGTGACGACCAAATTTTTCAAGCCTCAACTTGAGCAAAACATGGAGATGTACATTAACAACATGATGGTTAAGAGCAAGTAGCCCAACCACCATGTTAAGGACTTATAGGAAGCCTTTGATCAAATGAGAAGATATGATATGAAGGCGAACTCCCAAAAGTGCATGTTTGGAGTCAGCTTTGGTAAGTTCTTAGGCTTCTTGGTTACCTATAGAGGAATTGAGGCCAATCCTGAAATGATATAAGCTGTCAAGGACATGAAGCCCCCTTCCTTAGTTAAAGATGTGTAAAAGCTCACTAATATTGCTGCACTAAGTAAATTTATGTCAATAAGCACGAATAGATGCATAGAGTTCTTTAAAATTCTTAAGAAGGTTTTGAATGGACTCTACAGTACGAAGCAGTCTTCAAGGAGCTACAAGCCTTCCTTAAACACCCACCAATCCTCTCCAAACCCACTCTAAAGGAGGACTTGTATTTGTACTTAGTCGTTAGTGACCATGCGCTCTCTTCTGTATTGGTCAAAGTAAAAGGGAAATAGTACAGGTATGTATATTACGTCAATCATATTCTATAGTACACCAGAATGGAAACATTTCCTCTGGCCATCATCATCTTCGCATGTCAATACAAGCCTTACTTCCAAGCACACTAGATAATTGTACTTTCAAATCAACCATTGTGCATATTATTGCAGAAAGCCTAATAGGTGTTGTTGGATGGTCAAATATACAATAAAATTGAGTACGTATGGTATCCAATATCAACCAGAATAGCCTACAAGGCACAAGTGCTAGCTGACTTCATGGTGGAATATATAGGAGAGGAGGAAGCACCACTCATGCCCCTAGCACCAATCTCCAACCCCTGACTAGTCCATAGCCATTTGCCCAATGGGGCATTGACAACCTTGGCACTTTCCCAAAGGCCTCAGGAGGATGGTAGTACATCATTATAGCCATCAATTACTTTACAAAGTGGGTTAAGACCGAGGCCTTGGCCAAAATCACTAAGAGGAGCATCGAGTTATTTATACGAAATAACATCATCTCTAGCTTCGGGGTTCTCCATATACTTATCATGGACAATGGGCGACAATTTAACAACCCTAAGTTCAGAGAGTTTTTCACTAAGCACCACATCACACCTCACTTCACCTCAATTGCCTACCCTTAGTCCAACAACTAAGTTGAAGTTACCAACCAAATCATTATTGAAAGCCTCGAGAAGAGGGTAGATCGAGCTTAAGGAGCTTAGGTAGATGAGCTGCCCAACATTTTTAGGGGTTATAGAACTACCTATTGTACCTCTATCAGTGAAACTCGATTTTGCCTAACATTTGGGTCAAAAGCAATCCTTCCCATCAAATTAGAACTTCTAAATATTCGGACTTAAAGCTTTAATACTACCTTAAATGAGTCCCTACTGTAAGCCAGCATGGATACCATCAAAGAAATCAAAGACCTCATTACAACTCAAGTAGCTACCTACCTATATTGAGCAACTAAATACTATGATTAGATGGTCAGACATAAAGAATACAAGGTCGGTGACCTAATCTACCAAAAGCTAGAAGCCACGGGCTTACATAAAGGACAAGGGAAGTTCGGCCCTAATTAGGAAGACTTAGTCAAGGTTAAGGAGAACTTAAGGAATGGAGCATACAAATTAAAAAGATTGGATGGCGAGCTCATCTCGCACATTTGTAGATAATCTCTAACTTTAGTTCGATTAATGTAAATATTCTTACAAATGTTAATGAAAGTTATGTTCTCCAAGTATACTAAGCACTCTCTCTCTTACTTTCATACTACATCCCAACTCAAAAAGGTTAAATGGACCCTTGTGCACCTCCTCAGGCATAAGTAGTTGGAACACCATTGCCTTAACCCCCTTTGGATAACCTTAGTAAGGAGAAACACCTCTTGCATACACCTCTTGTACGACTAAGGAACCCTCACAATCAATTAGCTCAGAACGCCACTAAAAGTGAACCCCCCCCCCCACCTCCTAGTTAACCTCAACAACGACAAACACCCCTTGTACGATCGAGGAACCCCAACAATCAATCAAGTCATAATACTACCGACTTAATCCCCCTAGGTAACCTCAGCAAGGGAAAACACCCCTTACACGACTGAAGAACCCCCACAATCAGTGTGAAGTCCTACAAAATTAGTAATCAACTCATGATTGGTTAGTTTAGAAATGGTTTCTAAAATTTAAAGTAATCTCATAAATTATCCAATCAAATCCAAATTTTACAATGAAGTTAGAAATATTAGTAAAAATGATCTCATGAATTTGAATTTAGGAAAATAAATAATTAAATATTATAATATTACGTTATATGTATATTACCCATTATTTATAAGAAAAGTGAAAAACAAATTTTAATAATTAATGAATCGCTAGAGATAAATTATATGCGTACTAAAAATTATAAAATAACTTAAATAATATTTATGAGTATTTATTTGTACCATATATGTATTTAAGTGTAGATAAAAATATACGAAATTACTTAAAATACATAAAATATGACAAACTAATGCTAATTAATTAAAGAAAATTCATAAAAAATTAAGAAAAAATCAAGAAAAATGTTGAGAAGTGTAGAATGTCTAGATAAGAGTCACGACAAGATGCAAGTGAAAGAAAGAAAATCAACTAATAATGATTAACCAACTAGAAAGTGAAAAAAAGAAGAAGATAATGACACTTGGCAATCAAAAAGCAAAAGAAAACCCTAAAACACTACTATAAATTCAGATCGACCCAATCAAAAATCATTTTAGTCAATTGTGAGTACAGGAAAAATAGAGAGAAGTTGAAAAGAAGAGGGAAACCAATTTTACCAAAAATATACAAAATAGTGTGTATTTAAGGTATTATACGAGAACCCACACCCAAACAGTACTTGGGATGAAACCAAACTAACCACTACACAATGGACTTATGCTTGGTGGTGCTGACAAGGCCATGGTGACAGAAGTTGGCAACATCGGTGAGTTCCAATTTTCCTTCCGATTTTGTTTTATTTATCAAAAATATCAAATAATAATGGAAATTTATGAAATTTAGTATTCTAGGATATTATAGTATGTAGATTTAAGGGAAAAATATCAATTTGATAAATTTAAGCCTTAAGATATATTACTCTTGAGAAATAACTAAACTCACGCTAATTTTCAATTTAAATAAACTTAATTATTTAGTTTTGATATCAAAATTTTTATGTAGATTATTTAGGGTATTCATAATAGTGCTATGAAAAGATTTTTCAAAAATTAATTTTCTAAAATTTTACTTCATTTTTAAGCTTAAAATCATACATAAAAAGCAATATTTGGGCTTAATTTTGTGATTTAATGTTAATTTAGTGAAAATTCCAATTTATTATGTAGTTAGATATTTTTATATGATAGTTGCTAATGTAGGATGGTATTTGTGGAGTTTGAGGTATTGACTATATGTAATATGCATAATATGTAATAAATATGTGCAAACAAATAATAGGTAAAATGATATATTTAAGTTAATTTGATAATTTAGGGTAATTAGGTATAAATTCTAATTTAGGATATTTATTTGATGACGAAAGATGATATATGTAGTATTAGAAATGTTAGATAAGCATTTTAAGTATAGACTATTTAATAATATACAGTATGTGTGTATAGGAATTAAATGGATAGAAAATATTATGTCAAAATTGATAATATTATAATAATAATATAAAATAAAACTAATATGGAATATGTATTTAAGTAAATTTATGAAAAATATAGGTTATTCTCGTATCGAGAGTTAATTCGGTAATTGAATTAGGAATATAATATACCATACCGATCAAAATATTGGTTATGTGCTAATAGAAAATTTATGATACCCAAATAAAGTTCGATAGATTTCACATATTAGTTCGAAAGCAATTCCTAGAGTTTACATATAAAACCTGTAATCTGAAACTAAATTAGAAGCTAATTCAAGAACCAATTTAGAAACTGAACCAAAAACTAATTTAGAACTAGCTTGGTTATAAGCAATATAAAACTTAAATAATTGAATAGAATTATAATTTTAAGCTAAACCTAATGATGTAAAGCTTATATATATATATACACACACACACACATATGTATAAGTGGTTATGTTAAAATATGGACATTTCTCATATCACAATCTGATTCAAAAGCATAAATCAAAATTTGAACTAATAGAAATATATTAAAGAGTCGACCAAAATTTGAACTAAAAGTTATATTTACTTGAATAAATTGTGAGAACAAGGTTAAAAGACATTTATAAGAATTATAAGTAAAGGGTAACCAAAAGGTAAACTAGACCCTAATTTAAAGGTTGAATAAAAACTTAATGCAAAACGGAAATAATTGTAAGAGACTTAAAACCTAAATAATTAGATGTAATAACAACCTAAATTGAAGATAACAATAAGAGTTATAGAATAAAGCATATATAAAGTAATTATATGAATACTAAAACAATCTTTATATTATAGGGATTATTGATAACGGCCTGTTGCAAGTCACAACTTAAGTGAGCAAGCGAAAAGTCCATGTTAGTTGGGATCAATACATTTCTGTATTTTAGAGTATTGTTTTATAGTACTCAGAGGATTGAGATTATACTTGGTTGTGTTTGCTAGAGAGCTGACAGTGCACATGCTTGTATGTGTACGTGTTTTTGGGTTTGATTATACAATTTTGGTTTGATGTTATGGATTGTAATTGTGTGATTTATATGAAATAATTGAACACCTTAAATTGGACCTAACTAAATATATGACTAGTAAGTCTAAAACAAACCTATACAACAATCCATTAAGGGAAATGGTTAGAGTTCTCTGACCAAATATCGACCCCTTTGAAAGAGCTAGTGCTGGATAGCATAATTAGTCCCTTCTTCATCTTTAGTCAAACTAAGTGGTAGGAGAGAATGTCGCAGTAAAGGTGAAGTCAATGGTTCAAAAGTAGTCAAGGGAAAAGCAATATCTCCATTACACAAGTCTGGGTTTGGTCATGAGTTGTTGAAACATACGCTAAACTCCTCAACCTAGATTAAATGGGGTAAAATTTCCCTAATCTAACAACAAACCAAATAACGTTATGCGATAGCATTTACTTATCGTTTTTCCTTAAAATAATTAGTTGATAATCTTATTTGTGTTTGATGTATAGTTTTAAGTTTCCATCCCAACTCATTGAGCAGTTGGTTCCTCACTTCTCTATAAATGCTATTGCAGGTACTAATTAGGAAGCGATAACGTAACTATCCTGAAGTTACCTACTCTATTGTTAGATCATAGGGAGTAAGGAAATAAACTGATAATTAGATACATTCCTGAGGTTTAGCTCTTATTTATGAATCTTCTAATATTCAATCATGTATTACTTGAGTAAGGTTAGGGTAGTGAATTATGTAAACATTAATTTGGAATGTTGGAATCCTAATGTATGTTTTTTATACTTCCATATGCAAATAATAAATTTAATCTATAAATTGTTTGCTTCAAAGTAGGTTAGTCGTTGACGCCTTGTATAAATTAGCTCTATGATAGTGGCTGAAAGGTTAGCTTCTATTATAGAATGATTTACATAGTAGGATTGTTACGACTCTTTTACTTTAGAGCATAACAGTTCTAAGTTGGTATCAAAACATAGTTCTAGTAAACTCACTTTAAATTGTAATAATTAAAAGAAGTAGACAGTATAGGATCACGTTGAGAGTGAGTAGTAATAAGTAGGTAGTAAAAGATTGTATTATAAATTATAGAGTAAGTAGTGATTATGACACTAAACTAAGATAAATGCTAATTGATCTTAAATCCAACTAAGGGATTGCATGGTGAATTGACAGTTGGTCAAAGTGATTCAAGTAAAATAAGGGAGAGTCTTTTATCAATTACAGAGCTGAGATGTGAAGATTTTGTTTGAAATGGTTAATTTAGATATGTTGAATTCCATAAGTGAGATTACTGAAAAGTTTATTGATGGGATGTGATGTAATTGACAAGATTCGTAGATATTGACTGAAATTAATTCAAGCTTTTAGTATAATAGAGATACTGTGATATGTCCCATTGATTAAAGAAAGATGGAAAATAAGGGATTATGGCTTAGAAAATGTTAGTGAGATGCTTTTAGTAAGGACAAAAGAGAGAGACCTTACCCTGTTAATATAACTTATATTGTAACTAGCACATCATGCATTTAGACATTACCCACAAAGGATTATTGAATCGGTTCCCACATTTTCCTGGATCAATTGGAGTAGGTGAAACCCTAAAGCTAAAAGAATCTCACCTTAAACTAAAAGTTTGACAAACTACAAGTGAATCAGAACTTATATGAGAGGTACAATCAGAACCTAACTTAGACGTAGATCTTGTATAGAATGAGATGGTGGTATAAGAGATAATAGTTAATAATGGCATTGAAGAGTTTGATAATGATAAGGTATATAAAATGAGTACTATTTCGGACTTTCCTATAGAAGTATAGAGTACTGAATCCATAAGTGGAAATAACGATGATTGAATTGAAAGATAAATGTGGTAGAATTCTTTTGAATGAATTGTTGTTATTGGTGATTTGAATGATAGATATACTATGATAGTTGGTTATGTTTTGTTGAAAGATAAAGTTAATCCTATGTTAGTCATTCATATGTGGACATCTTACTTATCTTTTAATGAATTTTGTTGTACTTTTGATGGATATATATTCTTTTAGATATGTGCATACGTTATGATGTCTTATATACTTACAGTAAGGATGAAAGGATAAGATATGTTTTAGGAGATTAATATTGAAGGTCCTTTACATTAGTGAGGATAATTGTAGAAACTATAATATGAAGAGATAATCAAGTTATGAATCCTTTAGCCTTTAATGAATAACAAATCAAAGACTTATATCTTTGGAGACATAAGAAAGTCCAAGTGAAGTAAAATAAGATAATGGGAATCTTTATGTTGTGTTAAGGTAAATAGAATGATATCATTATATAGTACATATGTTCGATTATAAGGGGTGGATGATTATTAAATGGTACTTAAGAAATGAAGTAGGATTGTCAAATTAACTATGATTAAATATATGCCTAGGCACCTTAAGATAGTAGTACTGAGGTGAGTAACAATTGACAGTGGAAATGGGAGTTAAAACAAAAAGTTTGGAGAAGATCAAGACTTACAATCAAAAGTTTCCTCACTATTCCAAGATCGATAGAACATAACCTGCCAAGAAGTGAAGTTTATAAGAGGGTTACCCACTAGTATACATATTATGATATGATGATAAGGAATAATGATCAAGTAGGACTCCCTGCTCCTTAAAAACACCATCGATGAAACACAGCTTCAAGAAGGCCTATGCTAGTACAATGGAGGAGACAATTCATGATGAGGACGAACCTATACCTTCCAACCACTTCCTAACGACAGCATTCATAACAGCCTTCTCTATGCTTAGGAATAGCTCAAAGATCAGTCGAGTGAAGTACCTCTATACTGTCTCCTTAGCATTGATTCCTTGTTATGCCTTAGAGCCATAAAAGCCTCAATCTCTTAAGTGGCCACAACATCATTTAGGAGGAGCTTCTTCTAGGTCTTGGTTTGAACTAGTGGAGTCTACTACGTCTAAAAGTCTACCTCCTTAAGTAACTCTACCACCAAAAACTTGTCTTGCTAGTTCTTTACTGACAAGTCCAAGCCCTTGAACAGTTTCTTCCCAGCGCGATTTTGGAGGTAAGTCCACTCATTTAGACACTTCCACATATAAAAGTGGTTAAAGAGCTCGGGCATAGCTCTCACCACCAAATATTTACATTAGGCTTAGATGGCCTTCAGTAACCTCTACCTATTAGGAGGTATTTGATAGGGGCAACAACAGTAATAGTCAGACAACTCCTTCTCAAATTCAGTAAAGGGCAAGTGCATACTTGGCTATAAAGACTCTTTGTGCACCACAAATCACCATCCATTTAATAGAGCCACCCATTCCTCTAGCCATGGCAACTATACCAACAAGCCTAGAAACTCACCCACAATAAAGTTCTGAAGAACCCAATTGGTTGTAGATGATTTTCTCTTGCTCACTCTACCATTTGGCTTCTTAATATTCTCTATACTGTTGTAAGTATAAACAGCTGCCTTTAGAGGCTCTTGTAGATAACTGTCCCAAAGGATGGCTCTTAACGCTGACGTTCTGTCAAACGCTTCCAATCACCTCTTTGTCTCTATATACAATTGTGCCAGCAAGGTTGAAGCCTCCTCATCCCTGCTATCGCCTTGGAGTTCGACGATGTTAGTTATACTCACTAGAGTTAACTCCTGAGTTCAACATCTTTGATGAATGTATATATAGCAAGAAAGTGTTGTTGATGAAGAAGAAGAAAGCAATCAATGAAGAAGGAAATGATTGCAACAGTTGTAAGGTAATAAGATAGCTAAAAGTTACAAGAGTAATCTGTATGAATGATGAAGGTATTTACAGGTCGAATGCTTAAGAGAGTGAATATGCAATTATAGGGATCCGTATCAACACGAATCCCATAGCGCGTCACTATGAGAACATGTAGCAACAGTTTTGGTCAAACGACCTCATTCAAACGGCAAGACAATTGCTCATGAACGCACCTCTATGTGTGATGTGATAGTTGTCATATCACAATAAATGTACTTTGAAACATCCACTATGTTGAGAATTCAAATAGTCTAACTTCTCCAAGAAGTTTTATAGAGGTCCTTTCATCTCCTACAACTACTATGATACTCTAACAAGGCCATACTTTGGCATAGACTTGCTCTACCATCATCTACTTGGTCACCTCTGCCTTAACCCAGCTAAAGGCCAATTGCTCAGCTCCCTTTGTTGACCAAGGAAGTTAGACCTCCTATATCTCACCTCGTTGCTTAAGTACCCAAGTCAGCCCAAGCAATAGACTAATCAAGTCGATCAATCCTACTTGACCCCTATTCAAACAGTTCCACCTCCCCTCCCCCCAGCTCGGGTATAGGACATGCCACATTGGCACTTCCCCTATAACATCGACATAACAATATGCTCATTGAATCACCCAGCTAACATAAAGGCTTCAGGATCAAATTGACCATGTGCTTGAGGAACCCATCCTTCCTCTCTCCTTACTTCTACTACAGTAGTGAGACTAAGTAGTAGGAGGCAAGTGTTGAGAAGGCATTTTAGACTTAGGCCCTTCAAGCCCATGCCAATCTGACTAAGCTCATGGCCTAGGCTACTTTCCTTTAAATCCAATCCACTAGAACATGTGGTCAACCTTAGTTTAGTCCCATGATGTGGCTTGCCCAATTGTAGTAGCTCACAACAACTAGGAGACTATAGATAAGGTTGGGTAACTGGGTTAACAACCAACTCCTACAATTGCAAACCATATCGAAGCTGCATGACTCTACTACCATAGCTTGCAGATGTATCTTCTACCCACTAACGACTTTACAACCACTGGCTCTACTCCTTTATAAATATTAGGCCACTACCAATAGTAAACCACCTGACACTTTGTGCACTTAAGCTTTACCTTATTCTCTAGCGCACTTGTTATCTTTCTCTACACACTACTAACTTAAGCCCTAGAGCGGCTACGTTAGATAACCCCCTGGTACTCTTCACTAGTTCTTATTTTGCAGGCTCACACAGTAGTACAAAACCCAAATTATTTCTAATCTCTACTGGACAAAATCTAAAAACAACGGGTTGGTTTTTTTTTTTTTTTTGTCATTTAAAGTCCATCAATTGAAGCAAATTAGAATTCTCATCGTCATTTAATTTTTGTTAAGACATCTGTTGATAGCTAAACTCCATTCATCACAACTCACTCAGTTACCTGGCTATTGTCATGTCGAATAACTCAATTCTTTATAAATGTCGTTTAACATAAATCTGTATCTGACTTGAACTTAAGAGAAGTGATGTGAATAGTTATCGCTTAATATAGTTATAATACATAACTGCCCATTATTCCTATATTTCAAGAATGGGCTTGATTAAGAAATCTCCACATATCCCAATAATCATGTGGTTAATTGCTATTTTAGACACTCAACATTCACCTACAAATATAGAAAAGAAGCACTGTAAGGACCATCTGACAACCCAACTACTTGTCTTACCTTCTCTAATATTAATTTACTAAGTTAGGCATTAGAGTGGCCACACTGGACTGGCCCCAATATACTTAGTTCTCTAGATTTTGCAGGAAGGAGATCACTCGAAAACCATATAACAACATTTGGTGCAGCTTGTTTTTTCTTACCCATCCATATGGCTTAGACAAGATTAACTAAAAGTGTAAGTGTTGATACTTCATCCCACCACCTTAAAGGGGGAAGTAAGCACACTAACGAACATTTAGCTAAGCTAGAGTAACTTTGCCTCAACTTAGCCAAAGAGAACCAAGAATTACGCAAAAAACATGAAGAGATCCTTAATCTCCTTCATAATAATGTTTACCCAAATCAAAACAGAGAGCACAACAATCACAATGCCGATAACAACAATGACTCAATCTATTTACCCGAATTATTGAGAAAGCAAGCTAAGGTTACAAAGGAACCTTCAACCCTTACACTCAAGAAAAATGATAAGGGTAAGCAACCGTAGCATATGCACCATGCTTGATAGGGATCAATGACCAATCACGCGCTCTCAAACTCGAGGGCTCGCTTAAATGGTTCACCGAGTTGCCCGAGGTGAGTTGAGTGTTGAGGAGCAATGCATTCTCCAATCCAATCTGCCAAGTTACTTTGCTCTCCACACCATCTAGGAAACCGCCAAGGTAACCAACCGACATGCTAAGCCGACCCCACCACTACACACCAGTCCAAGCATCGAATCAGGATATTGCCAACCTCACTAGTACAGAGGCTGAGTTGACAGTGATCAAAAGCCGATCACCCGAAGCCAACTCAAGAATGAGTTGCCCCTGAACTAACCTTGGTCCAATCCCAATTGTCTGAGCTACCGAACTGCTGACGTCGACCTAAACTGATCGGGATCCACCCCCACCTGATCAACAGTGTTATTAAGGCTACAGAATGAGTAATTTACGTGTGCGCTATCCTTTTTTAACATCCGTACTATCCTTACTACCAACTGATATTCTTTTTGCACAATTATATTAATACCCTTGTAAATTATTGTCTTTTTGCTTAACTAGTAGGAATCTTTTTGTAATTTATTCTTACCTAAGATTTACCTTAATTGGGTCATATCAATACTTATATATTGCAATAGCCGCAATAGTTATCACATTGAATTTTTCATACTTACTCTCTTGAACTAAGTGTTCAATTGCTTACTCTTGAGCTACTCTTATCTAGCCCTTTGAGCATGAACTAGCAGTAAGTAACCTCTGACAACACTTATACATCATATCAAGTTTGCCCTGAACTCGTATAAGGCGTCAGTACACGGGAAGCCCCTACTCAACCTTCAACTATTATTTATCTTTCAAACCATCTAGCGGCCCGAACCCACCCCTTTGTTACGTATGATATTGGGTTCGTATGTTCATCTACGAACCCATATCAATGCCAGACCCTTGCATGTTAGCACCCCTACTACAGCGAATAAATAGTTTCAAATTAAGAAAAGTCCTTTCATCCCTGAAATTTTGGAGGAGGTTATACTACGACATATCAAGTTGCCACAATTTGAAACTTATGATAGAAAGAAAGATCCAAAAGATCATTTAGAGTACTACCGCACTTTGGCCAAGTTGCATGGCTTAAGTGATGCCATGGCCTACCAAGCTTTCCCCTCGATTCCATGAAATGCAGCAAGTACATGGTTTAAACACTTGAAGCCGAATACGATTTCGTGTTTCGAAGATTTAGCAGAACTATTTCTCCAACACTTCCTTGCAAGTAAGCTTCTTATTAAGAATTCTTCAATCCTTAACACAATAAAGCAGAGATCAAATGAATCTACTAGAGATTACATGGCCAAGTTTATGGCTGAGATGGTCCAAATTTTAGAGCTCAACATGAGCGTAGCTCTTAATGTGGTTATTGATGGTATAAAGCCACATGGAGACTTTTTCAAGTCTCTCACCAAAAATAAGTCAAGGACTTTTGCCGAGTTCAAAGCCAAAGCCATGTCTTACATCCGATAAAAGGACAATATTAAAGCTCGTTGAGAAGCTGACCAAAACAAAGGAGATAAGAAGGGTGACAAGAGGAGGAATGCAAAAGATTGAGTTAGAATAGATGACAAACAATGTCCTAACTTCGAGAAAAAAAGCTATGAATTCTAATATATTCGATCCACACACCAATTAATCATCCAATTTCGAACATATTAATGGAGGTGCTGGACAAAGGAGCATGTTGTAACAGCCAGAAAGGATAAGAGGAAACCTATCACGACAACATCCCAACAAGTATTGGGATTTCCATCAAGACAAAGGCATAACACTAACGAATGCATCCAACTTAAGAACGCGATCGAGGATGCAATTCAACAAGGGCACTTACGCAAGTTTCTAGCGCATGATGTCAAGAATATTAAGCGACCATCTTAAAGGAGATGAGAAGACTAGTAAAATTTTACTCAACAAGCTATTACCAGGAAAGATTCAAGAGATGGGAATACCATTAGAGCACTTAATGGAATAATCAACATTATAGCCGATGGACCTTCTACCAGAGGTCAGTCAAACTCTTTGAGTTCAACTAACACCATTAATTATGTTTGCAATATCCAAAGCAAGAAGGTCAAAATCAACAATACGATTTCTTTCATAAAAGGAGACTTTGAAGGCATTCAAAGGCTGCATGATGATTCACCTGTGATTAGTGCAAGAACTACTAACTTCGAGGTCAAGAAAATTCTTATTGACACCAAAAGTTCAACAGACATTATTTTTCAACACGCTTTTGATCAAATGAGACCAAAGATCAAAACATAGCTAAGATCATATAGCTATGATTTGTATGCCTTCAATAGTCAATCCATCTGGGTAACCGAAGTAATTTCTTTACTAATTCAAATTGGAGACAATGAGCATGTTACGGAAGACAAAGTGGACTTCCTTATTGTCAAATGTTATTCCTCATACAATATGATCATGGGATGGCCGTGTCAACACTTATTCGGCATCATCCCTTCCATTACTCACCTCAAGGCCAAATTCCCAACTCCTACAAGAGTCGATGTACGTAAAGGAGATCAACAATTGGCATAATCATTGTATATAAGGGCGTTAAGGCGAGAAGAAGTTTATCAAGTGAAAACTTGTCTAGAAGGAAAGTCAGTCGGCAAAGATAATGTTGAGGATGAAATCGAGGAAATTTCATTGGGAGATGATCATAAGAAGATGACCAAGATAGGGAAACCTTTGTTGGCAGACATCCATAAAAATTTAATCAATTTTCTTCAGGAAAATGCCAATGTATTCACATAGTCCCCTTCGAACATGTCAGGTATCTCGAGAAACATTACGATACATAAGCTTTAAATCGATCCAAGCGTAAAAGTGATCCAACAAAAAAAGAGGCATTTTTCCCTCGAGAGGCAAGTATCCATAGAAGAAGAAGTTGAGAAACTCTTGAAGGCAAGATTCATTCGAGAAGACCTTATCCAACTTGGTTAGTCAACTATGTGTTAGTCAAGAAGTCTAATGGCAAATAACGCATGTGTATAAACTCCATAGATCTTAACAAGGCCTATTCTAAAGATTGCTTTCCCCTACCGAAAATTGATAAGATGGTTGAGTCAACTACCGAGCATGCATCGCTCTCTTTCATGGATGCTTTTTCGAGCTACAGCCAAATTAAAATGGATGAAGAAGATGAAGTTCACACATCATTCATTACTAATTTTGGAATATATTATTATATGATGATACCCTTTTGGCTAAAAAAGGGTAGTGCAACTTATCAACAACTCATCACTCTGATGTTTAAGCTCTAGATCCATCGAAATGTCAAAGTATACATGGATGATATGATCATGAAAATCACGGCAAAGGATCAACATCTTGCTAATCTTGACGTGACATTTGCTACCTTAAGGAGATACAACATCAAACTAAATTCGCAGAAGTGCGTCTTTAGTGCTACTTTTGGGTACATAGTCACTCGACGCAGCATCGAAGCTAACCCAAGAAAGATTGATGTGATTAGAGACATGAAATCTCCTTGTACTATTAAGGAGATCCATGAACTCACTAAGCAAATGGCTGCCCTTAATAGGTTCATGTTGACAAGCACTGATAGGTGTGCAGAATTCTTTAAAATTCTAAAAAATCTGAGAGATTTCATGTGGACGGATGATTTGGAGAGGGCATTCAATAAACTTAAATAATTTCTTGCGTCACCTCCAATACTCTCAACATCTGTCCCAAGAGAAAATTTGTACTTATACCGATTAATCAGTTGTTGAGCACTTTCCTTTATATTAGTTCGAATCGACGGCAAGGAGCATCAACCAATCTATTACGTGAGTCATGTCCTTTAAGGACCAAAGCATTGATATACAAAAATCAAAAAATTCACGTTAGTGGTGGTTCTCTCGGCAAGGAAGTTAAAACCATATTTTAAAGCCCACCAAATTGTAGTCCCCACTGATCAACTTTTGCCGCAGGCATTGCAATAGCTAGATTCCTCGAGAAGGATGATGGAATATGCCTTGGTGTTAAGTTCTTATGGTATACAATACAAACCCAGAACGGCATTAAAAGCTCAAGTGCTAGCGAATTTCATAGTCGAGTTTACGGGTGAAGAGGATAGTATGGAAATTGCCAAGAAATCGATATGGTATCTTTATGTCAATGGTTCCTCCACCAGAGATGGAAGTGGCGTGGGCTTAATACTACAAGGACTCTACAATGTCAAGGTTAATTATGCCCTGAAATTTGATTTTTGGCCAGCAATAATGAAGTAGAGTATGAAACCTTGATAGCTGGGCTCAAACTTACGAAGGAAGTTAGTGCCGAGAAGCTTAAAGTTTTTTCGGATTCATAGTTTATGGTGAATCAAGTCAAAGGAAGTTATGTAGCAAAGGAAGAGGAAATGAGTAAGTACTTATTAATAGTATAAACACTCGCAGAAGAATTTCAGTCCTTTTCAATTCATAAAATACCAAGGAGTAAGTACATTGCTGTCAACAAACTGTCAAAGTTAGCCAGTATGGCATTTCCTGATTTGAGTGATAAACTCTTTGTTGAGTTTCTCCCACACAAAAGCTTATCAATTATCCCGCATAATTGTGAATTAGCTCTCTACCCAAGAGAGAGGTCATGAATGGATCCCTTCGTAAACTATCTGAAGGATGGTGCCCTCCCTTATTATAAGAAAGAAGCTCGAAGACTAATTTACCAGGTCACAAATTACATATAGATAAATGATCAGTTGTATAAACGTGGCATTTCCCAAGCTTATCTTTGATGCCTTCCTCCTGAAGATGCGCGATGGGTGTTATCCAAACTATATGACAGTATATGCAGCAAACATGTGAAAGCTCAAACATTGTACATTCGTGCCTTGTGACTCAACTATTATTGGCTTACAATGAAAGAGGATGCAAGAACATCTGTTCGGCATTGTCCACAATGCTAGAAGCATGAGGTGCTAAGTCATGCACCATCCACTAAATTGTGCTGTTTGACTAATCCTTAGCCTTTTGCCTAGTAGGGATTAAACATACTCAGACCATTTCCGAAGTCCATCGCCCAACAACAATTTGTCACTATTGTTGTGGATTATTTGACGAAGTGGGTAGAGGCTAAAGCATTGGTAAAGATAATAGAACAAAAGGTCAAAGTCTTTGTCTTCAACTTCATTATATTAAGGTTCGACGCACCATTCATGATAATCATGGATAATGGACCACGATTTGACAATGACAAATTTCGAGCATTTTGTGAGAAATACAACATCCGCCTTAATTACATGTCAGTATCTCACCCTTGGACTAATGGATAAGTAGAGGCTATCAATAAAATTGTCTTAGGCAGCCTGAAGAGGAAAGTTAGTCAAGCGAAAGGAAGATGACTCGATGAATTGTAAGAGGTTTTATGGGGATATCGGACTACTCATAGAACCGCAATAAAGGAAACACCCTTTAAGATGGCCTATGGTTCAGAAGTTGTATTATCAATTGAATTGAACCTACCGAATCTTTGCACACAAAATTTTGATGTAATGATAAATCAAGTCGGGTTAATGGCTAACTTGGATATAATCAAGGAAATCAGAGATGTTGCAAGAGCGAAAGTTGTAGCATACCAACATAAGGCAGTCAGCTATTATAATTAAAAGGTACGACATAAGGTCTTTTAGCTTGGAGATTTGGTGTACCGAAAGCTAGAGGCGACAGGTGCATGAGAAAGACAAGGGAAACTCGATGCAAATTGAGAGGATCCAGTTAGGGTTCGGGAAGCCATTAGCGAGGGGGCGTATCGACTAGGTAGGTTAGACGAAACAGTAATCCCTCATGCATAGAATGCTGAGAACCTGAAATTTTATTTTAATTAATTCTGTAATGTTATGAGCATTCTTGTTTGTTCAATTGTTTCAAAAAACAATTATGCTATGTTCAAAGTTCTGACTTTCATTTGTTTCTCTTCCTAATCTTTTTATGATCAATGGGTTATCATTTAAAATTCAAATTACACTAGACAAATTAATTTCTTTTAAAGATTCAAACCTATCGTGGTTAACAAACATTATAATTTAGACATACGATAGATTAAAGAACATAAATGTTCTAATAAGCAATCTTACGGCATAAACTATGCGACTAGTTCACGTCTCAAATGAATAATGGATGGCCGTTATATGAAAGGCACCCGATACATTGCATGTGAAATAAAACATGCTGAGAAAATAAGCGTGTGAAATAAAACATGCTGAAAAAGTTCGACATATGAAATAAAACATGCTAGGAAACAGTAGAGTACATGAAATAAAACATACTAAAACTACTAAATTATGCATGAGGAAATGTGCATAAGATTAATAACAAATACAATGTTAAATTTTCGACTACACAGTCGAATACTATCCATACAAAAGATAAATCAATTACAAGGGAAACAATCTTATGATATATTCTTGGAATGAGTGGAGGCATTTTCTTAATCGGAAGTCGAAGCCTTATTAGAGTCTATCTCCTTTTCGATGCCTGGGTTTTGGGAACAAGTGGATTTCTCTTTGTGCACTTAAGGGATTTCTTTAGACAAACAATCTCCGTCATCTCTAGGATCCTCGGCACAAGCCTTGTTATCACCCTACATATTGATCTCAACACCTAAATCTTTGTCGACTTCTTCATCACAGTTATTAACTTTATCATTGACATCGATGAAGTCCAAGCATGAAAGATCATAGTTGGGGTAAAACTTGAGGATTTCTTCTCTTGCCTCTTGAACCCCCTCCAACAACATTTTTCTCAATAATCTCTCGTTTTGCTGACTTGATGTCACAATTTCAAGTGCCTCTTCAACAGAGTGCCATTTCCTCACTACCTTCTCTAATTCGGCAATACGCCTTTATGGTCTAGAGTTGTTGGTCTCTGGTCCCTTTATTTGTATCTCAAGCTTGTCTTCTTCGTCACTTATTAAGCTAAGTGTTCAGCCCAAACCCCAGCACTCTTCTTTGTTTTTACGCAGCTCTACCTTCAAATCTTCGGCCTTCTTAGATTGCTCATCAACTTTAACCTTAAGGCTTGAGACTTCATCGGTAGCCAAAGAGTGTTCCAATTTCTCAGTAGCAAGTTCATTTTGATAGTTTCTAGCCTCTATCTCAGCTCCTAGTTTCTAATCATAATTCTATTGTACATTTGTGGAATCCATTAACAGTTACGAGCTATTGGTTCAAAGGGAGTTTAAAGGTACCCTATGCTTCTAGTAAGACAACACCACATACCTATAACAAATATAATTGATGTCTTAAAAAACTAAAAATGATGATGGTAATGATTTAATTGAATTTTATGATTATTTAGAAGATACAATAAAATTTTTATTTTATATAGATTAGGCTTATTCGCTCTTAAAAGAAAGGTTTTATTTATACGATATATATTTTAGAAGAAATTATAATTTATAACCGTATCCTCCTCTCTATCTATATTTATCAAAACTTTCATTAATATTTCATAACTATTATTTAGAGAAGCTCCTCTTGGGTGTACATGGTATCAAAGCCATGGGGAGAGTACATAAGCTATTAAGTTAGTTCTTATTTTCCTTTAAGACGATTTTCTTTGTAAAAATCTACATCTTATATTTACTATTCACTTTAGGACGATTCCTTTGTGGAGATTCCTTTTGTTATGATAAGCTTATTGAGGCTTGGCATAAATCCCATTTTGAGTTAAGAGTAGTAAAAGGTTATAAATTGGAAATCACAACATAGGATTAAAAATAGTCTTGTGAAATAGATCTATAAAATTAGATAAATTAGTCTCTCTTTTGAAAATATGAATTTACTTAGAAGAACTATATCTTCTTCTAGTTTTGCTACTTCTAAACAAACAAAAGAATTTATGTTAAATAATAGAGATGGAATTCATATAAAAAATTTCAATAAAGCAATAAATGATTAGAAGATTCCTAAAACTTCCTATGATCAAACATATCAAATGGCTAAATGGAAGATTTTTGGCAAAAATGATTATGTCATAACCACAAAGGAAAAAGATATCCCTAACTCTAATGGCTTAACTACGATAAAATTATTAAATGCTAATTCAATTAAAAAATATGCAAAAGAATAAAATTATATACATATAGGTTTAGTACAAGTAGAAGCTAAACCTCTTACAAAACTAGGTCTTAACACTTCTGTGTTTATGGTCCTTAAAGATGCTAGAGAATTGATTTATGAAAGGTCAATTAATGTTACTATTGAAACCAACCTTAATAGCGAACCAATTCAATTCAAATGTCATCCAAATATTATCCTTGGTCTCAGGGATAAGACTATAATGAGTTCCTTAATTCTTCAAATTAAAACTCATAATTATAGAATGGAAGAAGAAGCTATTCCAATGGTTGTTATTTATAGAGTTTATTTCAAACTAATGAAAATTGCTTTTTGGTCTAAAGCTTATAAAATTGATAAAAGAAGCCAAACTCTTTTAATCCAAATAGACCTAACCAAAGCCAATGTTTTAGTACCCGGAATGATTCAATTATCTCAAGTTAACTTACCTAAACATTGGGAAGTAGAAAATCCACTTCCAAAACAACCTGTTTACAATACCAAACCATTAAATATAGTTCAACACATAGGTGGAAAGATTACCATCTAATTTACTAGGTGATCTTTTGATCAACCTAAGAGGTCGTTGGAAATAAAATAAATGTCAACTTCTTTTAAGAGATCTATAGATCTACCTCCACCTTCACCTATAATTCATTCACCGTTTAATGTCTAATCTAATGTTTAACCGAATGTTCAATCCAATGTCCAAGATAATCTTTCTATTTTTGGAATAGTTAACGATAGTTCAAGAATAACTAGACATGTTTATCAACCTAACAACCAATTAGAGTTTGATGAACCATCAGCTTCAGTTTAAGGATTAGGTGATCCAAAACTCAATGTTTTAGAAAAACCCTTGAACTAAATAGGACTCTTCTAAATGAAGAGTTTAATTCACCAGAGAATGAAAAAATTAGAAAATGATATTTTAATACTTTTGATAATATTAAAATGCAAATAAAAGATGAATATTACAATTTTATGAATGAAACTAGTACCCAAATATATTTCTTCAAATGGTTTAAAGAATATTATTTAAAACCTAATAAAATCAATATTGTAAATGAATGTTTTAAATGGAATAATTATATTGAAATAATCTATATATAATAACTTGTCTAATGATAACCTTTTATTTTTGTTTTAAATGGAAATTAAGTAATAGACAAATTATAGAATCAAATCATCTACCACTTAACAATATAAAATATACACATAAAAACATTGAAATAACACTTGCGCCTTTTAAAAAATGCTATAAAAAAAGAAGGCTCAAGAACTAAAAAGCTAACAAATCAAAACAATTTCACAAATCAACATTTACACACAATAGGAAAATAATTAGACAAAATAGAAAATGTAATTAATAATGAAATAAATAAAACTCAAGAGAAAATAATAATCAATAAAACTAGTAAAACCATACCTTTATTTAAGCCTTTTGAAATGCCAAAAAATCAAAGTAATGAATTTTTAAAAACTTTAGAAGATAAGAAAAGAATGCTAAAAGCAAAAATGAAAGAAGAAGTAAAACCAATTGATATGTTGAAAACAAATATCCCAATTATTTCTTTAAAACTAAGGGGTATTGTTATCGATTATACTCCTTTAGAAAAAATTAATGTCCCTAATGAAATAGATAATGATTCAGAAGATGACACAATATCCAATATCTCTTTAAAAGATTTAAACATTAATGAATCTAATGATAAAATTAATAAAATTAATTGGAAAAAACCTTAGAAATTATATATCAGAGAGCAATACCTCTTGATATACTTCTTGAAGAAAATAATGATAATTACTAAAATAAATATACTGTAGGATCCACCTATATATGGAACATAGAAGGATACTGTAAGCAAAAAATTCTTAATATTCTTAATCAAATGATAATGTTTTCTAATACTAATAAAACAGTTCTTAATATTACTAATTATCAGATAGCATTACTTTTAATTGCTAGTTTTACTAGGCAATTAAAGGGATTATGGTATATCTATCTCACTGAAGAACAAAGATTTGATACTTCAACCTCATATAAAATTGATGATAATGGAATTATACTCAATGAAAATGATGAATCAATTCAAGATATCATCAATACTCTAATATTCTCAATTAGCCAGCATTTCATAGGAGATCCTCCATATATTAGGGATAAAACCTTAGATTTGTTGTCTAATATAAAATGTAAATCATTAGGAAAATTCTGTTAATATAAAAATGTATTCTTCTAGAGAGTTCTTTTAAGAATGATTGTAACCAACCTTTCTAAAAAGAAAAATTTTTAATTGGTATACCTAAATTAATAGGAGAATAAGTGAAGAATAAAATTGGAGAAGAAAATAATGGTGAAATTCTTTATAATAATTTGTCATATGGGGAATTAGTGTCATATATTTACAAAATTGGAACTAATTTATGCACAATAATTAGGCTTCAAAAATAATTAAAAAATGAACAACGAATAAAATACCAAAGCTCTGGTGATTTTTATACTCAATGTAGTCCTTCTTTTGTTGATAAAAAGAAGAAAAAGAATGTAAAACATTCACAATATTCTCCATGTTCGTATAAAATACCTCGGCTTAATTTTAAGAAAAAATCTCTTAAAAAACTTAAGAATGATAAGAAACCAATAGATAAAAAACATAAAAGAAGATCCTACAAACAATGAAAATGTTATAAATCTCGTAAAATTGGTCATATAGCAAACTTCTATAAGATCAATAATAAATTGAACGAATTAAACCTTGATGATAAAATAATGGAAAATATTCTGTAAATTTTTGTAGATAATGTACCCTCTTTATCAGAAAATAATTGTGATGATAGAATTCAAATCAATAATATTGAATCCACATCATCATCAAAAGAAGACAATGAAATTAATATTTTAACTAATGAAGAAGAAGAAATTTTTCGAAAAATTAATCTTATGAGTAATGATAATGAAAAACTTAATTGTTTAAAAAATATTAACAAAAATACTTTTTCACTTACAAGTAAGTTACCTTATAATCTAAATGAAATCATTGAAAAAGGTAGAAAACAATAGAAAAAGTCTATTTCTATCAATGATCTTCGTAATGAAATCAAATACCAAATACAATAAATAAAAGACTTGAAGTTAATGCAATTAAAACTTCAAAAGGATTTTGTTGAGTTTAAACAAAAAGTGATAATTCAAGAACATTCCGATGATGATTCAACTAATAGTTCAAATAATGAAGCAGAAACTTCAAACAATGATAATGTATTGGATACTTAATTCATTTAAGAGCATTATTAAAAGGTTTATAATTAATAACTAACCTAGGTACACATTCTAAGGTATATAGGCTGAAAACACGACGGTCGCGGGCTACTGGTGCAAAAAGGGTTTAAAGGTATCCTGTGCTTCTAATAAAACAATGCTACGTACTTAAGAACTATTATAGGATTAATATAATGATTAATGTTTCAAAAAATAAAAGATAATGCTAGCAATGATTTAATTGGACACTCCTAGGTGTTCATGATATCGAAGCAATGGAAAGAGTACATAGGCTATTAAATTAGTTATTATTTTTCTTTCAGACGATTATATATATATATATAGTAAAGGGCTTAATGCTCCGCAAAAATATTTCACTTGATCGCTATTGCAAGTGATAGGATAATTTTAAGAAAATAAGATATCACAACCATGCATATACTATTGAGGAACCAATTATGAGTAGTTAGGTACCATCCTTTCTTCTGTGAGGTTTGTCTTTTGGTGACGGGTGTAACTCAACAGATAAAAAGTTTTTGCTTATGCGTGTTTTCAATCTTTCAGTAATTATTTTACCACAAAGTCTATCCCTATTAGAAAAAGAAAAATACTATGGTTAAGCCAATAAATAATGGCGAAAAGAAGAAGATAGCCCAAAATTTTAGAGTTATCCATTTATATATATATATTTGCATCCCAGTATATAACAATTCGATCGGTTCATAAGCCTATAAAGAGATATGAAATATATTAATCATGACATTTGCGATAAAACAGGTGATAGCTATTTGATTTTGATAACCCTGAAGTGCTACTTTTATCATATATGATTGCGGATATAAGATGAGTTTAGAGATATACCAAATATAGCATGATGGAAATCTATAATAGGATAATCCAATGGTAGAGATATTTTTCATCAGTATTTGAGTTGTGTAATTCTAATTTTTCAAAGCCTAAGTTAAACATTGATGAATTTGAAGGAGCAAAACATTTTGATGTTACAGCTTGTCCTAACGGTCGTTGAGTAAAAGAATAACAACTAATAATAGCATCATGGTTAGACTAGAAAATTTAGTCCTTGAAATCACCTTAAAAGAGTTCATGCTTTGTTGGCATTATAAATAATTAGGTTTCATGTGAGACTTCGCGCGCTGGTGATCCGGGCGTTTTCTCTCTTCTCCTTCAATTTCTCGTCGTTGGTCCTTCGTTCGCAGTGGCCTCAAATACAAATCAATATATCTATACATATATTAAAAGGAAAGACCGGAGAAAGCTAAATGACCATCAGGAAAATGCATTTTGGAGGGATACTTTTGTTTTTATATTATTCAACTACGATTCAAGCTCAAGTATTCTATGTGACAAAATATGGGTCAAGCATTGATATCCAACAAGTAAGATTTTCATACATATTTTTTTGTCACAGTTCATATGATGATGTTGATATCTGTCTAGGTAATAATCTATTTTATATGTATAGTCAATGTAATGTATTCACTTGGTGCATGAAATTTCTTATCTTAACAGGCTGCGTTGAGTGCATGGAAAGAGGCATGTCAATCAGCAACTCCTAGTAAAGTGTTGATTCCTGGAGGCACATATGCTTTGGGCGAAGTGATCTTCCAAGGCCCTTGCATGGCACCCATGGAGTTGCAGTTACAAGGAACAGTGCAGGCACCGACAGATCCTAGCCAATTCAGAAGTGGATGGATTACATTCAAAAACATCGATAATCTAACTTTATCTGGTGGTGGGACTTTTGATGGTCGAGGAAAATTGGCTTGGACGAAGAACCATTGCAGTAGAAAAAAGTACTGCGACCACCTCCCTATTGTAAGCTTATATAAAAACCCTTGTTCTGTTCTTTTTCCTTGGTGTGTACATGCAAACTGTTTTTGAGCGCCTTTCGTATTTTTATAATAAATTTTTCTCAACTGTCAAATGTTATCATAGTAAAATATTAATAGCTTTTAACAACAATTGATGGTAGAACAAAATGATGGTAACTTGGTCGTGGTGGAAAACAACCACATAAAATATATATAGAGAATGAGAAAAAGGGTTTCTCCTTTTGAAAAAATGGAAGTCATTGTCCTCATTCTCCATGAACATTTTCCATCGTGGTGTTACCAGCCGTTTCTATCGATTTTGCCTTCTACCATCACGTACTGCTAAACATACAGTTTTGAAGCTTTGATTATAAGAATATTGAAGAAAAATCCAAGCACTTCTCGTGAAACAAACATAATAGTGGGCATTTTTACATGTAATAGCTGCTCATATGTTTTTTTGTGAATGTAACGTGCAAACATCTACAGAACTTGAGCTTCAACTTTGTCAACAACAGCCTGATCAAGGATGTAACAACAAAAGACAGCAAACAGTTCCATGTAAATGTTATGAACTGCAACAACATTACCTTCCAGTACATTACCGTCATCTCACCTGAGGACAACACCAACACAAATGGAATTCATATTGGTCAATCAAGTGGTGTCAACATTACTGATACAAGCATCCTAACTGCGGACGATTGCATTTCTCTTGGCAATGGGAACAGACAGATTTCTACCACAAGAGTAAATTGTGGACCTGATCATGGAATTGGTGTTGGCCACCTTAGGAAAAAGCCTAAGGAAAATCATCCCCATTTTTTGGTTTTATAGTAAAAAACTATACCATAACCAATACAAACAATGTCTGAACCAAGACATGACCCACTTCCCACAAAGGAGTCATTACCAAAATGCTATTTGAGGATGTTATCATGCAGACTGTGAGTAGCCTTATAATCAAAGACCAAGTTTACTACCGCCCTTGAATCAAACCAATGCAAGGTACGCATGAAATCTTTGAAATTTTCAGAAAGCTGTACATCCGTGATCTCAGGAGTATAAAAATTAATGACGATACTTTTTTCTCTTGTAATACTCTTCAGCTTCTTTCCCTAGCGAAGACTGTCAACGTTAGCTTCAGGAACAACAGTGGAACTTACTGCAATTTCAATAGCTGTGAAGCTTGCTTGCAATCCTGGCAAAACTAGCAGAAATGTCCAGACAGATGATATTGATCTTCAATACCATGGTAACCTAAGGTGAATATGTCAAGCCAAAAAATATTGAGAGATTTGCTAGTTTGTTCCATTATGATTAATAGAATTCCTGGAGTTGAAGCATTAAGTTTTCAAAACCAACCCTCCCCCCACCCCCAAATAATGAAGGTGAGAAGCCTGTAAGACTAAAATTGTCGACTATCTTTTTAGTTGATTAATTCCCTTTTTCAAGAACATTCTATCCCAGCTGCAACTTTTAATACTATATGTTGAATATAAAAAAATCTATTCTGAGAAATTACTGAATGAGGTTGTCTATTGAAAGTTGCTGGATGGTGATGCCTATAAGATCTTACGAAGTCAAGGAGTTCCATGGTAGGAATGGACAAGCTAAGCTTGTTTATATTAATGTTGTAAAAAATTAGCAAATTGGGAGAAAGAAAGAAAAAGAAAAACCTTCAGCAAGTACAGCCGGACTATCAAAGATAGTGCAAGTTTTATCCTCTGCTTTTATATTCTCAAGCACGTGCGAGTCTGTGATGTTACATGATACATTCCTGTTCCAAATTTTTAGGACTTGCTCGCATCATGTAGAGTCCAGCGTATGACCACCTATTCAACCTAAAACCTAACCGCTACTTATATCATGTATACTAAAGATTCTAGATTCCAATATATGCTAACTTTTCAGTAACCTAATTCACATTAAGCCACCTTGTTAATGGCATCAAAGCCAGCTTATTGTTGCAACTTAACCATTCAAACAACCAAGAAAAAAAAACTCATGATGATTGCACCCAGTACACGGAATTTGTGTTCTAGTTTACTTTTAGCCAATTCTGAAATTACGTACCATGCTTTATTGATTTTGGATATAAAAGCCGTGATATTTAGGAAAAGTTTTTATTTCAAGCGATGGTACCAGGTTTAATAATGTTTGTTATTCCTGTAAAAATGAATTAAAATTCATGGCTAAAATATAGCCACCACGCCCAAAGGCACAGAGTTTTGCACTCTGCTAGTACCATGCAAGTCTTTATACTTCCTACATAAACCATAATTTGTTACATCTTTTTTTTAAGGAAGACATAATTATGGGTCAAGGGAACATCATAAGACTCTTCATCTTCCTCCACAAAATACATGCACCCTGCGAGACTATGCACATCTGCATTTACTTCATGCAGAACAGCTTCAAACTTCCACTGCTACACTTGGGAGAACTTTTCCCTGCAAGCCGAAATCACATCACAATATCGCATCTTTGCATTCAGATTTGTAGAAAAAGGGTAGCAACTATAATCGAGTCGATATTAAATTCAATACCTAGTACTTTCTGCATACACAATTTCAATGCCCAATAAATGGCCTATAATTTAGTAGCAATATATGTCCAGATGGCTTATTTCCCTTGCATATCCAAATATCCACCTTTCGTGTGAGTCTTTGACTACTCCTTCAATTGATGCCACCCTACCGCTTGCAGTAATGACCGATCCTTCTGTGCTTAATTTGACCCACGCATCTTGGGGTAGTGTCCAAATTAAGTTTCTCGTTTCAAGTTTCAACACTGTAAATGACCTTAATTTTCCTTGTTTAGGTTCCCGGCTCATAAGCCAGCATCCTAATTATTTGATTCAATAGGCTTGCCTCCGCATTTGACCTAAACAATTTATTATTTCTTACTATCCATATCTGCCACAACATAAAGCCAAAGATATAATGTCTCTGATCCTTTTTCCTGACATGACAATTAATCCTTATCCGACTGTGGAAATCTTGATCAGTCATTAAGTTTTTTAGATCATAAGATTCCGACATTTTATAAAGCCCCTCAATCTTTGTATGGCTTCTGAATACATGATGCAAGTGTCACAGGCGGATTCCGTCACTCGATCTCGTGCAGCACTTAGCATTCCTGACCACACTAAGGAAAGCTAAGTCAGCTGGTAACACACTAACAATATTTAGAGAGAGAAAGTAGAGAGAGAAATTCTGAAGGTATATTGTATTCACTCAAAATGAATTGTATATTACATTTGGGGGGGAATACCTCTATATATACAAAAAGCCTTTACAATTTAATAGTTGAAATCAATCTGATCTAACGATTACAATTGACTGCCAATTACCACATTCACCCACCCCACCTACTATTATACAAGATTCTAGACTTCTCTGGAATCTTCTAGAGCTTTTCATCTTCTAGAAGCTTTAAAGGATTGGGCTTTAGTCTTGAGCTTTAGGAACCTCCTGGAAATGGCCCATTTTGGGAGGTCCGTAACATCTTTCCCCGCTCAATCTAACGACGCCCTCGTCGCGCCTTCATCATGGAAGTTTTGAATCTTGTCTTTGAATTGCCATAGTGCTCCGGCTGGTTCCCAACTGGCCTCACTCTCTAGTCTTCCCTTCCACATTACCATATACTCGTGTTTAGGAGTCTGTCCACGTCTCCTTACGTATCTATCGGCTATGATCCCTTCAACTTCCTTATCAAATGAATCCCGTACTCCTGTTGGGGCCCTTTGTGATATAGCTCTTCTAGGGTCTTCTCCATCCTTGTGAAATGGTTTTAACATGCTCACATGGAAAACTGGGTGGAATTTCAGCTTGGATGGAAGTTCAATTTATAAGACACTTGCCCCACTCGTTTCACAATTGGGAATGGACCCTCGTAGCGCCTCATTAGACCTTTATGTAGTTGTTGTCCCTTCGTACGTTGTATCAAATGTAACTTAACAAGTACTTGGTCACCTACTTGATATTCCATCGACCTACGCTTCTTGTTTGCAATTTTCTTCATTCTCTTAATAGCTCGGTCTAAGTACGTCCGAGCTAAGTCGTGATTTTCTTGCCATTCCCTTGCAAATTTATATGTGGGAGGGCTGGACCCTATATATCCCATTTGTTACTGTATGAGGAGTTAAGGGTTGCCTTCCCAAGACGATCTCGAAAGGGCTCTGTCCGATGGACTCATTCTTCTGTAGGTTGAATGAGAACTGCACCATATCTAACAACTCGGTCCAATCGCACTGGTTAGCTCCTATAAAATGCCTCAAGTATAATTCTACTAAAGCATTTACTCGCTCCGTCTGACCATCCGTCTGGGGATGCAAACTAGTTGAAAAGTTCAACTCGGATCCCAGCAGTTTAAACAATTCTGTCCAAAATTTCCCTGTGAATCGGCTATCTCGATCACTTACAATGTTTCTTGGCAAGCCCCAATACTTTACTACATGTCTCAGGAACAATCGGGCAGCCTCATCTACCGGGCACTCCTTTGTTGCTGGAACAAAAGTCGCGTATTTTGAAAACCTGTCTACCACAACCATGATTGTACCATACCCTTCCGATCAAGGCAAACTTACAATAAAGTCCATGGAAACACTCTCCCATGGCTGTTCAGGAATGGGAAGAGGCTCTAGTAGTCCCGGAGTTACCTTGTGTTCAATTACGTCTTGTTGGCACACGAGACAAGTTCGGACATAGCTCTCAACATCTTTCCTCATGTGTGGCCAAAAATACTTTTCTTCTACTAAGGCTTAAGTGCGGTGCATTCCTGGATGACCTGCCCATTTAGAATCATGACATTCTCTAAGTATCTCCTTTCTTAGGTTCAAGGAGTGAGGCACATAAATTCGTTGTCCCTTTGTATATATTAGTCCATTCTCTTGCCAAAATCTCCTCGTTTTCCCTTCTTGACATTAGATCAATAGAGCTTTAGCTTGTTTATCATTCTCCATCCCCTCTTGAATTCTATCAACGAAGTTGCTTTCAGGTTTGCTGATGGCTGCCAACCCAACCCTTCGGCTCAAAGCATCCGCCACAACGTTAGTCTTACCTAACTTATGTTTAAGGTCGAAATCAAATTCTGCTAGGAAAATCTACCATCGAGCTTGCTTAGGAGAGATCTTCTTTTGAGTTTGAAAATAGCTAGTGGCCATATTGTCAGTTTTGACCACAAACTTCTTCTCTAACAAGTAGTGCCTCCATACCCGGAGACAATGTACAATCATCGTCATCTCCTTTTCATGCACTGGATATCGCTTCTTTATGTCATTCAACTTCCGGCTTACAAATGCCACAGGGTGTCCTTCCTGCATTAAAACCCCTCCAATAACAAAATCACTAGCATCTGTACATACCTTAAAAGGTTTACCAAAGTTGGGAAGGAGAAGGACTGGCTCTTTAGTGATTGCCATCTTCAAGGTCTCGAATGCCTATCGTCTATCTGTACTCCAATTCCACGGGGTATTCTTTTTGAGTAAGTCTGTCAATGGGCTCGCTATCCTCGAATAGCCCTTAATGAATCTTCTATAGTAATTCACTAAGCCAAGGAAAGATCTCAGCTCAGTAGGCTTTGTGGGTTCCTTCCAATCCCAGATGGCTCGCACCTTTCCTTCATCCATTCTAATCTTTCCTCTCCCTACTATGTGACCAAGGAACGTCACCTCTTCTTATGCAAAAGCATATTTCTCTAGTTTTACATATAGATCATTCCTTCTCAAAGCTAAGAATACCGAGCGAAGGTGCTCTTTGTGTTCCTCCAATGTCTTACTATAAATCATAATGTCATCTAAGTATACTACTACAAATTGATCAAGAAAGGGGGCCAAAACATGATTCATAAGTGTACAGAAAGTAGCCGGGGCATTGGTAAGGCCAAACGGCATGACCAAGAAATCAAAAGCACCATACCTTGTAACACAAGTGATCTTAGGTTCGTCTCCTTCTGCAATCCTCACTTGGTGATATCCCAACCGTAAATCCAATTTGGAGAAGTATCTAGCTTCTCCCAACCTGTCGAATAGGTCCGACACTAGTGAAATGGGATACTTATTCTTTATAGTGACCTTATTTAGGGCTCGATAATCAATACACATTCGGAGTGATCCATCTTATTTCTTCTGAAAGAGCACAGGAGCTCCAAAAGGTACCTTTGAAGGTCTAATAAAACCTGCTTCTAGTAATTCCTTCAATTGTTGCCTTAACTCTTATAATTCTGGAGGTGACATGCTATATAAGACGGCGGCGGGTGGCTTGGCTCTAAGTTCTAATTCTATCACATGGTATACCTCTCTTCTTGGTGGTAGCTTCTTGGGCAACATTGGCGGCATTATATCCCTAAATTCTTCTAATATCTCCCCCACTTGAGGTGGAACCCTTTCTTGGCCAATAGTCTCTTCCCTGACTTTTAAGGTAGCTAAATAAGTGACTTCATTCTTCTTAAGTCCCTTTTCCAATTGCATAGCTGATAGAAATTTGGTAGCTTGGCCTACCTTCCTTATGACGGGGACTACACACTATGAGTTGTGATCAAGTACACAAATGCAGTTAGCCTGCGGTACGATAAGTGCATCAATGCGATCAAGGAAATCCATCCCAATCAAAAATTCAAAATCATCTATTAGCACTACTTCAACTGTCTCCTTTCCCTGCTAACCCCCAATATTGAGCTCTATCCCCTAGGCTACTCCCATAGTAGGAACTTCTTTTGAGTTAACTGTTTTGAGCCATGTTTTGGTCTCCTCCACTTTTAGCCCAAACTTCTTTGCTGCCATATCAGAAATGAAAAGATGAGATGCCCCTGTATCTATTAGGGCATTAAGTTTCTTACCTGCTACAGATACTTCGGTATACATCAATCCTTTTCTTTCGTTAACTTGAGACTTCATGGCACTGAGTAGACGAACTAACCCTAACTGAGCCTCATGCCCATCATCTGAGCTTTCACCTGCTACTAGCGCTACTAATCTCTCTTTCTTTAGACACTCCCTGGCGTAAAGGGGACCATTACAAAAATAACATTTCAATTCACGAAGTTTCCATCTTTCCCCATCTCTCCCTTCACGAGTTCTACCTCGATTGTTATCTCTTTCTTCTGCTTTGGTTTTCCCTTTGGAAGAGCTCCCACTCTTCTCCCTTTCAGCTCCCCCTTTCCATCTTCCCCCTGTGATCTTAGGATCTGTCTTCCAAAATTCCATTAGGCCTTCAGCAACTGCTATAGCCTTAGAAATGTCTTCCATTCCCCTTCACTCTAGTTCTAATTTAGCCCAAGGCTTTAAGCCATCCACAAACATTACCAAAGCATCTTCTTGGTTGAGGTCTGGGATTTCCAACATCAACTCTGAAAATTCCCTTACATATTGCTTTATGTCACCCTTATGGGTTAGGTGACGCAATTTCACCTTTGCTTCCTTAGCAGCATTTTGAGGGGAGAATTGACCCTTCAGCTCTTGTACAAAGCTATCCCATGTGTTGATATCGACTACCCTCTTACGCCACCATACCATAGCAGAGTCTTTCAAATACATAGCAGCAGTACGTACCTTTCCAGCCTCATCTAAGATTCCTACAGTGTTAAAGTATTGTTCCACTCCCCATAAGAAGTTGTCTACTTCCCGCGCGGACCGTGCTCCGTTAAAATGCTCTAGCTTTGGAACATCGACCCTATGGCCCGTCTGGATGGTCACTCCATCTACAACAGCAATCGATAAGCCGTCAATTGCGTCTTGAGATCTTCAATCTCCTGACGCATGGCTACTATCACTGCATCCATCTTAGCTTCATAAGCCTCTTCCTTCGTTTCTAAAGCCGTAACTCGGACTTGAAGAGCATTACCCTTCTCTTCAATAACATTTCTATGCTGCCTAAGCTCTTCTACTGCTCGATTCAGTGCTCCTTGCAATTCACCTCGGAGTTCTTCCTCCATTTCCTCAAAACTGCCTTAAGACTCATCAAATTGTTCCTTGGCCTCAGCAATGCTCAACTCTGCTTTATTCATCCTATTAAGGAGGGAGTTCAGCAAGTCCCGGGACCTAGCCCTTTGCCTGGTAACATGGCGATCATCATGGTCGGCTAACTCATCGACCATTGAAGTGTTGTTGTTGTCTCCTCCAGATGACATTTTCTCCACAAGTAGTCCCTTTTCAGGCTCTGATACCACTTGTCACGGGCGGATTCCGTCACTCGATCTTATGTGACACTTAGTGTTCCTGACCACACTAAGGAAGGCTAAGTCAGCCTGTAACACACTTACAATGTTTAGAGAGAGAAAGTAGAAAGAGAAACTATAAAGATATGTTGTATTCACTCAAAATGAATTGTATATTACATCTGAGGGGGAACACCCCTATATATACAGAAAGCTTTTACAATTTAATGGTTGAGATCAATTTGATCTAACGGTTACAATTGACTCCCAACTACCACGTTCACCTACCTCACCTACTATTATACAAGATTCTGGACTTCTCTGGAACCTTCTAGAGCTTTTCATCTTCTAGAAGCTTTTAAAGGACTGGGCTTTAGTCTTGAGCCTTAGGAACCTCCTAGGAATGGCCCATTTTGGGAGGTCCATAACACAAGCATGCCTTGGGCATGTTGTGTATTTCCATTGTTTTCCTTGCCCTTAGGTTAACTGCAGTGGGAAACTATAATTCTGTATCCTCCATAAGCAAAAGCTTTATTTTTGGAGAAAAAGTAGAGGACCGTATCCATTTTTCAATTCTGATGTTCTAGACTCTACTTATTGGTCTTGGTCATCCGTATATTAATATCATTTAGGGTTAGAATCATTTCGAGCATCCATGGTTATGTTTTTGAAGTCTCTATTGTAATTACCGAGCACAATTATACCAATATAATCTCTTACAATATCTAATAGCAGGAAATCAACTTTTTCCTCATCCCATGTATTCTCATTTTCCTAACAATCCTAAATTGAAAGATTCAAGGTTTCTCATATTACTAATTGCCTAATCATAGGATTTCCTCCCCTATCTGTTAAATAAACACCTTGTACGCTTTTTTAAGGTTACCACAGGGGTGAATCCAGGACCCATTTTGTAAAATCAAATCCATTTCGTTACATTATAAAGCATTTGAAAATCCTTCCTAAAACTTTATTGGGTTTTTATTCTATTACCTGACCCCAATCTTATAGGATTTAAGAAACCTGTTTAAAATCTAACCTGTCCTGCTAAAAAAAAAGAAAAGATATTATCACATTCTTGTTACAAACTGCGTCAAATTCTAGCGTAAATCGTAAAGACAATATTGTTCTTTGAAATTCTAAATTGCCAGAGCTTGCACCTCCAAATTTTTGTTACTTCCCAGCTAATAAAAAAGGAAAAAAAAACAATTAAATTTTGCTTTTAATTGCAAGGGAAAGCAAGACGAGGGAAAGAGATAAAGAGCGAGAAGGAAAGAGAGAGAGAGAGGGTTTCAAAATTGGAAAAAAGTAATAGTGTGATGGCGGATGAGATTTCTTTTTTTGCCAATGGATGAGATTTCTTAAACCTACAGTTTCTTCTCTTTCTTCTTGGTGGTCTTCATTAAACACAAAACTGCTTGTTACAACACTCAACGGTGAGAGGACTATTGGTTGTGGAGTGGACGACTGGAGGAGTTTTGTACTTCTATGGTGTAATTTTCAAAAAAAAAAAAAACGAAAATAGGGTGCTTCGAATAAAATTTACTAAAATAGTGTAATGAAGACATATGATTTTTTATACTGATAGCGCGCTCTGTGAGCGCACCTTCAATATTTGTATGGAAATTAGACGTACACCTTCTTTATATAGAAGGCGTATTGCTGAAATGTGCCTTTCTTAATTGTGGGTTCTTCATAGTTAAGGATTGAGGGGTATCGATTCAGCTTACTACGACTGGTATAGAGAGCATATATGCCGATACATCACCCATCATGAGGTAGTGATAAGACATTTGGTAAACTTTCTTTTCATTTATCTTATAGTTTTTCGTAAAGCAATGTGCATGAACATAAAATTAACTGTTCCATTAACTATAGGCGAATACTCTATGTCGAGCAAGGTTAGCAAACGATGTTTACACTACTCATCAGATCATCAATGATGGCCTTTACTATCTTGAGGAGCACAGCAAATTGATATTATTTCTCAACTAGCCAATTGATCCGGCCTCTTTACTTACCCCTTAACCGCGTACAGGTCTTAGAGTTCGCATGAGAGATCGTCGAGTAGCACCGACATGTAGTCGGGGATACAGAGACGATTCTACGGTATTGAGATCTTACCATTCCATTGACTTAGGCGAGATTAGTAATAGTACACCACTCGCTGATGCCTTTAGTTCCAGCATACCTCATTTAATACTCTAGATGCTTACGAATGGATGTATTCATAGCAAACACCGCCAGCTCCTCGTAAAAGTCGTATAGGTTGGCTTTAGATATTACACATAGGGGAGGCTGTCACCCAGCTACCACCGTCACCGCCTACTTTAGTTCTTCATATAGATTTCACCAATACTTTTCCTCAACCATCGAAGAGACTATCCACTCATAGACCATCATTATTAACTCATTTTGGAAAACAATTAACTAAATCTAAGAAAAAGTAGCTGTAAATAACCACATTTCTATTACTTAGTTTGATTATTATGTATTTTCGACATCTATTACTCACTATATAAATAGTTTTTGTAATTGATGTTTCATATTAGATTGCTATTCACTTACTACTAATAGTTTACTATATATATACTTTCTATATACTATACTTGCTTTTCACAGGTTCAGTTAGTAGTTTAGTGAATCATTTAAATCGACTTGCTATGATAATTATGGTAATACTTTTCGTAGGTAATACACTAAATGAAAAAAAAAAAAGCATCGACATTACCAAAAATAAACCAAACGTTAGCTGGAAACTAAGAAGGTACATGCTTAAATTACACCTTGTTAATTACACCGAAGGTGCACCCAAGGAAAATATCCAAAACTTAGGGCTAAAATAGGACATTAGCATACCATATTGAAAGTACTTAGATATGGGGAGTCAGTACTTAGTTAGGGAGAGTGTAAAGCGTAAATTAAATTTAGAGATAGAATAAGTAACTAGCCTTCCATATTGAAAGTACTTAGCTATGGGGAGTCAGTACTTAATTAGGGGGAGTGTAAAGCACAAAATGAAGGTAGGTAGTAATGACAGTAAAAGCAAGTGATAATGATACTGAAGGTGCGCTCAAGGGATAGGTGGTGTTAGTAACACTAAAGGCACGCTCAAGGGACACACCTTCTTATTAACATTAAAGGTGCATCTAAGAAATGCACCTTCAGTTCTAGTATAGAAGGTGCGACCCTAAATTGTGCCTTCAATACAAAATATCCCTGCATAATGAAGGCGGGCGCTATGCGCATGCCTTTACTACACCATTTTAGTAAAATTTACTCAGAACATCCTATTTTTGCACTATTTTTCAAAAATCGCACTATAGAAGTACAAAAGTCCAACTAGACGATTAAGTAGGCTAATAGTAGAGTGATGATCAAAACACGAACAAGGATGAAGGTGAGGTAACCGGACTAGAAAGCGTTGCTAGTGTCAAGCATGATTCGAGAAGTGTCTACTTTATGTTGTGTTGATTGACTATTAAGGAGAGAGAGACAGTAAAGAACTAAAGAAAAATAGAGATGAGGGACTTAGAATTTTTACTTTCAAACTTTTCTTTTTTCTTTTGAGTTATTTCTCTTCTTCTTTTTTATTTCTTGATAATCAACATAACATAAAAAAAAATGTATGTTAATTAATTACACTGGTTCATATTTATAAAATCCATTTCAAAACTTTATAAAGTTTTAAACTCTTTCTCAAAACCTTATAAGATTTTTAACAGATCAAATATTCTATAAATACTTACCTAATAACATCCCCATGCTTCCAATAACCTAAATACACCTTCATTAATCCTTTATTGGCCCTCCAACAACTCTTGCTTGGAATGAAGTAGATTTTAAGCTTCTTAGGGCTAAACTTCTATTCTTAGGATATCTAGATTACTTTCTTGTGCCTTTAATTCTCAAACTCTTTTGATAGCACAAATGTTATATTTTATGTCCACATTTATTAACCATGATTCTCTTGCTTCTTTAGAGAAGCAATTCTTTTTTAACAAATCTAATGTACCCTACTTCTGTCCTCAACTCCATTGTACAAGAAATTTTTTATGATATGTGTTTGTTTAGCAATTATACTACAAGGTTATTTGGTCCCCTTATATGTAACAAGTAGGAAGGGATTTTAGAATAGATTTATCAAGGATTGTCCTATTAGTTGTGCTAAGATATTAAGCCTTCTATTCACCCGAGTTTTTTTATTATAAAGAAATTTAATCGTGAAACTATTGGCTTCATCCGTTATTCGAAGAGAAATCCCAATATTTGCCAAAAGAATTCGCCTTCTCAAAGCCTAAAACCTGGGATAATTCCCCATTGATGGTTGAAGATAAATTTCTTGAAAAAATTACAAAGGACTTATCATGGTTGATCTTAATCCTAATAAATTTGAAAAAAGTACATGGTAAGCTTTTTTATTATTTCATCATTTCTCCTAGAAGCTTTTGTCAACAAAACAATATATCACCCACAAACATAATATGGGAGATTTCCCCTCATACCCTCAATGTTTCCCAATTTCTGACTCTGACTTATTTTCCTCATCAAAATGCTTTTAAAAATTTTTTATTAGAGACAAAAAGACCATTTCTACTATAAACACTAAGGATAGAAGAAAGCAACAATCCAATCTTTTCTCTTGTAAACTTTCTCCTATAAGGACAAACTTTAAGAACTCTTCATAGCCATTTGTGATATGACATTTAAAAGTTGTTTCCATTTTTTATTTAAATATTTTTCATATATTTTTAAATTATCCAATGCCAGTAATTAGTTTCCCTTTTCTATAGCCTTACCCATATCGCTTACATCAAAGTAATCATTATCTTCATCTTTCTTCAATTCTTATTCACTATATTTAGCTTTTGTCCAATCATATGCCTGAACTTCTCTATTAGTTAAGGCCATTAGTATGCCTTTCTATACTACTACTCGCATCAATCAATTTGAAGTAGTTACTGTTTCATCTTTCTTTAACTCTTGTCTACTTTTTACATTACACTCCAATCATATGCCCGAACTTCTAACATTAGATAGAAGTGGAATATAGTGGATAAGAATAATAGAAAGACAAAGAGGATGATTACTTTATTTTAACTGATACAAGTAGTGCCATAAAAAAGGTTATCAATAATGATTTCAATATGAGTTATAAAAAATTGATAATGTATAAGAGATATTATGTAATGCCCTAGATACTAATCACTATAACTTACCATGTATCCCTCACATTTAGTTGTACGTTAAGGTTCTATAATTCAATCCTAAAGTCTCTAAATATAATTCTTCATCCACAAATTTTATTGATAATTGAAAACTCCAAATTTAAAGTACTTGAGCGCTTAACTGATAAAACACTCCAAACTCAATAAAAAATCCATAATGACGGTGGTAAAACCACTAAATTTTATTGATAATTGAAAACTCCAAATTTAAAGTACTTGAACAGTTAACTGGCAAAACACTCCAAACTCAACAAAAAATCCATAATGACAGTGGTAAAACCATTAAGTTGCCTAATTCTCTCAAGTTGACATTTGTTAGATATTTCTTATAGATTTTGATGATAACAAAAAGAGAGAAGAACACTAATGAATTAACAAGTGTACAGGTATTTAGAAAGTTTAAAATTGAAAATTGAGGTGTATTCAGAAGCTTTATTTAGAAGGTTTGAATTGATTGAATATAGACCAGTTTGAAAATCTTTCAAAAGTTTTTATAAGAAGAATTGGTACAGTACTTCAGAAGCTTATTCAGAAACTTCAAAAACAAAAGGCTAATATTCTTCAGAAGGTTACTTAAAAAGTAAGTATGGAAGTATGACGTTGAAAATAGTTTTAAATCAGATTTGAATTAATCAAGCTCTAGCTTTACTAGATTGAGTGTATTGGGAAAATATACTTAATTCCGTTTTACTTAAGAAGGAATCGTGATCCTTGGGGATTATTTTTAAGTGAAAATATATTTGGATAAATTAAGATGTGTATAAGAATGGATAAGGATAAGGTTGATTTTGATTTTGTGGAATTTCAAATTTTAAACATGAGACTTATCCGGAAGTTGCTAATAAAAGCATATCTTTTTAAATTCAAATCAGAAGCTTATCTGATGGTTATGGATTGAAGTATATCTGATCTAAACAAATTAAAGAGAATTGTTTTAAAATTCAAATGATCGAGGTTTTTTAAAAAATATCCAAGGACTTATTTTTAATAACTAACGATTAGATAAAAGGTAATCTTTAGATTTTTAGCCGTTAGAAAATTTCAATATAAAAGATAAAGAATTCAAAACGTCAGACACAACTCTAAAGAAAAAATTTCGTTGCATAAAAAAATCGTGATCAGAATATACCTTCTAAAAAAGTCACAAAAGGTCCTTCAGATACTTCTTCAAAATGTTTCACCGAAGCAAAAATTACAACATTTGTTGTTTTCTCTTTAGAGCAAAATTGTTTAAGTTTTATTATTGTGTTCTCACTTATAATTTGTAAATCTTATTGATTGTTTGAAGTTAGTTTATACTCTGTAGATCTTTGTTAACCTAGATTGTTGAGAGGCTAGACAGACAGAGCAGAGTGTTGTAAAGTCCATGTGTGACAAGTGCTTGTAATTTATGTGATTCAATTTAATGGATCAAGTAGAACAATACCGGTCAAGTAAACTGGATCCCCAATAGTAGAGCTGGAAGAGAGTAGTAGGTAGAAGGCCGAAATTCTATAAAATCTCTACCTAATATTCTCCTTCCTTACTTTTTTAATTTGCTTTATTAATTTTTGTGTGTTAAATTACTAAATTATCATTGTTCACCATTATAAATTGTTAAGAGGGGTAATTTTATTTTGCTTACATTGAAAATTTTTCAAAAAGTTAAAGTTATCAATTCACCCCCCACCCTCTTGATATCTTATACGAGACCAATAACATCAATAAATAGAAAATGCAACGATTAGGTTCCAATAAAACAAGTGTTAAATAGAGTCTACAACTTAAAACAGTCTCAATCGAAATATCTTTACTATTCTTAATACTATTGATCTTGAAGATGATAATAATAATACTCTCTACTTCCATCATCTTGGTTAATAATAGCTATTTCTGAATCTTCATATTCATCATATTGCCTTACAACTGCAAGAAAAATAAAGTGTAAGTTGTACATAACACCAGTCACATAAACATGCTAAGCAAAGCCAATACACATGCAGTTAATGCAGAAATAATAGTAATCACACAACCATTCAATTATTTTTATTAAATCTAGTCAACCAACATAAGGTTACTTAGAACCCAACTCACACCATAATACAAAGTATAGTATAATAAGTATAGTACTGAGTTAGTAAGTGCCATTCCGAGCCCCATCTAAAATTTTAAGTTAGGAATTGCTACTATGGGCCCCATTTAAAATTTAAGTATGGAACTACCATTGTGGGTCCCATCTAACTAATATCAAGAACTAGCACTTTGAGCCCTAATATCCTTAAATCTACTTTAGATCATTTTCATGCAAGACTCCACTATGAATAATGTGTCTCATAGATCATTAAGATGCAATTTAAAGATTTGCTACTATGAAACCTTAAGATAAGCCAAACACAAGCAATAACCAATTTAATAGCCATATATTTAATTAGTCCAATTTTAGTTTTGTTGATTGGTAATTTTAGGTTTAGACACCCTAAGCCTAATCCAACTTGCTCTTGTCTTCAGTCAACAAGAGAGCCTAAATTGACACAGGCTTAATTCACTTAGGTTAACCTAATGCTGATCAAAGTTAAGACAAGCTAGCCTAACCTACCTTAAGTTAGGCTTTTGGCACTCATCTTTCTTAAACAAAACCCTACTTCATTCAGTTATGTTGATCTACCCGACCCCACTTGACCTGCCCCTACATTAAACCCTTAATAAGTCACCTTAATCTCTATCAAGGGGCTCTGTACTACTCATGGAGAGCTCCTTTGAGTTTATATAGACCTTAGCTCTCCAACTAGGTCGTAATAGATATGAAGTCACTTGTATCTAGGGAAAATTTCCATAAAATACACTTTAACTTTCTAGAAAATGTATTTATTCAACTAAATGCACTTTCCTATTTAAGAATGCTCCTAATCAAGAAGATACCAACTTAAAAAGATACACTTAGAGATATAACTTGCCTAAAATATCTTGGCCTCATCTCTTATATATAGGTGATGAGGCCCCTCAGGTATGATCATCTTTATACAATAAATCATTACTTCGCCGCTCCTTCACCAGAAAACTAACTTAAGTGTCAAAATGCTTAAACTAGATCAAACTTTAACATGTTTCTTGTAGGTCTTATTACTTATGGAAGCAAAATTGAAGCCTATGCATTCAAGTTCAAGCCCATATACTCTATTGCCCATCTACGACAAAGTTTGCAAATGACAAAGTTTGCAAACAACAAGTTTCTGACCTAGCAATCACATACAACAAACATGTGATGCATACTAAAAGGAATTGATTCTATCTATTCACAACTATCAAAGAAAGAGGAATTTGTTAATAACAAAAGAATAAACCAGACTTAGTATTGTTATAAAGTCTCTTATGGGTTTGCTAACTTGTTAACTTAGGATTACTAAACCAAAAATGGGTTAAATTAGGAAAGAAACATAAAGGGTACATGATGATCATAAGGAAGGAAAAAAGGGTCATGATTTGGACTATGCGTCCCTTTAGGCTCTCAATAACTAGATCATATAGAGCAGCAAAGCTATTATTCATGGCCATGATTCCTACTGCACATTAAGCCCCCAAGATAACGGTTAGGATTATGCCTGTGATCTTTGACTATAAACCTCTTATCATCCACTTCCTATCCTAATCATGCCCAAAATTTAATTTTTTCCCCTTCAATGGGCTTTATAGTTAGAAGTACGGTCGTGTTTCCTAAGCACAAACCCTTTATGATGTTCAAACTTCTCTTTTTCTCCAAGTTTTGCCTTTCCAATCCTAACTCCTCTTCCTAAATTCATCGCAACATGAACCTTAATTTGTTTCATTAGTTAAAATATCAATACTAATGTGGTTATCAAAATCATAATTCTACTATTTATTTGAATATGTAAAATCAGTAAAATCATATCAAATAATACAAAATCGGTAAAATCGTAGACTTATAGAATCATATATCAAAATTCATAATTTTAGTAAAATCTTGTACTAAAATGATTTTATATCTATTTTAACTAAGAAAAATATCATAAAATCATAAACTCGTTGAATCATGTGATTGACTCGCGATTTTAACAACTATGAATATCACTCAAAAAACAAAACTTTAATACAAGATCCACTTTGAATATAAGGTTTTATCATGAGAGATGCTTTACCTAAGTTTGTTACAATCCTAGAGCAATCAGACATGTTATCTTACCATTAGAGTGCACAACCTTTAAATATTAATATGAAACAACTTCATATCACCTAAAAAACCCCCTAATAACATCAAAACGACACTTATGAAGGAGGTTCCTCCTAAGATGCAAATTTTCTTGCGTTCTTATGCCTTGGAAACATTTCTTCCACAAGATATCAAAAGGAATGACATCCACCATGTAGAAACCATTAAGAAAACCAATTAAATCAATAAGTATCTCTTGTTCTTACCTTGAGGGTTTACAGGGTTTGTTGTTGAGGAGTCAAAAATTGTAAATACAAAAGGCTGTGTAAGTTGTAGGAGATAAGGAGTTAAATGGTTTTGTGAATTTGTAGGTTTAAGATTTTGTGCACTTCCAAATATCCTGGTTGTAAATAATTGGCTATAGTTCTTAATGCCCTTAGTTAATACTTAGTCCCCTCATTATTCTATGAATTTATTATTTTACTACTATTTTATTACTATTTTTTTTAGAGTATTACATATTAAGATTACAAAATTGCAACAACTTATAAATTGTAATAATTGTGTGCAAAATATCCAATAACCTATTCTACTATAGTAATATTACCTCTAAAGATGCACAATATAGTAATTTTTTGTTTTTTATTCCTTATGATTTCATTTAAGGACAATAATATTACCTTATTTATTTTCTTTATAAAGAGAATAGTACTCCTACCTCATGTATGATTTTTTTCGTGCCAATAAAATCTTTTTAAAAAAATAGACTTTTATTCCATTTGAATGAGAAAACACTAAAACGTTATTATTAAACTATATTAATTGCATACATATAAATTATACAAAAAAAAAAAGAAGAAGAAGATGATGAACATTTAGGAAAAAAAATAATGTGGCATGGATCAAGATTTGCCTCATAACCATTCCTCAATTAGGTCAATATTAAGCCTTATATTCCCAAATCATGGACAAGCGAGTCGAGCTAATGGAGTACATGCCAATGTCATTGGCATATACATTCCTTAGTCATATTCTAATGGAGAATGGTTTGTTTCGAATGGAACCAAACTAATACTATGCTTAGATTGGCTAAATAAAGTGGAAATAGAAGAAAATTAAAGGAAATGATATAAAATGGTATGCTAGGCAAAATAAGTAAAGGTGGAAATGAAATGGGTAGAAAAGGGTATAAAGGGGTAAAAATATTCCTTAGAATAAGACTCTTAGAAAAACAATCCCAAAACTACCATAGTTGAAATCATGTTTTCAAAACCCAGTTTCATAAAATACTAAAATCAAGGGTTGCAATCCCTTATGTTCTTCCGACATGAGATCAAATGCTCAACACCTGATTATATTGTGTGTGGCTAAAACCTACTCAATTTTATTGCGCTTAATGTCATTCGGTATTCAACACTCAAATTAACCATAAATGGTAAAATGGCAATGAATCCACCATAGCCCTTTATTATTTCATCTTTGCCCAAAATTACAATATTTGTAAATAAAAAACTACAATAGTTAAAAAACAAAGACCAACATATGAACATCAACAATTTATACATCCCATCACATATGTCAAACTGCTCAATTGCAGTGGCATCGAAACACCAATATAAGCAACTACACCCTCAATAATATCCAAAATTCTCAACCATAATCATGTTAAGTCCTTGGCCTCATCTTTAACCATAATAGATTTTCACAATTATAACTAAGAAAAAGATAAAACAAAGAACTTATAAAACAAAATTGAAATAAGAAATGCAAGAGTTTCATTAGTTCATATATTTAGTGTAAATTTACATGATGTGTACAAAATGATCATAAATACAAATAATGAGTATCTAGGCCATCTTTGTTATTGTGGCCTGAAGGTATGCATCTCTTGAGTATCTATCCCAATATTAGGTTAAGGCTATACCATTTGATCTAATCTATCTCTTTAACTTGTGTGCCTTCCCAAATTGTACCCTATGGGCTATGCAAAGAGGTCATGTGCATAGGTATCAAAGTAGGCTTGACCTGCATAAGCCTATGTCACTATTGGAATTTCTAGATCGCCTCTTAAGTCGAAAAGGATCAATATGAGTGTAAGTGCCACATTCCCCCCTATAATCACATGATACTCAATCATAGTTGGTGTAAGGGTTTCTTAAGGCAATAGTGCTAAGATGAGTAGTCATCTTTAATATCTAATCGAAACCCCCCTTAAGGTAGCTTGGGTAGTAAGGAGTGATTAACGCTTAACAATAGGTCTTGGAGGGGGTATATTGTCCAGAGTGATGCCTTTAAATTAATAAACGATCTTGGTCATCTCTAGTGCCTCAACAATAATACTGTCATGTGGCAAATGAGGTAACCACTTAGTAAAATTTTCCTACATGTGATAATAAACTTCACAATTAACATATGATATACAAATGAAATGAGCTAATAAGAATGAGTAACTCATATGCATACTATGTAACCCAATGTAACCCCAACTTGGATGGCATATCATTGGGTGATCTGCTAGTATTAGGTGGCATAATTTAAGGCTATACTGTCATGTAGTCCAACAAGTGGCTATATCCGAATGATCCTATATCGACAACAGCCAACTGAGTTAGCTAATTTTCATGAGTGGTTAGCCAATTTTTCTTAGTTTGACTATGTAAGTAATATTATAAAGCTATCTAGATATGCAAGTCATGTTCTAACATGGTAGATGCACTAGCTTCATAGCCAACCCATTGGCCACAGTAGATTTTAGCCCTCTACTACAACCTTTTATACCACTATGACTAATAGGGATTGGCTTCTAGTACTTGCTACATAAGTCTAAGCTAAAATATTGAAGAGCGTAACACGAAGGACACTCTCCTTCGGTCGAAGTCCTAAGGAATCTATCCTGTTGCTCAGCACCAAGCTGTAATGTTTCCTAAACTGGCCCTAGCCTTATTCCCTACTGCAAAGTGAAGACCACGATCCATGTTGACCTGAAGATAGCTTGAGCCTCTCACCCAACAGCTCACCAAGACAAATAGTTAATTCAGCCATCATGTTTATGAGCCTATTATGCTGACCTTCCTTAATGTTAACCAACATCTACACTTTCCAAGATTGAAGCTTACACAAGACGACATCCAACCTAACTGTAAGCCCCAAAGTTCGGCCAAGTAACCGTAGGATTGAACTTAGAACTCAAGGTTTAGGCCGATCGGTTAAAAGATCCGATCAAACCCAAATTATAAACTATTTAACAAGATATCAGTAAAAATGACCCTGTAAACTTAAATTTAAGAAAATAAGTAGTAAAATAGGAGACTATAAAATTTTCAAATTTTAAACATAATAACTGCTAATTACCAAAAAGGCAAAAAGTGTAATATAATAACTAATAAATTATTAGAGACAGATTATATGTATACTAAAAATTTTAGAATGACCAAAATAATATTTAAGAATATTTATTTGCACTATATATGAATATACATGTAGGTATAAATACGCGTAATTACTTAAAATACGCGAAATGTGCTAAAATAATACTAAATGCTTAAATAAAATTCATAATTAATTAAGGAAAAATCAAGAAAAATCAGGAAAAATCATGAATCATCCAGAATTGGGTCGTGGCAGCTGGGAAAAATAAGAAAAAATTCGGCCAATTAAATTAAGACAACCTAAAAGCCAAAAATCAAGGGATAAGGCAATTGTCTTGTCCCATTTAATGCACAATAAATTCCACAAAGCCCTATAAATAGCAGGAAAAATTACAGAGCACATTTGGACAGATACAAATCAGAGAAAATTAGGGAGAGTCGAAAATTCGAGAGAAAATCCAGAAAATAAAAAAAAAAAAGAAAAACTGTGCAGTTAAGGGTTTTAAAAGGAACCCACACCAGACGAGGAGCTGGAAGTGGACGGCCACCACCACCACACGGTGGTGGCAGCGCCCAGGCCAGCCGACAAGGCCACGGCGGCCCGCGGTGGCCGGAGCCACCCAAATCGGTGAGTCCGATTTCCAGCCCGAATCTTATAAATTTTTGTAAAAATAGTAAATATAATTAGAAAATTATGAATTTTGTTATTCTGGAATATTTCTGTATGTAGTTTGTAGGAAAAATATTATTTTGATGAAATTATGTTCCGTAGTATATGGTCCCTAAGAAATTGTGCAAAACCGAGCATGATTAAACCGGAAATTAAATAGGCTTAGGGATGTAGTTTGGGGCTCAAAATTTTTTTGTAGGATGCTCATGTGACATAGAACAGTGCTATGAAGCCCTTTTTCAAAAATTAATTTTCGAAATTTTTAGATAATTTTTAGGCTCTAAAAAGAGGCATAAAATGGGTAATTTAGGGTTAATTATGTAATTAAATGATTAATTTCTGATTTAGTGAATAATTACATGTTTTAGGATGTTAATATCCGATGGAGTATGATACTTATAGCATTTAGGGTGTTAGATGTAATTATTAGGTTAATTATGTAATAAATGAGTAATAGGAAAAAAATAGTTAATTTTGTAAATTAGGGAAATTTGGAGTAAAATCTGATTTAGGATGGATTTAGACATTTTGAAATAATAATTGGTGTTTAGAGATGGTAATTAGGGTAATAGAAATATTAGAAATGCATTATGTGCATAATATGCAATAATGCATAATGTGTAATTATTGAAAATATAATAAATAGAAAATATTATAATAAAAATTGATATTTTGAGAATAATAAAAATGCACAATAACTCTGATAGGAAACTTGAATTTATGGAATTATATGAAAAATGTAAAAATTTATCACATTAGGAGTGAATTCGGTACACTGATATGGATTTAAGTGTACCGAGTAAAATAAACACTGACAAAGGGTAATGATGGTATTTAGGTTATCGGGAAATAATGTGATTAATTTCACATTATGGGTTGAAACTAATTTCCAGGGTTGGAATATAAAACGCTACTTAAAAATCGAACTAAAAACTTGGTTTAGAAATCGATGCGAAAAACCGAACCTGAACCTAACCCCAAACCTAGAATAATTGTAAAAGACTTAATACCGAGATAATTGGGCATATTAAACCTTAAACAAAACCTAACAAGAAGCATTATAGGATAAAACGAACCTATAACAATTATATGAAAAGCTGAAACCACGTTCGTGTTATAGGGATAACCAGCGATGGCTTGAGCAAATCGGACCTCGAGTGAGCAAGCGAGGAGTCGAGGTAAGTTGGGATTAATACGATGCTGTATTTTGGAGGCTTAAGATTATGCTTGGTTGTGCTTGTTAGATAGTTGAATGTATGCATGTGCTTGATTATGGGTGATGCCATGATTCTGTTTGTTGCTCTGGTACATACTGTATGAATTGTATGTATTGATTGATCACCCTAAATTGGACTTAATCAAATATACGACCAGTAATCTTAATCGAACATGCATGGCAACCCGTTAGGGGATTTAGGACTCTCCGGCCAAATACCGACCCCTTCGGAAGGGATAGCGCAGGATTGCAAAATGGTCCCTTCTTCATCCTCAGTCAAACTAAGTGACAGGAGAGGAGGTCGCGGCGGGGATGAAGACAGTGGTTCGAAGGTAGTCGCGGGAGGAGCAAGGTCTCCATTACACAAGCCTGGGTTTGGTCGTGAGCTGTTGCATTAACGGTAACTCCTCAACCCGGATTAGAGCGGGCGCAATTTCTCTAATCTCACGACGAGCCGGACAACGTTGTGCGATGGCATTTGCTTGCACATGCATTGCACTTAATAAGTGATTGAAAACCTTGTTGTGTGTATGGTATAGTTTTAAGTCCTCCGTCCCTACTTACTGAGCTGTGGTTGCTCACATCCCTATAGACGTCGTGCAGGTGCTGGCTAAGAAGCGGCAACCAATTACTCAGAAGCTAGCAACTGCTGGATCCTGAGGAGTGAGGAAAAACATGTGAAGAATAAACACATATTTTAAGGTTTAAGTTTTTATCTTAGAATTACTTTTCATTTTGAATAATGTAACAACTAGGAAATATATTACGGAGAAATATTGTAAACCTTAATTACAATAGCTGAATTATAGCATATATATATTTCCTCACTTTCTTAGATAAATGATTTATTTAAATTACAAATTGTCTACTTCAAAGCGGGTTAGTTGTGGACGCCTTGTGTAGATCAGGTCTAGGATAACGGTTGTGAGGCCAACTTCTATCTTAGGGTGGTTTACACGGCGGGGCTGTTACGATTCTGCCGCTTCGGGGCGTGACACTAACTTGATACAAATTTGTAGATGAACACACAAACCCAATATCACCAGTAACCAAAGGGGTAGGTCCAAGCCGCAAGATGGCTTGAAAGATAAATGATAATCGAAGGTTGAACAAGAGGTTCCCATGCACCGACGAAGGATATAATGCACCAATGCCTCACACGAGCTCAGGTCACACTTGATATGATGTATAAGTATGGCCGGAGGTCACTTGCCACTAGTCCAAGCTCGAATGGGCTAGATAAGAGTAGCTTAAGAGTAAGAGGGACACTTAGCTTGAGAGTGAAAAAGTTTAGTATATTCTCTATATATCATGTCCCTTAACTTTTATAATATGATGGTATCTATATCAACCCGTTAAGGCAAATCCTAGGTTACAAAACTTACAAAAGAATGGTTCTTACTTGCTAAAAACGAAAAGATTAATTTATAAGGAAAATATGAAATCTTGTAAAAGAAGGAACGTGGACGTCCTTTGTCAGAAAGGACAGTATGGATGTCAGTAAAGGACAGTACACGCACGTTTTTACTGTGATTTTGACAGTATTATGGTCCAGGCAGAGGTGGACCTCGGTTCAGGCCCGTTTGGCGTTAAAAAGGGTTGGACAATGGTTGGTTCAGGGACAACTCACATTGGGGTTGACCTCGAATGGTCAGCTCCTGATAGTTCTGCTCGGCCTCGATACAGTAGAGATTGCTACATTCAGATTTAGCGCTTAGACTACAATTTAGTGGAGGGTTTAACTCGACATGATAGTTGATTACCTCGACAACATCTTAGATGGCATAGAGAGTAAAGTAGCTCAGCAAATCGGATTGGGGCATGCACTACTCCTTGGTGCTTAACTCACCTTGGAAAGCTCGATGAACCACCTAAAAGAGCCCTTAAGCTAGGGAGCATGCAATCGATCCTTGATCCTTATCATCCCCTCCGGATTGTTTGAGATTTAAGATCAAATCTGGTTTAGGTCCAGTTTACTCGTCTTCGAGAGTATAAGGTTAGGAGTTGGCAATGTTGAAAGAGTCCGAGACTCCATATCCTTCAGGTAATCCTATCCTATAGGCGTTAGGATTGATCTTTTCAAGCACTTTGAAAGTTCCGTCGACTTTGGGAGACAACTTGCTCTTCCTCAAGTTTGGGAATCATTCCTTACTAAGGTGTATCCAAACTAAATTGCCTGGTCAAAATTCTCTCTTCTTCTATCCTTGGCTTCATTTTGCAAGCTTAATAGCAACCCGACTCAGTTACTCTACAACCTTCTGGTGCATAGCTTTGATGGCCTAAACTCTCTCAACGACTGGTCGCTCTTCATCAAGCATCGGTTGGGGCACTTGGTCCAATAGTAGTTTAAGATTAAACCCATAAGCAACTTCGAATGATGACATACTTATGATGTTGTGGGCGGTCTGAATGTAAGCGAATTCGATGATTGGAAAACACATATCCCAATCAGCCATGTTTCGTCCGATAGCGGCCGATAACAAAGTTCCTACAGTTCGATTGACAACTTCGGTTTGCCCATCGGTCTATGAATGGTAGGACGTACTATACAATAACTTAGTTCCCAGTCGCCTCTAAAGTGTCCTCTAAAAGTAGCTCATGAACTTAGGGTCTCGATTCGAAACTATGGTTTTAGGCACATCGTGAAGCTTAATCACCTCCTATAAGAAAAGAAAAGAAAAGAGGTAGTCGAAGCATCGTTAGTCTTGGAACAGAGCACAAAATGTGCCATCTTGCTAAATCAATCTACAACGACCATGATGGAGTCCTTTCCTTGGGACGTCCTTGGTAATCCTAATATGAAGTCCATACTCAGCTCGGACCATGGTTTAGTCAGGATTAGCAAGAGTTGGTAGTGTCTTTACTCGGCTCAACTCTTTGCTTTTCAGTAGGTTGCACATCTTTTTAGCATAGATCAAACATCTCTCTTCATCCTTAGCCAAAAGAATCTAGAGGATAATACCTCATAAGTTCGGCACTGACCAAAGTGTCCTGTCAATCCCCTACCATGCACCTCACGCATTAGTAGTTCTCGTGTAGAATAAGTCAGGATACATAGTCTCCTCTTCTTGAATAAGTATCTGTCCTCCCTATGATAGTCGTCCAACGTCCATCCTTCCTCATATTGGACGTAGATAGGACCAATGTATGGGTTCCCAGCATACAAATTCTTGATGGTTGAAAACCTAAGTAGCCTCATATGCAGTTCGGTTGAGAAGGTATGTCATCTCAATAGGGCGTCGACTACTATATTATTCTTTCCGTTCTTATATTTTACGACATAAGAAAAACCTTCTATGAACTCAACCCACTTGACTTATCTCCAAGACAACTTCAGTTAGCTCTTTAGATATCTCAAGGATTCATGATTAATGTAAATCAAGAATTTCTTCAGTAGCAGGTAGTGTTGCTACACCATTAAGGCTTGGATTAAGGAATAGAACTCCTTGTCGTAGATGGAGTAGTTAAGTGTAACTCTTCAAAGTTTCTCACTGAAATAAGCAATAGGTCGGCCTTCCTGCATCAGCACAGCATCTATGCCTAGTCCAGATGCGTTACACTCTACCTCAAATACTTTATCGAAGCTCAATAGAGCTAAGATGGGGGCTATAGTTAACTTCTCCTTCATGCCTTCAAAACTCCTCCTCTCTTTCTCACTCCATCTGAATTCAACATTCTTCTTCAAGAGTTCAGTGATTGGGGCCACAATAGTATTGAAATTCTTTATGAATCAGTGATAGAAAGATGCCAAGCCATGGAAACTTCTCACATTGGCAGAACAGGTCGGCTCGCGCCATTCTATAATCACTCATACCTTCTCTTCATCAACTCGAATGCTACCTCCACTCATAACAAATCCCAATAAGATCACCTCGGATCTACAGAAATCGCACTTTTTCATATTGGTGTAGAGCTGTTCAACTCAAAGTTTTATAAGCACTTGTTGGAGATGCTCTCGATGCATCTCCAGGTCAGGATTGTATACTAGAATGTCATCAAAATTAACCATGACAAACCTTCCCAGTAACTCTTGAAGTACGTGATTCATAAGTCGCATAAATGTGCTCAACACATTGGATAGCCCAAATGGCATTTCAAGCCATTCATATAAACCATGTCATGTCTTAAAGGCAGTCTTCCACTCATCACCTTCACGCATTTGATTCTGATGGTATCCAGATTTGAGATCAATTTTGGAGAACACTCTTGCTCCGTTTAACTCGTCTAGCATGTCATCAAGCTTGGATATGGGATACCTGTACTTGATGGCGATTCGATTGATGGCTCGACTATCCATACACATCGTCTAAGATCCATGTTTCTTCGGCACTAATAAGGCTGGTACAGCGCAGGGGCTCAAGGACTCACTCACATACCCTTTCTCTATGAGGTCGTCTACTTACCTCTACAGCTCGGCAGCCTATTCAGGGTTCAATCTATAGGCAAGCTTATTCAGCAGGGCAGCCCCTATTTGCAGGTCTATCGCATGTTCAATGCCTCAAATTAAAGGTAGACCGTCCAGTAACTCCTCCAAAAATAAATCGGCAAAGCCCTCCAGTAAGGTTTTTACCTCGATCAGCAGCTCTTCCTCCCCAAGTCTCATCTCTAAAAGCCTTATGACAAGCAGATAGGTTGATCCCTCTAACTCCATTTCTCTTTTCAATTCGATTCAGGTCGGTACCAAAGCCTCCTTCTTCAAGGTTCGACTAAGCTAGGACTGTATGATTTTTACCTGCTCGGCAGTCGTGGGGCTCAATTTCATCCTTCTTCCTTCATGCTCCACAAAACATGTGTTCCTCCTGCTGTCATACATAACTGCTCAATCAAACATCCATGGTCGTCCAAGCAGAATGTGGGATGTACTCATGGGCAGTACATCATAGAGCACTTAATCTCGATACTTGCCAATGCAGATTGGCATAGACACTTGCTTGTTTACTTATAAGGCTCCCTTATCACTAAGCCAATGAAACATGTAAGGTTTCAAGTAGGGTATGGTTGGCAATTTCAACTGCTGGACCATAAATGTAAAGGCTACATTGGTACAGCTCCTATTGTCTACAATCAGTGTGCATAATGATTCATTCACCTTGCACCCTATATGGAAGAGATTTTCTCTCTATTCATCTTCGAGTACAAGATTGACACTCATTATCCTCCTTAATACTAAAGCGATCAACATGAAGTTACCTTCTTCACTGTAGATGACTTCCTCATCGGACAGCTTAGGTTATCCATCCTTTTTTAGCTCCTCTACTTCTTCATCTGTACTATCAACCTCTACGGTCAGTGCTTCGCCTCTGATCACCATTGTTCCCCTGTTCAAACATTGGGCGACCATGTGTCCAAATCCTTGGCATTTCAAACACTTGATCTCACTCGTCTTCCTCCTTGAGCTCTAGCCCTTCTCAAAGTTACTTGAGGGTTCCTTCTCCTTTACTCGGGTAGTCTAAGCAAGTTGGGTCTCAATGACCTTCCTCAGTTCCGTTCACATAGGTTTGCTACTACGAAGATGGTTAATGGGTAGTTGAAATCTTCTTATTTGGTGCCTTTATGTCCTTTGGGCGACTCAAATTGCATTACTGAGCGTTTTAACACCTAAGGTTTCCAGGACATCTCCAATCTCATACTTTAATCCACCAATGAATCAAGACATAGTTTAGTCTTCGGGCTCTACGACTTTGCATCATATCGTTAACATCTGGAATTCTTTAACGTAAGCATCCACACTCGATGCTACTTGTCTCAATTCTTACAGTCTCTTGAAGGCATCCTGCAAATAATAACTCAGCATAAACCTTCTCCGCATGACTCTCTTCATTTCATCCCAACTCCTAATCTCTCGTTCTCCTTCCCTTCTTCTGGTGGCTTCCAAGTTCCTCCACCATAAGGTGGCATAACTAGTGAACTCCAACACAGCAAGTCTAACCTTTGCATTATCAAGCACTTCGTGACATTCAAACTGCTTTTCAATCTTGTCTACCCAATTTAGATAGTCATTGGCATCACCACTTCTAAAAAAATTTAGGATACACATCCTAAGTCCTTCGACTATAGGGGCTCGTACATTTCTTTCCTCAGGCTCGTAGTACTCCTTTGCTTCATCAACTCCTTCTACTTCCTCCTCAATCTTTTCTAGCACTAACCTTTGTCTAGCATCCTTACCAACTCCTTCAGCTCAAGGCAGGCAAGTTGGGGCATTAACCCGGCTAAACTGACCATTGCCTCGCTATTGTTGCTTACATTCTCTAACAGGGCTATTTCTAACTCATTGTCTGTCTTCTTAGATAACAGTCACCAGGCTAGCTACTAAGTCGATAAGCTTATCCAAGCGGTCACTCACTGATTGAGGTGAAAAGCTTCCTTCTCACCTTTGGCCATGTCGAGCACCACTCTCTTGGTTTCCCAAAGTCCTTTGTACACTTGAATTCGACATTGATGTTTACTTCATGATGACAATTTCTCAACAAACACACAGTCAACCACATTCTGTTTTGGCGTATCAAAAACAGGGAAAAACATAGTATAAAACACTTCTCACTACTAAACTTCAAAGTTAACAATAGATTCACTATCATACAAGAACAATGACAAACTATTAAAAGAATACAGTAGTAGAATCCAGCTTCGAACGTAGCCAAGCTCTTATATCAAGATGATACGGACTCATAGATGAACATATGAATCCAATATCACGCGTAACTAAAGGAATGAGTCCAAGCCATAAGATGGCTTGAGAGGTAAATGATAGTCGAAGGTTGAGTAGGGGGTTCCTGTGCACAAACGAAGGATATAACATACCAATGCCTCACACGAGCTCAGGTCACACTTGATATGACGCACAAGTATAGCCAAAGGTCATTCGCCACTGGTCTATGCTCGAATGGGCTAAATAAGAGTAGCTTAAGAGTAAGAGGGACACTTAGCTTGAGAGTGAAAAAGTTTAGTATATTCTCTGTATATCATGTCCCTTAACTTTTATAATATGACGGTATTTATATCATCCGTTAGGGTAAATCCTAGGTTACAGAACTTACAAAAGAATGGTTCTTATTTGCTAAAAACAAAAAGATTAATTTACAAGGAAAATATGAAATCTTGCAAAAGAAGGAACGCAAATGTCCTTTGTCAGAAAGAATAGTATGGATGTTAGTGAAGGACAGTGCGTGCGCGTTTTTACTATGATTCTGACGGTATTGTAGTCCGAGCAGGAGTAGACCTCGGTTCAAGCCTGTTCGGCATTAAAAGGGGCTAAACAGTGGTTGGTTCAGGGACAACTCACATTGGGGTTAACCTCGAATGGTCGGCTCCTGATAGTTCTGCTCAACCTCAACACAGTGGAGATTACTACATTCAGATTTGGCGCTTAGACTACGGTTTAGTAGAGAGCTCAACTCGGCATGCTGGTTGATCACCTTAGCAACATCTTGGATAGCATAGAGAGCAAAGTAGCTTGGTAGATCAGACTGGAGCAAGCATAGCTCCTCAGTGCTTAACTCACTTCGAAAAGCTCAGCGAACCATTTGAGAAAGCCCTCGAGCTCGGGAGCGTGTAATTAGTCCTTAATCCTATCATAACTCCAATCTACTAAGAAACTGACCTACCCCAACTACTACCAGACTACTAGTATTTCAAGTAGACCTGCCTAGGTACCCCACTTAGTTGCCTTGAGACCTAGCCTCGATCATCAACTATGCTAAAAGCTCAGCTAAATGAATGCTGCTAACTATCTCTTGACAATTGCACTATGTATAGATAATAAAAGGATATTCTTTCCATATACTCTAAATTTTCCCCTTTTAATGTATACTGATTCATTGTATTTTATTTTTTAGGAAAGTTACTTTTTTTGTAAATTCCCTATCATTGTATTTGCCTTAGAATAGCTAAATATATAAATACCCTCTTGTACTCAACCATGCACCACCTTCCTTAATAGAATATACTTTATGTTACCCTGTGCATGTTCCTTTACATCTTTACTCTTACCCATATACTTGAGCAAGGTTTGGTGGTAAGTACCTCGGTTAGTCGAAGTTGTGCATCTTCCTTGGTGCATAACATCCATCGAGCAACATGTTCTAGCTTATATTCTATCTACTTCTATTTAGTTTTAGAATCATTTCTAGGCTCGACCCATTCCCTCAATATTGATTACCCTTATTTGTTCTTAGTGCAGCGTATCATCTTAAGATCTGAATAGAAGTTTATAAATAGCTTTTATGTTATGTGTGGTGTGTTTTATGGTAGATGTGTGTAGGGTTATACTATGTGTGAGTTGAAGCTTTGTCCTATGAAGTGTGTGTAGAGCTCTATTGTGCTTTGTTTTCAAGTTTTGAAATAGAGCAAGTGGTGTTTGAAATTTGTAGCTACTAACTTGTGTACTTTAGTATTAGTTAAGGTTTTTAGGTAATATTGATTTGGGTTTCTAGGTTGAGTTGTTTTAAGTGTAGTTATAAAGATTCTAAAATATGTTGGTTTATAATTCTTGTCATTTTTTAGTTTGTTATTGTTTTGGGCATTGGTCCTATCTACGTCCGATATGAGGAAGAAACTCATATTATAGGACGTAAATAGGTCTTCCTTATAATTCTTGTCATTTTTTAGTTTGTTATTGTTAGGCTATTTGAGTAATAGTAGTGATTATCGAAGCTAAGTAGAAACTCATATTAAAGTTGAGCTACCGTGTTTTGTGAAGTATTTGCTGAAGAGATGACAAACCCTAGCATCAATGTTGCCATTGGTGATAATGAGAGCGGTGTTTAACACTGTGGCAAGCAAATACCAAACACTTCAAGGTGTATGGATCACTGTTTCAATGAAATGGCTACAATGATCACCAAGTTGACTTGTATTGTTCGACAAGTAGCTATGAATCAACCCGTTGAGATTGCTCCTAAGCCCCGCAAGTTCCAATTGGTGTTAAAGACCGTATACATGAAACTCAACTAATTAGTAAGCAATTCCTAGCTAGACAAGCCTAAGATATAGGAGAGGAGAGATAAGTCGAAGAAGGATAGACATGGAAGATGTCAAAGAAAGGGAGGAAGACAAGGAGTATTATGAAGCAGAAGAGAGAGCTTGTGCTCCCTAAGTAGTTAATGATGTTAAGTTGTAGATACCGACCTTCAATGGCACAAGTGATGCTAATGAGTACCTCGATTAGGAGGAGAAGGTTAAGAGAATTTTTTATTACTACCAATATGATGGTTATGATTATGATGAGGTTAGATTGGCCACATTAGAGTTCACTAGTACATGGCCATATGGTGGAAGAATTTCTTCACCATACACAAAAGAGACAATCAATGAGATGTCAAGAAATGGCTTAAGATGAAGAGGATTGTGTAAGGATGGTTCATTCCATACTCATACCTATATAACACATTTTCAATATTGTAGGAGTTAAGATAAGGAAAGCAAATAATAGATGAATACATATGGAGTTTCAAATGCTTACGATAAGATATGAAATCAATGAGCCAGAGGCTAGAATTTTGTCTAGTTTCCTTACTGGCCTAAGGTATGAGCGCAAGGATGTAAGTTGCAGCAGTTCACCACCCTTAATGATGCCATCAAGATTACCTAAAGGGTAGAAGGTAAAGAAGGAATAGATCAATCTGAGCTCCATTAAGCCAACCTGTTTCGTCTACCTAACCCGTTTAAGGTAGGACCCAAACCCAAATTGGTTTGGAATCAAGTAGGAGAAATGAGCCCTATGCTAAATTAAAAGGCTAACCTACTAAGAAGGAGGCACTAAGGACATTTGAGAAAGGTTAGACCTTATGTCAAAAGACTTATGAAATAAAGTGTTTCAATGCCAAGGTTTCGAACACATGGCTCCCTAGTATCCAAATAAATGTACCACGATGATCAAAGGAGATATCCTAACCTTCAAAGTTGATATTACGAGTGAAGAAGTTGAGGAGAAAGTTGAAGAGTTGTAGAAACGCACTAAGTAAGTAAAGGGTGAAGTTATCGAGGAAGTGGTTTATACTAAGGACATAGACTTATTAAGCTTGGTCATTTGACATGTCATAAGCATTGAGCCATTTATTGAGAACGAGTACAAAGGGCACCATCCTACATCATGTTTAAGGTTCAAGAGCATATGGGCGCTTTGATTGTGGATAGTGGAAATTACACCAATTTAATGTCTACTAACCTAGTGTAAAAGCTCAAGTTACCAACTTTGCCCTATCTTAGGCCATATAAGTTACATTACCTAAATGAGAAAGGTACACTTCACATCTCATGCGAAGTACTCTTTCCGATCTTAATTAGAACCTACTATGATGAGATTCTATGCAACATGCTACCTATGTGCACATTGTACATGGTCCTAGGCCAACCTTAGCTATTCAATTGGGTTAGGGTTGGGGGGAAGGGTGGTTGTGGTAGTATTCCAAGCTAAGTTAGCAATGTATAAGCTAAGTTGTCCCAAGGTTCGAAGAAGGCTTTGATTATTAGCTTATTAAAGTTATGGGATGCCATAAAGTCGTATATGCTAATCTATTTGTTGGTTTTGAGACTACTAAGGCTCATGACCTACAAGTGGAGCTACCTAAGGCTATTCATGAGTTAGTTAAGGACTTTCAAGATTCTTAAGGAATTACCTTAATGCTTACCCCCATTTCGAGGGATAGTATAGTGCATAGACTTAATGTCCAATTCACCCTACATAATAGGTTGGCCTAGAGAATGAATCTCAAGCAAGTGGTTGAGTTGCAAAAGCAAGTCAATGAGTTGATAGAGAGACGTTATGTACGCGAGAGCCTTAGTCTATGTGCAGTACCGGCATTGTTAGTGTCAAAGAAAGATGAGACTTAGAGAACGTGCATGGATAGTTGATAAGCTTTAAATTGGATATATATATATATTTTTATGATTTTTCATGATTTTCCCTTAAAATTTGAGTTTATTTTTATAAAATAATACTTAATTGAGTAAAATTTTATTTTCTAGATTTTGAAACAATCTACGCAAAAACAGGAGAAAATAGAAACAAGTTTCACTTTCACTCAATCTGGAGCTAAATGAGCAAGTTATGAAAGTTTGAAGATCGACACAACCGAATGACATAGCTGTGTTATTTCTAAGCAATTTTGAACCAAATTTTCACTGACCACAGCTAATTATATGACCTAAGGATACGATTGTGTCCCTAGTTATGTTGTTTCTAGATTTAAAAGAGAGAGAGAGAGAGAGAGAGAAAAGAGCTGATCACAGCTAAGTACACAACCATGGGATACAGTCATATCCTCGGTTGTGTAATTTGCAGCGACCATATTTTTTACAATGTTATATAAAGCCTCTTTAAGGTTTTCACAAGAGACTTTTGATACGATTTTTTGAAAGTTTTTCAAGAACAAAACACTCAAGAGAGCGTATTGCATCAAGCAATCAAGATCTCAAGATTAAAGAACCATCTTATCAAACTTACGATCTATTGCTTCTATCTTTCTTTAGTTTTTATTAAAAATTATTCTTTTATCATGAGTAAGGAATAGAACGTTTTGTATCTAGGTCTTGTGAATCTAAATCTCACATGTGACACTTGGTTTTATTTAGATCTAATGAAGATCTTTATTCTTTTTGAATCAACTATATGTGCTTGCATGTATTAGATTAATAATTCTACAAGTTATTAATTTAAATATGATAGTATACAAGAAGATAGAGAGATTTCTTGTATAATTAGAGTTTGTACAATGTTAAAGATAAATTGTAAGATTCTTTTAGCTCTTTAATATTATTTTTAAGAGAATTCACTGCATATTAATGCGATCATAAATTATGCTATGGGAAAGATGTTTTATTAGGTAATCTAAAGATTAGTTTAACAAGCTTAAGGAAATTATTAACTTTAAAAGAGAGTTCTCCTAATCAAGAAAAATTAAAAATTGAATTAGATTATCTTTAGTGAAAGTTGCATGTGTAGATCTAAGTATGATATTGAGTCTTAAATTAAATCTTTAAAATTTTACTTTCTTGTTTGGTTCTTGATTATTTCCTTAATTTAATTTGTTGCTATAATTTTAATTTAAAGAATTGAATTCTTTAATTTGAATTTATTTGGTTAAATAATAGAGCTAAAGTTAGTATTAATATTCAGAGTCTTTGAGGGATCGATATTCAAACTCATATCCACTTTATTAGAATTTGATAGGTGTGCTTACCTCGTATCAAGTTTTTAATGCCGTTGTTGGAGACTTCAATATTAAGAACACTTGTTGCTTTATTAGTTTAACCATTCTTTTCTTTGTTTTTCATTATTTTCTTTTAATTGTTTTGAGTTGCAATTGATTTTTATATTTTTCCCCTTTGAAGTACATGAACTAAAGTAATCTAGAAGATTTGGAAGAGCTTGATCCTGAAATTGAAAGGATAACCCTTTAAAAGTTGAGATTGCATATGAAACAAATAGTGGCTACTATAGAAGATAGGCCAGTTGTAAAGGTTAAAGGAGAAGGTGAAAAGGTGAACAACCAAGTTATTGATCAACAAGATCCACCATAAAATCCTAAACAAATGGCTAATAATGGTGATGAAGCAAATCAAACTATGTTCGATTATTTGAGGCCTATACTTGCTAGGACTGACTCTAGAATTGCCAGACCAACAGTTGATGCCAATAATTTTCAAATTGCACCCAACACCATCCAAATGGTGCAATAGTATGTACAATTTGATGGTCTCTAAAATGAAGATCCTAATGCTCACATCTCTAGTTTTCTAGAGATTTTGTAATACATTTAAGATTAATGGAGCTACAGACGATGCTATCTAATTGCGATTATTCCCTTTTACCTTAAGGAGAAGAGTAAAGCAGTGGTTAAACTCTTTGCCACAGAACTCCATAACAACTTGGAATGATTTAGTAGAGAAATTCTTAGAGAAGTATTTCCACTAGCGAAGATCGCCAAGCTTCGTGGTGATATTTCCTGCTTTGCCCAATTGGAAGTTGAAACCTTATATGACACTTAGGAGCGGTTTAAGGACTTGCTTAAAAGATGCCCACACCATGGCCTCGTCTTGTGGATGCAAATTCAGACCTTTTACAATTGTCTAAATTTGACTACAAGACAAACAATTAATGCTACCGCAAGAGGTACTTTTAATGCAAAAACACCTGAGCAAGTGTTGAACTTGATTGAAGGGATGGTGATGAACAAACTATTAATAGCAAAGCCCTAGAGTCAAGTTTGGAGGAGAGGTTACCATAAAGAGCTGAGGGAATTCACGAAGTGGACTTAACTACAACTTTGGTAGCTAAAGTGGATCTTTTGAGCAAGAAAATTGATGTACTTTCCATTGGTCCTCAAAAATCACAACCGAGTATGAACGATATTGATATGCTAAGGTATGGAGGACAAAAACAAATGGAATAGGTGTATTACTTGCGAAATCCACCTAAGTAATAGAATAATCCCTTCAGCAACACTTATAATCTTAACTAGATGAAACATCCCAACTTTTCATGGGGAGGTCAGAATCAAGGCCAACAGAAGACTACTTTTAGTCTACCCAAATTCCAAAGACCATCACCTCCCCCTGTTCAAGAGAAGAAGCTTGATTTAGAAGGGCTTCTCATAAAATATATTCAAGGAAATAAAGCTCGGCAATCTAATATTGAAACCTTGTTAAGGAATCAAGAGGCCTTCAACCAAAATCTTGAGAACCAATTGGTTAACTTGTAAAAATGATTTCTAAAAGGCAACAAAGGATACTCCCAAGGAACACCAAGATCAACCCTAGGGAATATGTTAATACAATGACCTTAAGAAGTGAGAAGGAGCTACAAGTTGAGAAAAAGGATGGTGAGGAAGTAGCTGAGAACAAGATGTAAGTCAAGAGCAAGGAAAATGTAGAGCTACCAAAGTCAAACAAGAGGGTACACCCACTAAAAATGAAGGAGTATAAGTTACCCATCTCTTATTTACAGTGCCTTAAGCAAGATTACATTGATCCAAGTAAGAAATCTGGTAAATTCCTCGATCTTTTTAAACAATTACACATAAACTTACCTCTTGTTAATGCTCTATTGTAGATACCAAAGTACACAAAGTTCCTAAAGGATCTCTTGGCAAACAAGAGGGAGTTAGAGGATCTTTCAACTATCACGCTTAACTAAAAATGCTCCATACTACTCTAAAAGAAGTTGCCAAAGAAATTAACAGATCTAGGGAGTTTTACTCTTCCTTGTGCACTTAGAAATTTGTTTGTGGATAAGGCTTTAGCAGATCTAGGAGCTAGTATTACTTTGATGTCGTACAAATTATTCAAAAAGCTAAGGTTAGGAGAACCTAAACCAACACGTATGTGCATTAAATTAGCTACTGGGTCCACCACATACCCTATAGACATCATAGAAGATGTTTTGGTGTAAGTTGATACGTTCATTTTCCCTGTAGATTTTGTTATCCTCGATATAGATAAGAATCTTAAGGTACTATTGATTCTAAGTAAACCCTTCTTAACTACTACTAAGGTTGTGTTTGATGTCAGTGAACGTAAGCTCATCCTAAGAGTCGGAGATAAAGAAATTGTTTTCAAAAATTTAGATTCAATGAACAAGTCCCTTGACTCAAAGGACATAAACTATGATGTTGATTCCACTAATGTTACTAAATGTTTGCAGGAAACACTTGCCAAAGAACCGATGAATCATTGCTTGGAAAAGGGAGATAAAGGGATGGTGAAAACCCTTAATCAACTTGAGGTTATAGCTCAATTAGAAGCTAATGAGCTTAGTGTGGTGAAGATGGGGCTTGAACAATTTTGTAGAGCAAGGGATGGAAAGTTAGAGCCCTCCAAAACAAAGCCATCGGTATTGGAGCGCAAATACTCAAAAGATTGCTTAGAATATGCCTTTGTAGTGAGGAGCTCAAAGCCATCAGCGACCAATCCATCTAAGCGAAAAGCATACAAAAAGAAGAAACTCGAGCAACACAAGTTTGATGAGTTATGTGACAAAAAGAAAGCTGATGGAAGCTACATACCTAGAGGAGAGAAGTTGCGAGACCTATGGAAAATGGTAAGTCTATACTTATGAGGAGAGTACAAAAGCGAGGTAAGAAAGGAGATCCACCTCCACCAGAATGAAGGTAAGTAAGTTATGCATTTTGTTGAGCTATCAACGTTAAACATAGCGCTCTTGGGAGATAACCCAAGTTTGTAATTTATTTTCACAATTTTTGGTTATTTTACATTTGCACTTTAATTTTTACATTAGAATTCTAGGAATTATCTTCTATTTAATTCTTTCATTTTCTTTATTTAACTTTTCTTTTGTTAAATTTTTATCATTAGTATAAGTGGGTTACACTACTACAAGACACAACCATGTTTTTAGTCATATAATTCCTAAGCATGCACCTAATGCATGGTCATGGTGGATTCAACGACCACAAGACATGGTCGTATCTTGAGTCATGTCCTTCACCCTATTTAAGGCCCAACCTAAAATTAAACTCCCTCATTTTAATCTTCCCAACTCACGGCAAACACTTATCCTCTCTCCCCCTTGCACTTTCTTATGCCTACACACACATTTCAAACTACTTGTTTCACTTCACTTTCTTTAACAATCACATACATTAAGGATCATAACCACCCATACCACTTCAAGATCACTTCAAGAATAAGGTAAGTACCCCCATCTCCACTCTTTTCATGCTTATTATGATTCGTATTGCATGTGTTGATTTGAAAATTTGTTTAGTTTCCAGGACACTTCCCTTGAAACCCTGAAAAGGACACTGTCCTCTTGATCTTTGCTCGCTAACTGACTAGTGAGACCATTGTGCTTACCGATTGTACTGCAACAAACACTTGCTTCAATTTTTATTCCAATTAATGACAAAGAAATTGTTTCTTGAGGATGATTCTTACTTATGATTTGGAGCTTTTACTTTATTTTCACTTCTTAGTAATATTTAAGTATATGCATGCACGATCTTATAAGTTTAAGTAGTTAATCATCATCGACACGATCATATCATTTAAAATTGGTGCAAATCTTTGGCTTTGAAAGACATAGGTTATGACACGATTGTATCACTTGTAGTACATTACTATAGGCATACAATTCTTGCATGTTTGAGTTGAAGTGTTAAATCACCATTGCTTTATATGCCTTGTTCTTCATTCTAGCACTTAGGGCTTTAGTGTTTAATCAACATACAAAAACTATTGATTCATGTCATTAAGGAAGTAGGAGTTTAAGCAAGCTTGGAATCTCTTTTGTAACAATAGTTGTGAGGGTTGTATAAAGGATTTCTCAAGAACATAACTATATTTTGCATGCATACCAAGTGTTTAATAAAAGTCCTAAATGAGTTATATTGTCATTTCTCCCACACTTGATTATGGTTTTGGTATAGTTCTTTATTCTAAGTGTAGGGAAATTTTTAGCTAACAAAATAGTGACTTGAATTTTCTTTTCTTTTAAATAGGACCATGGCATTATAAACTAAGCTTCAAGTTTGGAAGAAGAAGTGAATGCGAAAGAAGAGGAGGATGAAGATTACAAAGAGGACGAGGATGAAGTTATGGATGATGTCTTTGACTAAGAAGATGTTGCTGATGAATGGTTGTTTCTTATGTATTTTATTTGATATGGCTTGAAGTTTTGTTATAAGGTTATTGATATGGATCTTGGAAGCTCTTTATGGAGATGGCCTTTTGGGATTTGCTACTTTATGCTTCTTAACTTGTCAATATATCATTCAATTTCAAAGGAGTATCAATTTTTCTTTTTCACTTTTATATCATCTTATCTATGATTGTTTTAATTTATATATTTTCCATTATATGACTTAATCCTACATTAATTCGTACATTGGGGACAATGTATAGCTTTAGTATAAGGAAGGTGATATAGAAACTTATAGAAACTTTTGTAACTTAGGAGACTAATTTTTTTTTTTTCACATTTAACCCGATTTTATTATTTTATTGACTTATGATATTTTAAGAAGTAACAACTTCCATTGAGTTGAATTGAATATATTTAAATACTTGATCTTTGATGATTAAGTTACACAATGTTAGAGTTAATAGGGAAAATCTTTGTAGAATAAAATTATGGATTATTTAGCCTAGGATTTTAAGGATCTAAGATTAAAGTAACATCACTAGCTAGGAGTTAATCACAATTATTTTCAAAATTTACTTTGATGTATACTTTCCTTTTAGATTACTTTAGAGCTTTATAATCCTTAGTAAAAAAAAAAAAAGATAAAATTTATCTTTTGAGAAACCCTTGAAAACTTGAAATAGTTAGGAGGTAAAAAGTGGCATAAATGCATGAATAATTGATAAAAAGGCAAAATTGGTAAGAATTCGCCTCGATCCCTCAAAAGAGCGAAGTTGAATTCTACTACCAATGCCAAAGTACACTTAAAAGAATAAATTAGTATAGATCAACCTTGGTCCATCAAAAAATAAGGTTCTTTCCCGCTACCAATATGAGGGCTATATTGGTATGAATCGGTCTTAGTTCATCAAAAAAGTGAGATCCCTTCTCATTGCCAATACAATTGTCATTAAATAATATACTTAATTAATAATATAAATTCAATGAACTTGAAATCCTCCCAACAAAAGCATAAACTAAGGGGATGATCAAAAGATAAGTAGACGTAGTATGCATTTACTTTGAATTATAGCACTTAGTGAGATTGAAGAGAGGGTTGTATACATTTTAGTTAACTAGGTTAAAACTTCTATGATTTTTTCTTGATTAGCAAAATGTTAAATCTAATCTTAAATACGGGAATCCTTAATTAAATAATCCAGGTGTCATATCTTGGCGTAGCACGGGATGCACCATCACATAGGAATACCTGTTGAAAACTTAACTCAACTTACTCATTTACCAAAAGACAACATTGTTTACATTATAAAAGGGGTTTCTACGTCGAAGTTCAACTAAATTTCCTATTACAACTTATGTGTACAACATAATATTTACATAAAAAACATGAACTAGCTTTTTCCTTTATCTTCTTCATAGTAATAGGATCCCTGACTTAATACAAGCTCCATACAAAGGTCGTTGACTCTGGCTCACGCTCTTAGTATATATATCCCCGCTTAGCGTTGGGCCCTTCATGATATAGTTAACCTAAGGATAGAACATTTTATTCCTTCAACTACTAAAGCTGAGTAAGAATGGATAACATGCAACACAATATAGACAATATTGCATATCACAATTGAAACATTTCAATCATAACTCGCAGGTTTAACTTTGCATATGCATTCACCTAACTAGGCATTTACTACTAACAGTACAGCATACTATGCTGGCATGCATCGATACTAATATCTTATGCCTTCCAAACTTCTTCCGATTAATCGACATAGTCTGGCATTTAGATACAATATCTAGGAACCTAGGGTAATAAGGAGCTACTTAGGAGTAGGACGCCCACTAAAATGGACTACATATTGTAGTTTACCATTTTAAAAAAGAGCAATAAGGAACTGCTTAGGAGTAAGACCCCTAACTTTACAAAATTAGACTATATACTATAGTTCACAAAATCAAAGTAGCAACACTGCCAAATTTGACCACATAGTAATAGGATCCTTGACTTAATATAAGCTCCATACAAAGGTCGTTGACTTCGGCTCACGCTCTTAGTATATATATCCCCGCTTAGCATTGGGCCCTTCATGATATAGTTAACCTAAGGATAGAACATTTTATTCCCTCAACTACTAAAGCTGAGTGAGAATGGATAACATGCAACACAATATAGACAATATTGCATATCACAATTGAAACATTTCAATCATAACTCGCAGGCTTAACTTTACATATGCATTCACCTAACTAGGCATTTACTACTAGCAGTACAACATGCTATGCTCATCTACGTGGCATGCATCGATACCGATATCTTATGCCTTCCAAACTTCTTCCGATTAATCGACATAGTTTGGCATTTAGATACAATATTTAGGAACCTAGGATAATAAGAAGCTACTTAGGAGTAGGACGCCCACCAAAATGGACTACATATTGTAGTTTACCATTTTAAAAAAGAGCAATAAGGAACTGCTTAGGAGTAAGACCCCCAACTTTACAAAATTAAACTACACACTATAGTTCACAAAATCAAAGTAGCAACACTGCCAAATTAGACCACATACTGTAGTTTACCAAATCAAAGTGGCAACACTACCAAATTAGATCACACACTGTAGTCTACCAAATTTAATTATTAAAATAGTCACAATGTTCGAGCAATATAATCTATATGCTTCCAAAAATTGAGTTTATAAAGCCATACTTTTTCCATGATCATTTGGAAGCCTCATTCTGAAAGTTCTGACCTGTGGGTCCCTTTTTGTGCCATACCATACTGTGATATGCAATAGTAACTTAAGAATATCAATCAGCACAATCAATCTCCCAATTTTATTCAACCTAGTAATCTAATTTTTGTTTTTGAACTCTCCCTAATGGAATTCTAGTATCTTACTTGGGGTTCACTTAGGTAAACACTTAGAAGATTAAGTTAGCAATCACTCAACTTTCCCGATTAGCACAATCATTTGTAAGCACAAATAACAATTTGACTGGAATACAGTTATTGTCATTCAAAATTACCACATTAGTATCCACTATAGTAGCATTCAATTCAACCAGGATACTCCCATATTCAATCAACATAACATCAAACAACACGTAATGTTATGAGTAGCAATATATCTACTCCAAGCATAGGTTAAATCCACCTACCTGACCTTACTAATAACACAAAATCCTAAACTCCGTTATATGGTCCTTCCTTACATCTTACACCTGTGAAAATATAACACAGTCTTCAATTCAAATATGGGTCGAACCCAAGCTATTATAAACTTTCATTCCCGAGTTTTTAAACTTCATTTGATTGTATCTTACTCATTTCTTTTTTTTATTTCAGTAAACTTTATATCATTACAATCGTTATTCAAAGTACTATTGTTATATCTTAAGAATCAAAACTAATCAATATTGTTAAAAAAACAAAAATACCCCTTTTACATTATGACTCGACTGTATGCTACCTTAACACCGTCATTAACTCGATTAAGCTTTAGTACTAAACTAAAAACCCTAAAAATTATACTTTCCAAACTTGTCCAGCAACCCTTATTATACCCTAAAGTGTTTATTTGATACGGATTTAATAAACATTCTAATAGTACTAATTACTATATTACATATTAAGCTAATATATAGATTTATACTAGGAAAATACATAATAAATAGTATACAAGCCCGATTAATTTCATGAAAAATCCTATAGACTCATAAAAATATGTAGTTTAGTTATTGATTATCAATTACACTAAATTGGCTATTATCCATTTTTATGAAAATAGCGGTTTTAGCTCAAAACTATGAAAAATTAAGGAAAATAAATAAATTTACGAGTGAGATAAAAATTAAATATTCTAAATATAATCATAAATGTCCAAAATTCTAAACATGTAGGGCTTATTCATTAATTTCATAAAAAACTAATTATTTCAATAATTCTGTAAAATTGACAATTTTATTCAAAATAATTATAAAAAAATAGTAAACATACTTAATTTCAAAAATTATTATTACCAAAATTAAATATATATATTAGGTGTATTACATACAAAAATTGAGCTTGAAACAACATCATCTAATATTTATAAAAATTAGATTAATTTTCGCCCAAATAGGCATTTTCTTAAGGAAGCCATATTTTCACTAATTATTTAATTAAAATAAAATCACTACATTAATCTAAACCTAAAATAATCTTAAAAAACTAAATTTCATAATTAATGGATCACATTTGATATTTGTAGCAAATTAAACAAATTACAGGCAGAAAATTAGTTCACTTGAACTGGCCGCCTCCGGCTACCACTCCTCTGTCCACTTGGCCGCCGCTCCTTATCGGAACACCTTCTTCGCCTACCCTTTGTTGGATCTCCAAACCGCTCTAACTCAGGTTATGGTTTGGTATACGAACAGCCCTAACTTAATTTCAACCCTATTTTTTATTCTATTTTTCTTTTGTTTTTTTCTAATTTTTTCCAATTTTCTAAAATTATATTCTAGTGTTTTCAGGTTTGTAAAATATTACAAATGAGGTTTGAGGTTCCATTTATAGGCTTTTGGATTTTTTTTGCATGAAAAAGTAAATTTGCATATGTTATTTTTCACTTTTCCCTAGGTACTATGTATCATTTCCACATTAACCAAGTGTTGACTCATCATTTACAATTAATCCTAGCTTGAGACATCATTTGGTGACTCATCCATGCAATTTTTTTAATTAATTTTCCATTATTTTACCTAATTTTGATAATTTATTATTATTATATGTATATATTTAATGCAATGTATATCACATGTAAATACATATATATTATGTATAATTCAACTTCATTTATTATTTTTGAAAGTTAAGTAATTTATCTCGTTATATTTAAAAGCTCGAATTTTACAATTATCAGTTTTATCGATAAATTAATGTTTTTTCTCAAATTAATATTTTTATATAGTTTATGTTGATAAATTGACTTTACTTGAATTACTTCATCTAACTTTTCTAATTGTACTGTGAAGTTTAAAATAAAACTGATAACTTAGTCTAGTGCTCTAAATTTAAGGGCTCAGATCTTAGCTCGAAATTTTAGGGTATTACACTAGGTAAACTTTAATTTACATAGATTAACTTATGACCATCAGTGCTTTATGTTTTTGGGACATTGAGAAAGAGATTGAGTATAAGAATTAAGAAAGTTATTTAAAGAAAATTAATTGGAGTTGCAAGTTGATTATTTTTTTGGGTTAAGTGTAAATTTTAGCCAATTTCCTAACTAGTGATAGTTTTTAACTTAAGAATTTTTGTCACAGTTCTTTCTTCGCTATAATTGCTTGAAGACAAGCAGATTCTTCAATGTGGAGAAGTTTGATAAGCTCTAAATTGGATATATTTTTTTTTTGTGATTTTTCATGATTTTCCCTTTAAATTTGAGTTTATTTTTATAAAATGATACTTAATTGCGTAAAATTTTGTTTTCTAGGTTTTGAAATGATTTAAATGAGAAAAAGAGAAGATATAAACAAATTTCACTCAATTCGGAATTAAATGAGCAAGTTATGAAAATGTAAAGATTAATACAACTAAATGACGTGGCTATATTGTTTCCAGGTGATTTTAGACCATATTTTCACTAACCACAGCTAGTTACATGACCTAGGGATACTGTGTCGTTTCTAGATTTTTTTTTTTTTTAAAAAAAGAGAGAAAAGAGCTGATCACAACCAAGTATACAACTACAAGATACGATTGTGTCCCTAGCCATGTAATTTATAGTGATTATATTTTTTACAGCATCTATAGAAAGCTTCTTTAGGGTTTTCATAAGAGATTTTTGGCACAACTTTTTGAGAGTTTTTTTAAAACAAAACACTTAAGAGAGCGTATTGCATTAAGTAATCAAGATCTCAAGATTCAAGAACCATCTTGTCAAACTCATAATCTATTTCTTCTATTTTTCTTTAGTTTTTATTAAAAATTATTCTTTTATCATGAGTAGGAAATAAAACATTTCTTATTTAGGTCTTATAAACCTAGATCTCGCATGTGATGCTTAGTTTTATTTAGATCTAATGAAGATCTTTATTCTTTTTTATTCAATTATGTGTACTTACATGTTTTAGATTAATAATTCTACAAGTTATTAATTTAAATATGATATTATACAAGAAGATCAAGAGATTTCTTGTATAATTAGATCTAGTATAGTAGATGAGAGTTTATGCAATGTTAGAGATAAATTGTAAGATTTTTTCAAGTCTACAATATTATTTTTAAGAGAATTCACTACACGTTAATGTAATCTTAGATTATACTATAGGGAAGAGATTCCATTAATTAATTTAAAGAATAGGGTTAATAAGCTTGAGAAAGTTATTAACTTTAAAAGAGAATTTTCTCAATAAAAAAAAATTAAAGATTGAATTAGATTATCTTTAGTGAAAGTTGCATATGTAGATCTAGGAAATCAAGATCTACATATGACATTGAGTCTTAAATTAAATCTTTAAAATTTTGCTTTCTTGTTTGGTTTTTTATTATTTGCTTAATTTAATTTGTTGTTGCAATTTTAATTTAAATAATTGAATTCTTAAATTTGAATTTATTTAGTTAAATAATAAAGCTAAGGTTACTACTAGTATTGGAGTCTTTAAGGGATCGACATTAAACTCATATCCACTTAATTATAATTTGATAGGTACGCTTATCTCATATCAACAATTTAACTATTAACAAAATCACCATCAAGTCACAAGTACCCTAGTCCTTAACTTGATGATATGCTAGATAAACTGTACAAAGCATGGGTATTCACTAAGATTGACCTTAAGCCTGATTATCACCAAATAAGGATGAGGTCGGGTGATTAGTGGAAAATGGCCTTCAAGACTAAGTATGACCTGTATGAATGGTTGGTCATGTCTTTCAGTCTCTCCGATGCACTTAATACTTCATGAGGTTGATGAACCACCACAGAATTACATTGGGAAGTTTATGGTTATATATTTTGATGACATCTTGATCTACAACCTTGACTATCCAACCACTTAGACCAGTAACAAACTATGTTTAAAGTACTCTAAGCTAAAAGACTATTTGAAAATTTGAAGAAATGTTGCTTTTTTTAGGAAGAGGTAGTCTTTTTGGGATATGTCGTGAGTGGAGGAGGCCTACGAGTAGATGAAGAAAAGGTTCGAGCCATTGTAGAGTGGCCAACTTTGACCTCTTGTGCTAATATGAGAAGTTTCCATGGCTTAGCATCTTTCTATTGCTAATTCATTCAAAAATTCAATTCAATTTGAGTACCTCTCATGAAACTAGTCAAGAAGAATGTAGAGTTTGGATGGGGAGAAAGAGAGGAAAGGAGTTTTGCTGAGGTGAAGAAGAAGTTGACCTTTACACTGTCTAGGCTCTACCCCAATTCAACAATGTCTTCGAGTCATAAAAGTTTTAGAAAGTGTTTTAGAATCTTTTATAAGAAGAAATGGTATAGTACTTTAGAAACTTGCTCAAAGGCTTTAGAAAAAAGAAGACCAATACTCTTCAGAAGGTTATTTAGAAAGTTGGTCTGGAAAAGTAACATAGAAAATTAATTTATATCAAATTTGAATTCAATAAGGCCTAGCTCCATTAGATTAGGTATAGTGGGGAAATACACTTAATTCCATTTCACTCGAGATGGAATCATAATCCACGGGGATTTTTAAGTGAATTAACTTTTGAAAAATCAAGATATATACAAATGCGGATAAGGATAAGGTTGAATTGGATTTTGTGAAATTTCAAATTTTTGAATATGAGGCTTATCCAGAAGTTATTAATAAAGCATATCTCTTCAAATTCAAATCAAAAGCTTATCTAGTGGTTGCAAATTGAAATATATTTGATCGAAACAAGATAGGAAGAGTTATTTTCGAATTTTCAAAATGCTGAGGTCTTCTCAAAATATCTAAGGATTATCTTTAACAAATAATTCTTGGATAAATACGGAAGTGAAGATAATTTATAGAAATTTAGCCATTGGAAGATTTCAATATAAAAAGAGAAAAGATTCAAAATGTCATTTTACAAAACAACAACTCTGGAAAAAGTTTTCACTACATAAAAAGAGTTATGATCAAATTCTACCTTCTAAAAAGCCACAGAAAGTACTTTAGATACTTTTTTAGAAAGTTGCACCGAAGCAAACAATATAACAATAGTTATTTCTCCTTGAGAGGAATTAATTGAGATTTATATTTTTGTTCTCACTTTAATATATAATTTTTATTTGTTGTTTGAGTATTGAGACAAGTGCATTTGTACTCTGTAGATCTATATTAGCTTAGATTGTAAAGAGGCTAGATAGGTAGAGTAGAATGTTGTAATGTCTATGTATGACGAGTGCTTATAATCTTTTATAATTTAATTTAGTGGATCAAGTGGAATAGCACCGGTATAGACCAAGTCCCTAACAATTGAGCTAGAAGAAAGTTGTAGGTAGAAGGTCAAAGCTTTATAAAATCTTAGCCTGATATTCTCCTTCGTTAGTCTTTTAATTTGCTTTATTAATTGTTGTGTATTGAATTATTAAAATATCATTATTCACTATTATAAGTTGTTAAGAGAGATAATTTTATTTTTCTTATATCGAAAAGTTTTCCAAAGTTTAAAGATAGCAATTTACCCTCTCTCTTGATATTTTATACAGGACCAACAGACTCCATAATGGTCATTATGGATAAATTTGGTAAGATGACACACTTTGTACAGTGTAACAAGACTAACAATGCCTCAACTACCTTTTTTCTCTTTTTGCAAGAGATTATCAGGCTATATGGAGTATCTAGGAGCATCTAGGAGCATCACGTTCAACAAAGACCTAAAGTTTTTACTTTAATTTTTAAAGGCTCTCTAGCATTGATTGGAAACTAAGTTACCCTTTAACACGTCCTGCCATCCACAAATCGATGGCCAAACAAAGGTTGCTAACTACACTTTAGGATCCGTATTCCAAGCTATAATGGGACATAATTTGATTGATTGGGATGTATGCCTACCAATAGTTGAGTTTTCCAACAATTGCTTTGTTCGTGGCGTTATAGGCAAGACACCATTCAAAATGGTATGTGGATTTAACCTTAATCTACCTCTTAATCATGTACTTGTCCTTACACCCAACGTAAAAGACCTTAATGCCAAGCATTGAGCCCGACCTTTGTTAAAGACCTATCCAAAGGTAATCAACCAATTAAACCAAGCTACTCAAAAGTTAGAGTAAAAGGGATAAGGAAATTTCAATCTAGTGACTTAGTATAGCTGCACCTGAGCAAAGAAAAATTCTTAAGCTAGAGGAGGAATCAATTGTTTGATCGGGCTAAAGGACCACTCAAAATGCTTCACAAGATCAATGATAATGCTTACTAGTTGGAGCTACTAAAAGATTATAAAGTATCAGGCATATTCAACATCGTCGACTTGAGTCTTTACATGCTTGAGGAAGAAGCAGCGTAGCAAGAAGACTCCTTAGATTTGATCTTAAATTTGAACCAACTTGAAGGGGATCTTAGGAATTGACCTCTATGACCTGTTACATGAGCTAGAGCTAAAGGATTGGAGAGCATGACTTAGAGGATCCTTTCCTTCTATCTAAGTTATGGTGAATCCATCCTACTGCTTAGCTCCAACCTACCTTGTTTCCCAAACTACCGTAAGCTTTATTCCCTACTATGAGTCAAAGACCTTAATTTAGTGCTAACTTAAAGATAGCTTGGCCATCATGTTTTCGAGCCTACTATGTCAACCTTCTTTGATTTTGGCTTACACTCATGCTCTACAAGATCGAAGCTTATATAAGAAGGCATCCAATTGAACTCTAATCTACCATGAAATTAACTTACCCAAGCTATTACTAAACTATAAGTATTTCAAGCTAACATGCTTAAGCTCCCCATCGAGTTGCCTCAAGACCCAACCCTGACCATCAACTATGCTACACAAATAATGCTGGCTTTCTCCTAACAATCGTACTATGTATGGATAGAGCAGGGATATTCTTTTTACATACTTTACAGATTAGCCCCTTTTGATGTATATAGATTCCTTATATTTCACTTTTTAGGAAAGTTATCCTTTTCTGTAAATTCCCCCATCATTGTATTTGACATAAAATAGTTGGGTATATAAATACCCTCTTATACTCAATTGCATATTACTTTCCTTAATAGAATATACTTTATGTTGTCCTACACCAAATTCCCTTGCATCTTTACTCTTATCGATTCCCTTAAGTAAGGTTTGATAATGAGTACCTTAGTTAGTTGAAGTTGTATATCATATCAACTTACCTAATTGGTCCATGAGTGTTCCTTGGTATATAACATCCTTCAAGCAACTTGTGGTAACTTACATTCGACTCGCTTCCATTTAGTTTTAGAATCGTATCTAAGTTCGACCCGTTCCCTTGATATTGATTGTCCTTATCTGTTCTTAGCATGACATATTAATGATGGTCACATATTAAACAAATGTGTTGCGAACCGTAACTAAGAATAGATAAGGTCAATCGTTGAATGGGTCTAAGCTTGCAGAAAACTCAAAAAAGGGGTTAATGGGGAAAGTGTGAAAGGGTAAAAATAATGAACGAAATAGCAAAACCCACGAATGACTCCAGAGGATATGACGCACCAATGGAACTTTCAAAGACTCACGGCACAATTCGATATGATGCATGAATTGGTCCGATAAGGTTACTTGCTACCTAACCTTACTTAAAGAAAAGGATAACAGTATTACCAAGATTAAACAAACAGTGTTACCAAGATTAAACAAACAATGTTTACACAAGGAAGAAAAGTACTCAAAGAATATATTAAGAATGATCTAATGATCTCTACAGCTATGAGTACAAGGATATTTATACCCATAAGTTAGGGCAACTTGCCTAAAAAGAAAAAGACAAAAAGGGCATTTCATAAGCAAGTAAAGATCATGATACAAAAGGGTAAAAATAAATATATAAGAAAAACAATCATTGATGCAATGGGTTCTACACATAATACTGTATACGTAGCGATGCTACATTGGTGAAGTTATTAGAAAATGCGGATAAAAAGTACAGACAACTGGCTTATTTGAGCAAGGATGGCTTTGTTAGTTTGAAGTCTCTCTTTCTCAGCTTCTCGGCAAGGAAGATGCCAAGTAATTAGTCGGTTCAAGCGTTAGAGAGAAATCTTCTATTTGGCACGCTACAGAAAGATAGGTGATCATACAGCTTGGCATGAAAGGTGACTCAATAAGGAAGTACTCAGCCTCGGTAAGGGCCGATTGGAACAAAAGGATTTGTCGAGCCAATCCCTGTAGTTTTCGAGTTCGGTTGCGAGTCAAAGGTTTGACAGCCTGATTCCCATCATTCCCTCCAAGTTGTTTTGGATTTGGGATCAAATCCGAATGGTCTTCGCTCAGTTTTCCGTCAGGGTGATACGAGCTGAGGTCAGTAATGTTGAAGGTGTCAAAAACCCTATAGCCCTCGGGTAATTCCAATCTGCGGGCATTATCATTGATCTTCTAGAGGATTCTAAAAGGTCCTTCTACTTTTATAGATAATTTGTTCCTCCTCTTGTTTGGGAACCGTTCTTTGCTGAAGTGCAGCCATACCAAGTCTCCTAGCTGAAATTGTTTGGCCATCTTACCCTTAGTCTTTTCTCGCATTCTTTTAGTAGTTTGGTCAATATACCGAGTAACCTTATCATAGATGTACTGAAGGAATTGTCCTCTTGTCGATGTATCAAGGTCTTCTTATTCAAGTATTAGTACAAGGGCATAGTCGAGGGGCAACTTGGGATTGAACTGATACAAGGCAAGTACACCTATCAGTTTTAATATAGCGGATGTGAGTCTAAGTCAATCCCTTAAAGACCTCGAGTACTAATATTAACCTTAACTCTATTATCTAACCGAAAAATTGTGATGAGTTGAATGAATTAAAAATACTAAAATTAACAAACTAACCTAATTATGAGACTTGATTAAGCAATTTAGAAAGCGATAAAATTAAGAACGACTTCAAGAAGGCAAATAGCGTATTTAGGAATTATTTCCCTTAGTATTTAACATGTGATCGCTTAAAATGTATCCAATTCAATCTCTATTAGTCTTGATCGGAGGGATTCACAATTAAAGTTAACACTTTTCTCAAGTATATTAACCCTAATCCTAAATTATTTACCGGAATCTCTTTACTTAGTAATATAATTCAGAATCGCATTAATATATAATGAATTCCCACATAAAAGAACAACTTTCCGGAAAAATCATATATCTTATCTCTAAGTACACATGCAATTCTCTCCAATTATGTCAAGATCTCATTACACATGTGATTTCTTAATCATCATGCATAATATCATAGATTGATACCCTAGAAATATCAATTAACAATTAAAAAACATAATTGAATCAAGAAAAGATAGAAACTTTATTGAAAATTATCAATAAATCTAATAGTCACATGAAACTCTAGGTTCCATAATCCTAAATACAAGAATCTTAAGCTATCATAATAAAACTAAAAACGAATTGCAATAAAATCAAGAAATAAAACATGAAAAACCCCTTTTGTTGATGAAAAATCTCTTCAATCTTGAAGTTAAGCGTTACTTTTGCTTTCTGCTCCTCCTTCTCTTCAAGTCTCTTCTCTTTTAAATGTCCAAAGTTATGTGCGAAACCCTAGTAAGTCCTTTTATAATATATTGTAAAGTTTCTTTTTTCGTCACCAGACACAGCCTGGGACATAGTTGTGTCCCCAGGTTGTGTAACTTATTGATCTTAGCACTTAAAATCTTTCTAGATGGACACAGCCTGGGGATACAGTTGTGTCCCAGATTGTGTAACTTTCTAACCAAAATTTACCACTTTCTCTTATTGTTTATGTAATTTCAAAATTTCATAACTCATTCATTTGAACTTCAAATTGAGTGAAACTTGATTCCTTTTCTTCATTTTCAATTCGAGAATGCGTTCAAACCTTGAAATCAAAATGTTACTCAATTAAGTATCAATTTCTTTAAAAAAAAAAAACTAAAGATGTAAGGGAAATACAATAAAATCATCATGTGAAATGTATTTAAAATAAGAGTTATCATGAACCCATAGACTACCTTGGAGGAAGTCTGCTTAGTCATATCATGTACTGTTTGGTTATAGGCAAATTCGACCACTAGCAGGCAGACGTCCCAATTAGCTAAGTTTTTGCCTACTACGGCTTGGAGCAATGACCCTAAAGTACTATTAACCACCTCTATTTGCCCGTTGGTTTAGGGGTGACATGAGTTACTGAAGAGTAATTTGGTCCTTAGTCGACGCTATAAGGTTCTCTAAAAATGGCTTAAGAACTTTGGTCTCTATTGGAGACTACATTTCTCAGCACATTGTGTATCTATACAATCTCTTGCAAGAAAAGAGACGCAATAACCAAAGCATCATTAGTTTTAATACAAGGTACGAAGTGTGCCATTTTATTGAACCTATCCACAAGGACCATTGTGTAATCTTTGCCTTGGGTAGTTCATGGTAGTTCGAAGATAAAGTTTATGCTCAATTTAGTCCATGGCCTCATTAGAATAGGTAAGGGCATTGCTCTCCCTTGTTTGGCTTAGCATTTGGTCTTTTTGCATGCAGTACAGTTTTTGACAACTCGGTGCATATCTCTCTTCATTCTTGGCCAAAAGAAGCGGCTATTTAACAGTTCACAAGTCTTCCTTTCTCCAAAATGTTTGGAGAATCCTCCATTGTGAGCTTTCTTAATTAGTAGCTCCCTCAATGAACAATTTGACACACATATTTTTCTACCTTAAAATAAGTAGCCATCCTCCACATGATACTCATTCACTATCTCCCATCGACGCATCATGAAATTATGGGTTTTAAGTATGAATCCTTGGAGTACTATTTTTTGATACTTGCAAACTAAAACAGTCGGGTTTGTAGCTTTAATAAAAGCACATATCTCCTTGAAAGAGCATCTGCAACTATGTTGTTCTTTCCTTACTTGTACTTTATCAAAAAATTGAATCCTTAGAGGAATTTAACCCATTTTGCCTACCGCTTCAATAACTTAGTCTAATTGCGGAGGTACCTTAGTGATTCATGGTTAGTATATATGATAAGTTCTCTCAGCAGTAAATAGTGCTGCCATACTTACAATGCTTGGATCAGTGCCAATAGTTCTTTATCATGCATGGAGTAATTCAACTGGGGTCCTCGAAGCTTCCCACTATAAAAGGCAATTGGTCGGGCTTTTTGCATTATGACAGTGCCTATTCCAATGCCTGATACGTCACATTCTAGCTCGAAAATTTTGTCGAAGTCAGGTAATACTAATACCAAAGCGGAGGTCAATTTTTCTTTTATCTCAGTAAAACTTCTCTTCTCTATTTCTCCCCATCGGAAGTTAGTGTTTTTCTTTGTTAACTCAATAAGTGGTGTGGTAAGGGTGTTGAAATTCCTAATGAACCTCCTGTAAAATAAGGTCAATCTATGAAAAGTTCTTATGTCAGCACAAGTCATAGGAGTCGGCTACTCGATAATTGCTTAAATCTTTTCATCATCGACTTGCATACCTTCTCCACTAACTACATAGCCCAAGAATACCACTTCTTCTTGGCAAAAGCAACATTTCTTTAGATTGTTGAATAGTCTCTCGGCACGGAGGATATTCAGGACTGCTTTAAGATGTTCATAGTAACTCGACATGTTGGTACTATAAACAAGTATGTTGTCAAAATACACCACAATGCACTTTCCTATGAGATGTCTCAACATATGGTTTATTAGTTTCATGAAAGTGCTTAGGGCATTCGGCAAGCCAAAGGGCATGACCATCTATTCGTAGGTTGTTGTGCTTCCATTGTAGAAGATCAAATAGAGCTCTAAGTGTAAGTGAAGAACACATAACCTTTCATTTAGAATAGTGGGGTTGATGATTTATAGCTTATCTACCTGTCACACGTGCATTTGAAGCTCCTGGAGATTAACTCCTCCTCCTTCCTACTGCCTCTTCTCCAAGTCATCTCTTACATGTTATTCTACATCTCTCCGCTAAAGTTATGTATAGCATGAGACTCATACTATATGCATGCGACCATTTCAACCGGATCCCCTCATCTACAATATTAAAGAGGTTTGGGAACATAATGTATGATTCATCTTACTTGCTATATACTATTTTAACTATTTTTTTCCTTAGTCTCACAAACTCTCTTTAGATGCATAGTATATCTAAGTTACTTGTAAATGGTTGTTTGGAGTTATTTATTTATTTTAACACTCAGTGATTCTTATGCCTCCATAATAACACATCGAGACATGGTGGTTGAGTTCGATTGAAGATAATCTTAGTATATAGACCTTCGAACTTAATGGTCTGAAAATACCTAATGTGCTTTTTTAAGTATGTAAGAAGCCTCCACCTATGACTCTTATCTCCATCAACACATTTTACTAACCAGATTTTCTTCTCTGACTAAACCACAACTTAGTTATGGTAGTTCAACATGTGGTGTAATTACACTACTTGTATCAAGTATTCTTTCTTCTCAAAGCACATGCTACTTTAAATTTATCATTGAAACTTTAACCACCATCATGCATGTTCTCCTCATATGATACATATCCATTGTCCTGCTTTGAACTCTCAATCATAACCATATTTGTCGAGAATCCATGCCGCCAATTATTCTTCCAACTCAACGTATGTAGCTCATCCAATTTTTGAAGCTAACCTTCGCTTTTTTCATTATCATCATTAGAACCACTATCATCGGTATCCTTAGAAATATCTTTGTAAGCTAGTTTATTTTCAATTTCTATCCCCTTTTTGGCTTCACTTGTAACCAAAATATTAGTTTAATGGAGATTGTGATTCTTACTTACTTCTTAAGTCATTGGAATAGGTTGGGATTCATATACATAGGTTTCAATCAAATAATCAACATTACTTTCTTGTCCTAAATCATACTTAAGTGCAATAAGCATCTTAATGTTATGTACTTCAACATGCAACTCCATTGAACTATTAGCTACACCATGCCTTAAGGAGGATGCCAACATTTGCTGTACATCATAATTATCATTTATAGCTATATTATAGAAATAATCCTTTCTACTTGCTATAAGGGGTTATCTATGGATCAAATCAACTCTGTGGGTCATCGTGTTAATTCAAAGATGATAGGATAAGTAATCCACCAATTGCTTATAACTTGCATCATAAGGACCCAACCATTGTATTTGTCATTTAACAGAGCTTAGCTTATAATTTTCTTCCACATTATGTTCATGACTATAACAAACTACTCTAATGTGGCATTTTCTCGTGTGTCAACATTCAAACATTAAACTTTTTCTTACCTTCATTATAGTAGATTAGGCCATTAAGTAAGGTCATTTACAATTTTAGAAAAAAGATAGTGACTAAGAAAGTTAAAACCATTTTGTGCATGAGAGGTAAAAACTATAGTATGCAACACAAATTTTGAAATTAACATTATTCTTAACAAGTAAAATTAATGTAATAAATGATGTCAATTCCCAATAATGACAACTACCTATTTTGAATATAAAAAATAATAAAACTAACATCATAATCTAACCAACAAAGAAAATGGAATAATTTGACAAAAAAAAAAAAATTGCCCCAATTTGATTAGGATGGATATTTCCAAGAAAATTATATCAACGACTAATGAAATGCACTATAATACACCATTACAAGAACGTATTACAAGAGACAAGAAACATTTAGACCAGTAGAGAACTTGAAAAACTCAAGAAAATTTTGCCATAATTCAATTGTGATATATATTGACAAAATATATATATTTCAACATTGGAGGAAATGTACTATAATGTACTATCAGATAAATATATAGCAAGTGATAATAAGCATTTTAGTTAGTCGAAAAGTTGAAAAACTTAGAAAAATTTAATGCAATTCAGCTAGATACATGTTGGCATAAAAATTATATCATTAACTTTGAAAATGCTTCATAACTTTAATGCACTATCACATAAACAAATAACAAGTTGTAATAAGCATCTACATCAAAAGAAAGCTAAAAAAATTGAAAAAGAAAAAAAATAACCTTATCACATACCAAGTTGTAGAGAGAAAGTGCTTAAGACCCATTATGATTTTGTCATGAAATTGTAAAATTATGTTGCTAACATTATATATAATCACAATTTTACTTTTAATGGGATGAAAAATTGGTAAACCATGACATACCTTGAAGAGGGTTTTAGTTAGGTTTTTGTTTAGAGAGAAATTGTATGGATGAGGAAGAAGAAGGATAATGTTTAGTTATAATTCAATAAAATTGAGTATCAAAAGCGATATAATTGGGGATGAACATGCAATGTTATTAAAATGCAATTTAACTAGGTGTTTAAACCCCATTTTAATTGGGTTAGTTTTGAGTTATTTATTAAAACCCTATCTTAGGGAATACTTTTAAAAATTATATTATTTTTTTCTTTTTCTATAGTCGGCGATTTGTGTTATTGTGTTGTATCTCGTTTCCATATCTAAACTGATTGATGACTAAAAAAACTAAACCTATAATATGACATGTTTATTAATTATATACAAAAGCTTAAACTCGTGACCTAACATGACTTGTGTCGATGTTGGATCCATTTATATTGAATTGATAATTCATGGTATCATGTCATGCTTTATTTATTTTAGGATTGATATTATTTATTGACTTACAAGTTATAATTAGATCTACAAAATATTTATAAATACAAAGGAAAAAAATGATAATGATATTTAAATTTTACAAAAATAATGATATAGTATCTTTATACTCAATATAAAATTACGATTAAACAAAAGTTTTAATAAAGAAAAATCTCACTAAATATAGAAATCATAAAATTTAAGTTACATAACATCACTAAATTAAAGTAAATCCATAGATTAAATGGATATTAATATTACTATCAATGTTGCCTTCCAAATTCGTCATATTGTTTATTGAATTTTAAGGGAGATAGTTAAAGAATTTATAGAAGAATTTATAATTTTTTTGTTAATTTAAATTATTATGTAGTAAGAAGAGTATATAATATTACTAAATTAAGTAGAACTATGATTTAAATGGATAATAATATTATTATCAGTGTTAATTTGAAAACTCATCACATTATCTAATAAATTTACAAGGGAGAAAGTCAAATAATTTGTATATAATTTTATAATTTTTTATATTTAAATTACAATTCAATAAGAAGAATATATAATTAAAAGTGATTTATGCAAATAAAATATAAATACAAAAATATATATGATGTGTCTCATGTTGGGTTTAAGAGCTTAAATCGAATATAAATTCAAATTTAATTATATTTAAAGGTGTTTAATTTATTTATATATCGTATTAAAATTTTTTCTCATGGTCGGCTTAAAAACATCCACATTAGTAGGATATGATACCCTTTGAAAAATCTCAATATCAAACCGAACTCAGCAGACTGTGGTATTGGGGAATCAAATGGAGGGAAAAAGAAGAGAAAGTGAGGGAGCTCTATAGACCGAAGACGGAAGACATACACAACACACACTCGATCTCTCATTCCCTCCCTCCGAATCCCGACTACTACTGGTACTGAACCATGATAATACGACACAGTATTCTCCGTAATCGCTTCTCCAGATGCTCAATCTTGCCACCATTTGTCCACAAAAGCAGCTTTACTTCTTCACTCTTTGTTTCCTGTCTCCGACAATCAGGTACTTCTTCATTTTCCAATTTTAATTGCTAAAACCACGCTTATGTTTATCTATTTATGAGCTGATGCATTTTCTGGGACTTGTAGAACTAAAGTTGAAACATCATGAAGAAGTCGAGATACCGAAATTGGCAATTATAAAGCAGAAAGTGGGGGATTTCGGTATAAAAACCGATGATTTTACTACTCCAGGACTCTATGATCTCTTGTTTTGTCCAAAGGTATACACTTCTAAGGCACTATTTAATCTTATCACGAGTAAGAACATCGAGACGTGTAACTTTTGTCTTTTTAGCCCCTTTACGTGGCTGGAGAACGCGTTAACTGAATACTTTCTTGCATGAACCCACAAAAGCAGATGTACGCTTTATAAGTTTTTGACTTCTCGCTGCATGCGGGAAATGTTGTTAATTTGGTCGATCCATTTGGGTAATTTAGATGGGGTTAGAAGGAAAAGAAAATGGAAATCTGGGTAGCAAGTAACCCTTCCTTTTGTTTCTGCTATGATATTCAACAGTGACAAGTGCTTATTTAAAGATAATTTATGGATGTTGAGTTTCGATATTTGCAATAAAATGGCTTTTGCCAGAATTTGGTAGTATTAGCTCTGCGTGCAGATTAGCAGTCTAGAGGAGGCTGTTTCCTTGCTTGCCCGGCAACCATGACAAGACATGCTTCAGTGGCTTGAAGAAATTATTCAAGGTTTTACAACTTTTTCTGCTGTGTGTCTTGTTATGGTTGGCTGGTTAGGGCACAACCTCTTATGTGAATCAATGAGCTGGAAAGAAGTTTCACTGTTTGATGAACATCGATTGACCTTATCTGTTGTGGCTTTACTTTTGAGTGGATAGTGCAAGGGAGGAGCACGAGTGGAGAGGAGTCTTTCTTTCCATATCATGGAAAGCAGGTTAGTGTTGATTCCATCGGTTTCTTTATTGGAAATAGTGGAGTATATCCTCAAATGGTTTTTGCATGCTAAGACTTTCTCTTTTTCAATCTATCTTGAAGGGAACTTGCAATGTGGAGATGCTTCCGAGGGGAATGTGGATGGGTTGGTCAGGTATGTCAGTTTTCTGATATAATTTTTTCATGGAATCGTACAAGATAATATGTTTTCTCTGATCTAATCACTTCTTAATATGTTTTCTCTGATCTAATCACTTTCTTAATTTTCCAGGCATTTGCAGACAGTAGAGAATCATATGATGGGTTCAATGTCAGTAGAAATGTCCATTCACTTGGGCAGATGACAGAAGAGAGTTTAGGGTTACAACCTCTTGGCAATAAGGTATATTGAAGGATTTTGCCCTTAGATGTTAATGCTTGAATCTATTGTTTCTTGATTACTGCCAGAATGATTCTTTTAGTCGTAATTTAAAAAAAAAAAAAATTGAAGAAAGTGATGGACATTTGCCAGGGAAAAGGGGGAAAAAAGCACATCCTTTAATGAAAATCATCATAATTGATTTCAACTTCTACTGTATGCTTCTATGCAAGCCATAAATTAATATTGTAGTTGGTATAGGTCTTAGTTTCAGTCAAGGCTTGGCAGTCGTTTCCGTCTATACTTAAGTACTGTTATAGGATAGCATTGAGTTGTTACAAAGCTTCTTTTATTGAAAGTTTGTGCTAGTTTTCATGTCTCCTAACAATAGTCATATGCATTCAGCAGCTGTAATCATTAGCACTCTTAGGTCTGTTATTTTCTAACTTCCCCTGGGTTGATTACTTTCTGCCATAGTTGACATGCTGCATGGAATCTTTCATTATCTGCAAGAATTCTCCTAAACAGGAATTGTTATATGACATAATCTATCAGTTTCATGAAATTTTGAGCCTTTCATACTAGAAGAATGGCTTGAATGAGAAATAAGCCCAAGAAATTGGAGAGTGATTGGGTCTGTGACAGAGATTAGGATTTCTGAAAATTTTTTATTCACTGCCTAATTATGATGACATATGCCTCGATTATATTCAATGTGGTTTGTGAAGAGCACAACTCACCGCAACAGCCATAGCACAAAACAGATGACTTGTAGATGCATAAAATGATAGAAGTACTTCCTTTTGCTTTTAGCAAAACTAATAATTTTGCTTCCTTTTTGGCCTTCTAGGTGTGGTTTGTTTCGTGTCAGTTTCCTAGATTATATTTGACCTTGATATAACCCATCCCTCTGGGTATCAATGAATGAATTTGCTTCAGATGGCATCATCCTCGATGAAGCATATTGCACAAAATGCAAGTTTTGGTGTCATAATTGATCGCCTGTGTAATTTTTGAATGTACCTAGTGAAATTAGCATGCACTTGTTATTGTACTGCACTGTAAAATTCCTATTAATGATATCCAGATGTCATGTGAAGAAACTGAGTATGATCTCATTTTCTTTCTTCTCAGATTTTTTGTGTAGAACTAAACAGTGAACACTAATTACTTCTGCGCATGTTTCCTCTTTAGTTACTTGAGTACTTTGCAAAGCGAAAGATATCTGAGGAAACCCTATCAAGAAATGGTGTCAGGCAAATAGGTTTTGATCAGGTAGTTCCTTTGTCTATTTTGTTTGTTATATGTTCTCCCTTAATGTAAATGTAATCCAACTTGATGAATATTTTTTAGTTGGTCTTAAGTTATATGATGAGAAGCACTAAAGGGAGACTTGCGAAATTGATGCTGACCAAGCCGGTTTAACTAGATACCACACTCATATGATGTGTTTTCTATCAGAATATCTTACAAATTTTCTGTTCTTGGAAGTTGTGAACGTTATACTCTAGGAAATCAGGAAACATATCTCATCATTGTATCTGGTTGTTAAGTTGGATGAATGTGATCCCAGGAATGATTGATGTCTTAGTGCTCATTGATATTACAGAATGCTCCCACTCTGCCCAAGATGAGATTAGTGTAATTGCAACAAATTATATATTCTCTAGTATGACATAAAATGCATAGGAATGCCAAGTTGATATAAGTTCATTGCGCTGTCATTATTTGGAGTTGTCACAAACTCTATTACTATTAAAAACCACATGTGATATTTCTCTATTTTACCAACAGAATTACAGACTTATAACAATCTTACTTTTCCTTAAGGACCTCTACTAGCTTTCCTCTGCAAGTAGCCAAAAGACGTTCCTTTTTTGATCGATTCTCTGTCTTAGACCTCCTGATGGCTGTAGTTATTGCCCAGTTTAATTTTCTTGTTCCCTATCTCTGAAAGTGGGAATTCTCACCACAAGTTAAGTAATGAATTATATTGTTCTCCAGGAAGCAATATTGGTCCAATTGTTAGTAATAAGCAATTTATTTTGCTTATGTAGCTCACCTTCCTATCATATCATGGTAATTTATCTAACAATAAGAATTATTACTTGCCATTCCAAATATATTTTGTTGTTTATTAGCTGCTTCTGTTAGTAAAATTTCAAGGAGATTTGATGGTTGTGCAATCCATGACCATTTTTAGCATTTTTGTTACAGGAAGTAATGGCTTTTACATATAGAAAAAATGGACAGATCATGGGTTGCAAATACCGTACCATTGGGAAAAGATTCTGGCAGGTAACTGAACCTGATTTGCAGTAAATATCAACAAAATTTTTTATCTTCTGTTGGCCTTCACTCAAAGTTTCAAGCTCCATTTGGTTCATTATATGATAGTTAACTTTGTCCAGAATGTCTGAATAACAATTAATACACCTAGAAGAAACATTGATGAAAAAGATGCATTTTTCTTTTAATTTTGTTTCCTTAATAAGTTGATTTTGCTCTTAACCTGAACTTTCTCCATATATGGATGGCATGAGTAGTGAAAGGTCAATGCTACTTAAGTATGTGATGTAGATATGATTTTTCCATTTTGTTTCTTTTTTTCGATGCATTGATATGCTGCAACAATAATAATTGATAATGAGTGAAATAATATAAGTAATACAAGTAAAATGCACCAAATTGAGTTCACAAATTTTCTGTTTTTAAAACAACTAAATTTAATGCAACAAGCCTCTGCTTTGAATACTGTGCCAAATACATGTTGCTTTGTTAATTTATAGTAGGTGATCGTGGAGTAAACATTGACCAAAGCCATTTGCCTTTTTACTTAGTGGTTTCTGGTTTCTGGTTTTGGAAACATTTTCTATTTGAAGGACCAGAATTCCTATGGAAGATCTCAGCTGGAATGAGTAAGCCTGCTGGATCCATATCATTTGGTGTTTCTTTGTTTCACTAGTCCAATTTAGTAGTTTTTCTAAGTAAAATGATGTTGTGTATTCTACCAAAATATATTATCTACAAAGCTACTTATTGCTGTGGGAAACCACTAATTTTGATAATCCTTTCAACCACCTCAAGTTTACTTCTTATGTGCAATAATTCCCTTTGGTCATTACCTACTTATTCACATGATATTTTATTCATCCACTTATGATAGTAATCCTCAGTGTGCATTCTGCTTTTCTCTTTGGAAATAAGCAAACCAGATACAATCATAGTTTGTTCATGCATAGCTTATGAGAGTTGAGACATATATGACAATTTTCCTTTTCGGCAACTCTATATGGGAGAAATCATTGTTTTAAATAATAAAGAATCTTAGCATATGTCTAGGAGTTCCTCCATCTTCAGCTCTTCCTGTAAAATATCTAGGAGTTCCTCTATCTTCAGCAAGTCTTTCCAAGAATGATTGCAATGACCTAGTTAGGAAGTTCTCAGCTAGAATAAGTCATTGGACAGGAAATTTCCTTTCATATGCAGGAAGATTACAACTCCTTAAGAGTATCCTATTCTCTTTTCAAGTATATTGGTCCATGATCTTTGTTCTACCTGCCAATGTTCTCTCCTTGTTGGAAACTAAGATGAAAAGATTTTTATGGAATAGAAATGAAGAGTCAAGGGCAAAAGCTCGGGTGAAATGGAAAGACGTGTGTAAACCTAAGAAAGAAGGGGGTCTCGGGTTATTGGTATTAGACTTTGGAATAGAGTTGCCCAATTGGAGCACATATGGTTGCTATGCATGGATGAAGATGTCTCTTTGTGGACTAGTTGGGTGAAAAAGGAGATCTTGACAGGTAGGAATTTCTGGAGTATAAAAATACCTAATGATGTTTCTTGGGCATGTTTCTTAGGCATGGAGGAAGATTCTGCAAAGCAGGCCGTTAGCTCGATAGCTTCTAAAGTGGAAAATTGGAAGTGGAAATATTATTTCATTTTGGTATGACGTTTGGCACCCATGTGGACACCTAGTGGATTGGTTGGAAGAGCATGCAAGTATATCCTTGGGCCACCCGAAGGATACATGTTGGAAACCTTCATTGAAGGTAACAAATGGAATTGGCTGGCTGGGAATAGATGGTTTGTCCTGATAAATAACTTGGGCTCTTTGAAACCAGATTCAAGAAGGTCAGACAAGTTAATTTGAAGAGCTGGGGGCGATTTCTCTATCAAATCTGCCCATTATCTAGCTAAAGTCAGGGAATAGGATGTTGGATGGAGCAATCTGGTATGGCATAAGGAGATGATACCTAGACATGTGATGATTCTGTGGATGGTCATGCATAGAAGCCTATTGACTCTTGATAAGTTGGTTGCTTGGGTTATAACAAATGAGGTCAGGTGTTTTCTATGTCAGGAATATGAAGAAACACAATCATCTTTTCTTTGAATGTTTCTAAACAAAAAGGCTCTAGAAATATATTGAGGATGCTGCTTGCTGGAAAAGAAATTCTCTTTCCACATCCAATTCCCTTGAGTATTTTTCAAGATTGGAAAAGGTCAAACAACTAGATGCTTTCCAAAGGAAAATTTTTGCCATAGGTTGTTATTATCTTTGGAAGGAGTGAAACAAGAGAAGGATAGATTTGATAGCTATGCTTGTAGAGCTTCTTTTTGGATCTATTGTTTGTTGTTTTTATTAATCTTAGAGCACTTAGTATTGTACAGCCATTTAATCGAGCTTAGTATCCTTTTGTTGTGCTGATATGTTGCTTGATTTTATAGGGTTTTTGCATGCTCTCTTATACAATTCCTATGGACAATTGATATGAATGAAATTTTCTCATCTTATCCAAAAAAAAAAAAAAAAGAATCTTAGCATATATGGAACCGAACATCTTTCCCCAAAAAAAGAATTTTGGCATATATGGAATTGAAATAAAACTTACTTGATTTTCTATTCCATAAATGTTCTAAGTAGAAAAGGGGAAAAGAAATTTTTTTTTTTTAATATGTCCCAAAAGTATTCTTGAGAGTATAATGCTTAGAAAATGTGTATTCAACATACGATTTTAAGCTAACATCGAAACCCACGGGCACCTTGATGGGCTATATTCTGTATTAAATCAACTAACTATTCTTAGTCAACATCGCACCATCACACACCTATCAGAGCCCTCTATGGAAGTATTGTTGTTATATTCTATTTGAGTTTGTTATATTTCTGTTTGTTTGTTATATTTATTGCACTACGTCGATACATGATCTGACAACCATTGTACAAACTTGGATATTGAAATAGTACTAGTTTTGCATCACTTACTGCCTCTCTCTGTTCTCATTTTCTCTCTCGAACCTCCATTGCTATCTTATTGTTGAAGACATGAAACAATATGTGCTGTTTACTTATTGAAATTCAACATGGTATCAGAGCAGCATTGATATTCGTAAGTCCTTGATTTTTTTTTTTCTTTTGTTCCTTTGGTCGTTTAGGAAAATGAACAATCAATTAGAGTTTGTATAAGGTTTGCGATTAGATTGCTCGAATGAGGATCCATTATTCTTGTCTAGCTCTGATCATCTTGGAATGGTGATTGAGAATATCATCTTTAATGGCATCAATTTTCTTACATGGAGCAGATCTATTAAGTTAGGTCTTGGAGCCAAAGTGAAAATAGGATTTATAGATGACGGTATGCCGAAGCCTGAACCTAATTCTCTTGATATGAATAAATGGATTAGGAATGATTATATGATTCGTTGTTGGATTTTGAATTCAATGACCTCAAAATTAGCATAGAATTACTTTTATACACAATCTACTCAAGAATTGGGGCTTGAAATTATTGAATAATATGGCTAGAGCAATGCTCTACTTGTTTTCCAAATTCAATACGAGTTGAGTAACATTAAATAAGCAAATCAATCTATTGCTATATACCATAATAGGTTGAAAAGAAGCTGGGATGAATTGAGTACTCTTTATAGTATCCTACTTATGATTTTGGTGTCTTAGTTAATTGTACTTGTCACATGAGGGAAAGAATTCAGGAATATGAATCATATGGTTGAGTGATACAGTTTTTAATGGGTTTAAATAAGGGTTGTGAATCTGTACGGAATCACATTCTCTTGATGGAACCCTTGCCTTTCGTCAATAGAGTATATTATCTTGTACAGCAAGTAGAGAAGCAAAAATTATTGAGTGTACCTTTATTTGATAGTGATGCTTCAGTCTTTATGACAAAGCGTATTGAGTTTTCTAAGGGTTTTAATGATAAGCGGAGAGGGAAATTAGGTACAGGCAACAGTATCAAATTGGTTTATAAGTATTGCAAAAAGGATGGACATACTATTGAGAATTACTTTGAATTACATGGTTATTTGGAATGGTACAAGGGTAAAAGAGAAACAAGAGATCATAGCAGAATGGTTGCGTATAGCAAAGCAGAGAATTTATTTCAAAATGTGAATTCTTCTGCTTGTGACTTTCCTTTAGATTTTGATTACAGTGCTAATCTTGTCAATGAGAAGTAGCTTGATGTAGGATTGGTGCAATCTGTGTGCTAAGCACTTTGGATTATGCAAGATAAACAACAAGGAGATTTGGCTTGTATAAGTGTGTCTCTTTCATTACATCATTCATTTACTTGTTTTAGTCTAGAGAAAAATAAATATGGTTCATGGATTGTTGATACCGGTGCGTCTAATCATATGACACCATTCAAACCTCTGTTATCTAACATACAAACATTGCCCCAACTTATTTTAGTAACTTTACCAGATGGACAAACTAAGACTGTTCAACTTGTAGGATCCGTGCACATAATTAAAGACCTAACCCTTCACAATGTACCATATATACCGGACTTCAAATATAATTTGTTGTCTATACATTGCATTCTCAAAGACAACCATTTAGTTGCTAAGATTGATTTTGCTCATTTCATTTTTCAGGACCTTCACAATAAACAAATTGCTTCAACTAAGGTGTATGGTGGATTGTATATTCTGCTTGCATAAAACAGATAGGGTTCTCCCAATGATTTTATTTCATTTCTTGGCCAGTCTTGTAATAACAGTTTAGATATACACATGTTACATTTTAGGCTTGGACACTTGTCTTTTTCCAAGCTTAAACATCTTGTTGATTGTAAACATTTGAATTCTTCCAAATTTCTTTGTGACACTTGTTTTCAAGCTAAACTTCATTAATTGCCATTTGAAAGGAGTGATAATCATTCAACAGAGCCTTTTGCTTTGTTGCATATTGATATTTGGGGACCATATTCACATCCCTCTTTATCTGGAGCTCAGTATTTTCTCACTATTTTAGATGATTGTACTTGTTCTGTGTGGACGTACCTGATGAACAATAAGTCTCAAGTGATTGTTTGCCTTCATAGATTTTTTAGAATGATTGACAATCAATTTTTTACCTGACCAAAGATTAGTAGATCTGATAATGGATTAGAATTCCTTTTGTTTTGTTATCAACACTTTTCCATCACTTAGGGATGGTATACCAAACATTCATGGTTTACACTCCTCAACAAAATGGTCAAGTGGAACGAAAACACTGTCATCTTATTAAAACAGTTAGAGCCTTTTGCTTACATGCCAACCTACTTAAAAATTTTTGGGGGGAGTGTGTACTCACCGTCACTTACCTTATCAACTTGATGCACACATCCAAATTAGTATAGAAGTCTCCATATAAACTTTTACATGAATAGAAGCCTAATCTCACTCATTATAGGACCATAGGATGCTTATGTTACATTGTTGATCATTTTAAATAAAGGGATCATGTGTTTTCCTAGGATACACGTATGGCAAAAAGGGCTATAAAGTCTATGATATGGAATTAAGGCAAATAAAATTAAGTAGAGACATTGTATTTTGTGAGAATACTTTTCCTTTTAAGGAAGTTACTCCTTCTGTTGATAACACTGTTCCACATCTTTCATCTACGGATTCCCTACATCCTTCCTTAGCTACTGATAAGTTATTTTCTTCGTGTTCTGATAACAATGCTCATAACTGTCTTTCATTTGATATTGCCTCTTTGGCTCCATTTGTTCCTCCTTCATCACCTTTGCATAGATCCACTCATATTCAAAAACAGCCTGCCTGGTTAGAGGATTACATTCATTCCTTCTAGGTACACTCAGTTGAAGCATCTACTACTATACATACCATGCCATATCCACTTTTTGATACACACACACTTTTCTCTTTTCCACTAGACTATACAGCATCATTGGCACAAGTTTTAGCAATCAAAGAACCTTTTTCTTATTCTCAAGCATCTAAAATACCTAAATGGTTTAATGCTATGAATAAAGAGATTGAGGCATTAGAGTTAAATGATATTTGGAAAATTATTGATTTGCCTAAAGATAAGAAAGTCATTGGTTCTAAATGGGTTTACAAAATTAAATATGGACTAGATGGTGCTATGGAATGCTTTAAGGCTCAACTAGTGGCCAAAGGTTATACATAATTAGAAGAGATTGATTATCATGACACGTTTTCTTCCGTTGCTAAGCTAGGTACTGTCGGGATTCTAATAGGTTTAGCAATTGCATGTAATTGGCCTCTCTTTCAAATAGATATTAATAATACATTTTTGTATGGTTTTTTTGGATGAGGAAATATGCATGTTGCCACCACTAGGTTATTCTAAAGCGAGTCCTAATAAGGTTTATCATCTTAAGTATTCTCTATATGTTTTAAAATAAGCTTTTAGGCAATGGAATTATGAGATCTCTCAATTTTTGCTCTGCTGTGGCTTTCTTCAATTAGTTAGTGATCCTTCTCTTTTATTTTTCAATCCAATGGAGTTTTTCTAGTTGTATTGCTGTATGTTGATGATACGCTTTTATCCGGCACTTGTGTTGATTCCATTAATGATTTGAAGCAAGCTTTACATAATCAATTTACTATCAAAGCTTTTGGAGTTGCTCGTTTTTCTTTTGGTCTCGAATTGTGTCGGACTGATACTGGAATGTTTCTCAATCAATGAAAATTTATTCTTGATCTTTTGGACAATGCTAGTCTTACTGAGTGTTGTCCAGTTACTATACTATTGCTATCTAAGTTATTTTTACATAAGGATCAAGGTGATATCTTGGATAATCCTCTTCCATATCGTCGCATTGTTGGGCGCCTTTTATATTTGACCTTGATGAGGCCTGATATTTGTTTTGCTATTAACAAACTCAGTCAATATGTTTCCACTCGACGTCGGCCTCATAGGCAAGCTGCAACTCATTTACTCAAATATCTTAAGGGTAGCTTTGGTCTTGGTCTTTATTATCCTTAGAGTAATTCTCTTACTTTACAATGCTATACTGATGCTGATTGGGCATCCTCTTCTTTTGATTGCAAATCTATTTTTGGTTAGTGCATCATGTTGGGCACTGCACTAGTTCTTTAGAAATCTAAAAAATAGTCTACCGTTAGTACTTCTTCCATTGAGGTGGAATATCAAAGCATGGCTGCTGCTATGAAGGATTTTCTTTGGATTCTTATATTTTATGGGATCTTCATGTTTTTGTTCCTCGATCTATCAACATTTTTTGTAATAACAGATCCACAAATTTGATTGTCAAGAATCCTTGTTTACATAATCAGACGAAGTATATTGATGTTGACGTTCACTTCATTAGAGACTATATTGCTAGTGGCTTTATTTTACCAGTTTATATTAGTTCGTCTAATCAATTGGTTGACTCATTCACCAAGCCCACTTCGGCTGCTAATCTTTCTGATGTTGTTTTCAAGTTGGGGCTTTGTATAGCTCCTACTTGAGGAGAGGAAGAGGGGAGGGGTTATTGTTGTTATATTCTGTTTGAGTTTGTTATATTTCTGGTTGTTTGTTATATTTATTACACTACGTTGGCACATGACCTGGTATTTTGTATAAATATATACTCTAACCATTATACAAACTTGGATATTGAGATAGCAATAGTTTTGCATCACTTAATGCTTCTCTGTGTTCTCATTTTCTCTCTCGAATCTCCATTGCTATCTCATTGTTGAAGACATGAAACAATATTTGCTGACTGAAATTCAACACCCTCTCTCTTGCTGATGCCTTGAAAAACGAGCAATGCCTATTGTGTAATCGATAAAAATTATCACCAAAAACAACTAACCCATATGAATTTGGTGGTGGAATTGTTGTATTACAACTGTAGTATCAACTATTCTATACACTTCAGTATCAACTTTTTTAATTTGTTTGGTGTAATGTTATCTTTTAAACAGAGAGAAAGAGTTTTATTTTGTTGTGTTCCTTTTTCTCTCTATTAAAAAAATTGCGTATAAGATGAATAAAAGGGTTCTATTTGAGGATATATTCTTGGGTTTCTCACATACTAAAAAGAATAGGAAGGTCAAATCAAATTGCAAGAGTTTCAAAGAAAATCCGTGTGGGTATGCCTTAATCTAAGAAAAGTGCCTGGAATCCTAAAACGAAGTTGAGAAGAGATCCAAAAATGTGAAAGCCTATGAACAAACTATTGTAGAACCAATTGAAGAAGAAGAAAAATAAAGAGTAGAAATAGAGAGGAAGAAGCATGGGGAAGAGAGATTTGAAAGAGGAAGAAAGAACCTTCCTTATGAAACATGTAAAAAGAGTTGGAAATTAAATGTATTAGTGAATGCTGTCTGGAAGTCATGATTTGGACTCACAATTTTGATATGTGGACAATTAAATCTGTCTTGAGCTCATGATTTCAAGCTATTTTAAAATTGTGACTTCAATGCAGGATTTTTTGTGATGTATTTGTTGTATTATTTTTGACTTAGCTGGGTTTAGGGGATTATTTTTAGAAGATGGTATGTTTTTTTTTTGCTTTTCCCTGTGGAAAAGGCAATTCATTACATTAGTGTGTAAAGTTGCAATAAACTATCTCTTACCTCTTTCTTAGACCTAGGATATGCCCTCCATGCTGGTAAAAAAAGCTTTGAATGACAATGGAAATACAGTATGTAAGTGTAAGGATGAAATGCCAGGTCATTTTGTAGTCACATTTTTGCTTTCACAATAATTCTGATATAAAATATCTTGTACTTCACTGCTTTGTTCTTATCAATTCCTGTTTTATGGCTTTACACTAGCTCTCCCAATTTCTTTATTATCAGTTTGCATTAAGACATACTTTGACTTCTTTCCCTCCGCCTGCTACTGAGTTCAGGAAAAAGGTACAGAAAGAATCTTATATGGACTTGATGATATTGTTAGTGCAAATGAGATTATCATGGTAATTTCTAGAATCAATACTCACTTTCTCTCCTCCCTCCCTCCCTCATTGTAACCAACATATTCAAATGATGTTCATAGGTTGAAGGTGAATTAGACAAGCTTTCAGTGGAAGAAGCTGGATTTGTCAATTGTGTAAGCGTCCCAGGTGGTGCCCCTGGGAAGGTGTCTGCTAAAGAACTACCCTCTGTGGATAAGGTAGCAATCTGGCATAATAGATTTCAATTCCTACTACCGAATTGTTGGCTATAGGGGTGGGCAGGTGTCCAGTTTGGTGTGGTTTGCACTCCCCCAAAACACCTCCACCACCCCCTGGTGGACTATTACAGTTTGCTTTTTTTATGACCTTGAACTGGGGTTCATAAGTTTTTTTGAGCCAAAAAAAAAAAAAAAAGGTGAAATCTGTTCAGTTCGATTCAGCCAACTTGGTCGATACATGAATCTAAGTAGATGCAGAGTACAAAGTACAAGGATTCGCATAAATCACTGCCCAGAATTATGTTATTATCTGTGTTTTGAACACAAAATTGAACAAAATGATGCAAGATGTATCTGGCATACGGCCAGTCCTAATAGGTAGGATGGTCTTTTATGGAGAAGAAACCATTATCAAGCACTATTCCCTTTAGAGGAAATAAATTGATTGTGTCTTGAAATAGAATTTATTGACTTTTCCCAAAAGCATGGGAGCACCGACTTTTTTTTTTTTTGCATAGAATTGTGTGGCATTATAGTAGTTTTTGCAATTTCAGCATTCTAATGTGGATATGAATGTTGCCAAAATAAGGAACCTGGAATTGCTCTGACACTCTGTTGGGGAAGCGTGAGAGAGAGAAAATGCCAGCAATGAAAATCTAGAAAAGTTGCAGTTTATATCTTTTACAATGCTTCCTATTGTTTTAACTGCTGTTAGATCTGATATTTCCATCACATGGTTGCGTTGCTACTATGTATAATTATTTCCATGTTCTGATTTCGCAATATGTTTATTGTCATAGGATGCAGCTTTTCAATATCTATGGAATTGCAAGGATTACTTGGATAGGGTATGCAAGCTTGCCCGTTGTCTTTTCATTATAGCTTTTTAATCTAAATGTTATTTGCTCTCATATTTGTATGCTCTGTATGTTTATCAATTGCGGTAGATTTCCCGCATTATATTGGCAACCGACAATGATAAACCTGGCTATGCTTTAGCAGAGGAGCTAGCTCGGCGGCTTGGGAAAGAACGGTTAGATTTATTTAGACTGAAATGTTAAAGTTTTTATCTCTTAGTAAAAATTCCATTTGTCTGTACCTTGGGTATTTGCTTTAACAGCTTGCAACTCAATTATCAATTTGAATGCCTTGACTTTAGGATAATGTCACACATAATGTTGCATGTAATGCTCTGGATGCAGCTGTTCTCCTCTACCTGGCTAATGCTAATTTGAGTTGCTTTGATATGAATGCTACTTGAAGAGATAACTTAAACGGCTGACACCTATATACCAACTTTATGTGCTTCATATTTCCTGTTCATGTAAATTGGATGATTCTGTAGTAGAAGCAGATGCAAGATCTAGTCACAGGTGAAATAAATAATGAAAAGCTTGGGGTCTGATGAGAAACGATCCTTTGTTGTCTAATTTTGATGGCTTGTTCAAGAATTATTAGGAATAACACTAATAATACTTGCTTGTTGTGGGAGAGATCATTAGGATCTGCTCATGAAACTGGTGGCTCAGTGGGAGATTGGAGAAGACCACATGTGCTAAATTATGGGACAATGTGCATTGAGTTGCAAGTTAGGTCAAGTGCCTTGTGCCTGGTGGCAGGCATGTCATTGGTCATGTGCTAGGTGTGGTAAAACAATCTAGTTGCATGTAGATTCATTGTCCAGCAGCTTGTGGTGATTGACAATGTGTTGAGGTCATGGATCTGGGCTGTGCACATTTTGATTGCATGTTAGGTTGTGCACTATTGGGTGAAAGAACGTTGGTTCCTTAGCTCATTTAGGCCCTTGCATTGCAAGGGCACTCCTGTTGGCTTTGATCGTAGCAAGATATTGCATATATACTTGGGCAAATACAACCAAAAGTTGCAAGGAATCATCTATGATAATTGGCTTTGATACTAAATGAATAAGGGCCAAGTGCATTCTTTGGTCATGGATAAAACAAATAAAGAGAAAATTGATAGGTCATTGGACAGAGTGCTCCAATCTTTTATTCTGGTTACCCGTCAAAGAAATTCCTTTTATCTCATCAATACTAACTACTGGGAATAGTGCTAATAAACATATTTTCTACAATTTTATCCCTACGATGAAATGGCTTATTTACATTAGGTTCTTTACCCTTATTTTTCCTAAATGAAAGTTAAATCTAATTCTAGCCATGTCTTCTAAGAGATGCATAACTTAAATGAGTAACAATATAAATATTTATTATATTTCCTAATATAGATATTCCTAACAGTTCATCCTATTATGTGCAGAACTTAAGTGTCTTTTTACTGTGTAAAATTTCGTGCTATCATGATGAAAAGAATTGCCTTTTTATGGTGGCAGATAAATATTAAAGGCACTTCTCTTGGTATTGGGTATTAATGTGACTGTCCAAATCTGCATTTGCATTATTGGATATTGTACTTGCCCATGCCTCATTCTTTCTATTCTCTGGATTTTGTTATTTGCAACTAACACTATCTCTTTAGGTGTTGGAGGGTATGCTGGCCCAAAAAAGATAAAGTCAATTCTTTTAAAGATGCGAATGAGGTCTCTCTCTCTTCCCCCAACACTCCCCCTTCCTCCCTCCTTCCCTCCCTCCCTCCTTGTGTCTTTGTGTGTGCGCACTTGCATGCATGCGTGCGTGTTTGCACAAGTACATGTGTCTATGATGGGACCTTCAGATCATGCACTCCCCACTATGCCTGCCCGATTTGGCCAGCATTTTTAGTTTAGCTCCAGCATTTCCTAAAGCAACATGTAGCTGTATTTGGAGCTTATGTGCTATGTCCTTATCTGAGGATTGTGTTTCTTGTGTCTTTGCTTTTGAACATCTCTGTGCTTTTGTAGTTCCATGCTAAAGTGTAAGTGTGAACCCATATAGATGAGTATAACAAGAGAAGGATAGATATGTTAATCTTGTTTCCTTTGCATGACATGCTTCTCTTGGGGACAATGGTGGTGCTGTTGATACATTACCTTCAAGAGCTACTTTACATGCTGAGAAAGTAGAGCACAAATTCATTTTACCAAAGTCCAAGTTCCTATAAAATTGCCAAATCTTTGTTCTGTTCTAAAGCTTAGTACACAATTCAGTATCATATATGAAAGTCAAACTCACGTCTTTTGCCTCTCATTTTGTTTTGCTCTTTTTAGACCTTGTTCATCAGCGGATATCGCCGATTTTCCAAATCTTTGCTTTTTTATTTACTGTCCCCAATCTCCTCTCTTTAGTTTTTGTTTTTACTCTTCATCCCTGTATTTATTTACCTCTAGTCGACTTTTTATTGGATGCTTGGCAGCACTCCTCTAGGCTCACATTTTAAGTTCAGGTCACTAACATAAAAAATAGATCCGCCTGAAAAGAAAGACCATCGAACTTCGTCCAGAGCCAAAAATCCTTTACCTAAGTATGAACGTTAGTTGTTTCCTTTTTCTGCCATGAACCTTTCTCAATGAAGTTTGGTGCTTTTATGGTTACTGATGTAGTTGACTGTTTCACCAAGTAGTTTCTATCCTTGATTGTCTTGAAGACATGGCTCTGAGAGTAGGATATCAGTTTTCTAACTATGTCAGATATAAATGGTGGCTGAACTAGCAGAGCGACTGTCATGCTTAAATTTGGAATCAGAGCTTAGCCTTTGGTTGAGATATTTTGCCAGAGAAAATATCGATGTTATCTGAAGAAATAAAAGTGGAACTATTATTACCATGTTCATTCATTTCTGAATATTCAAGAGGTGAGAAATTATATAGGATCAGGTGGGAATTTCTCTAATAATTTGTTGTCCTCCAAAGATGGCTGCAGTAAAACTTCTAGAAGCTTTCGTATAAGATGCAAACATCAATAGACATGCATCATCTTTCCTTTTGTAAGCATTCTTTGTTACTTGGGTTCTGCTTTAAGATTAATGAAGGTCAGAGTTAGTGAGCTCTTATATTATCATAGTGGAATAGGAGCTCATAACATAGGAATGATCTGTAAAATTTCTAAAACTGTGAAACTCAAAATCTAGAAAGCACTTTTCAGCCCTCCATTAAAAATTGGGGGAAACACTCTGGACTGTATTTGGCATAATCTTTTCTTATTTCAGATCTAGATGAACGGGGGCCGTTTTTGCTTTTTCAAGTGCTTGTCCATGGTGATATGTGAAATTATTGTTTGAATGTTCATTTGGCCATACTGTGATTTACTTTTTTCTCATAGGTCCTCGTGCATTTGGGACCAGTTGGTCTAAGAGAAATGATTGAAAAGGCTGAGATATACCAGACGCATCCTGCTATCGGAGCCATTTCCTGTCCTTGACCGTCATATGTCTTGTTGAAACCAGATCCCCCGTTTTGTATGCGGCACTCTGTACATATTGAGTTATGTATAGTTTGAAGTAGGTATTTCATATCGAATCATGTAGGGGGAACTTTTTCTCCGCTCAATAATCTTGCTTTCATATCGAATCCGTTTGTACCATCTATTGGTGTCTTAATCTTAGCATTTCATATGGGTTCATTCTGCGGAAACCTTGAAAGCTGTGGACTTTTGAAAAGAGTACTTACACTACTGATGTACAATCGTATTTGTTATTAGTGTAATAGATCACGTAATTAGAAAGGCTTCCTGACATATAAGACGGTCATGGAATGCTTACAGTCGAATTGTGAGTGACAACTTAAGAGATGGCACTGCTGATCAATCTGTGGAGCGTGATAGAATGTGATTGATTAGGTCGCTCCTATAGAATCCTAAGATAACTATAACTAGTATTAGCCTCGATGAGAAATTATTTGTTCTAATCATTCACAACGCACTGGAAATATTGTTGAATAAACTACGTATTTATGCTACATTATCAGTTCTGCTCAAGTGCCTGGTAATAATATAAATAAATTCTTAAACGTATGACATGTCACGAAAGATCACAAACTCCTAAGCTGTTACTCCATTCTCCACTTAGTTATTTAGGTCTCAAATGAATTCGTCTCAGGTCCCTTTTCTCATAGCCGATCTACCTAGGAATGTGCTAGGTCGATCAGTTGTCCCTTTCTCTATGTAGTTGTCGAGATTCCACTTCTTCGTGACAAGTACAATAGGAATGGTTTTAATCTTATCGATTGCCCTAATTAACCAAAGAAATAAAATTAGCACGATAGTAAAGACTTAAATACCTAAGAATGGTTGTGATCGTGTTATACTCTAAGCGATAGAGTTATAATAATTTTGTCTTGTAAGCCATTATAAGATAGAATATGATCTCTAAGCTACTATTGTGGATTTGATTCATACAAAACAAACTTGATTATCCAGCTTCAAAACGTTCAGTTTAACATAGTTTCGTAAAACTTGTATAGTAATATATAAACTTCTTTTGAAAAAACTTAAAACTTAAAAGATAATTTTGATATAAAACTTATTACATACAAGGAAAGCTTACAAGTACAAAGGATTTTACATTTCGTATTATCTTATAAACTAGCAGTTGAAAACTACTAGATCACACAATGTGGCTCATCTAGTTTCCCCAAAAGACAAAAGAAATGAAAGTCCATCCATATCATTTTGATCCTCACTCCCTTGCTCTCTAGTTGCTTATCGAAGAATGGGTGGAGTGCTTCTCATGACTTAAGGCCTACAAAAGAATATAAGAGGATGTGAGAAAATAATAGCTCAGCAAGTGGGATAGAGACAGAAGTATGTATAGACTATAAGGTAAGTGAGGTCGTCAATTAGGTTAGTTAGATGTAATACATGAACAAGTAAATACCATTGCACAATATTGTTTGGTTTATCGCGAGATTAGAAAAATTATGCTTGTAGCAGGTTTAAGGAGTTTTAGTATAATGTAATAGCTCATGATGAAATCTAAGCTTATGTAATGAAGATATTACTTTTCCCACGACTACCTTTGAACTAGCATCTTGTATCTTGTTAGGACCTTTTTTCCTGTCACTTAGCTTTATAAAGGTTGGGGAAGGGACCATTTTAGTTGTCCTTTTTGTTTGGTTTGGTATTTAGCTGGAGATTCTTAATCGTATCCTAATGGATTGTCATGTGTGTTAGGTTAGAATTTAAGAAAAATTGAAATTAGTCCATTTTCAAAAGTAATTAATCAATTTCAAACAACCAATCAATCAATATACACAACAACAAGCCTAGCATGGAGCTTAGCTCATGTAATAGCATATCAATGCCAATCATACACACTACATGCATACATTCAACTACTTATAGCCAAAAGAGAACCACACTTAAGTTTTCGAGTACCATGAAACAATACTTTAAAATGAAGTGAAGCATTAATCTTGACTTACTTGGATTCCTTGTTGCTCACTATATTGGATTACTTATTGCTTAACCAAGTGAAGTTATAGTACATTCCTCTATTGAAACTTCCTATATTATAAATGAAAATTTTCGGTATGGTTACCAATTATGAAATATCATTATTCTTGTTTATTATTCCTAGTATTAAATCCTTTAACCTAAGTTTAGAATGTTATTATACTTTAGTTTTCAAATTTTAAGGTCATATTGAATTCCTATAGCTATCCTTTATATCATCCCTTGATTCATCCTCTAAAATATCTTCTTAATCTAGTTTATTCCAAAGTTCTCAAAAATTCCTCTAACCTTCTTTGTGAATCCAACTTAGTTGCAAATCACATATAAATATCCTCTAAATCAGCCTTTAAATAGGATTCTAATATAGCATCTACTTAACAATTCTTTGATTTATCCTTTGACTCACAAATACTATGTTTTGATTTGTTACCCTACTTACCCTCATTACCAAGTAAATTCAATATCCAAACATCACATATACCCTTAGCTCATCTCATAATTCTAGTAAACTCCATTAAACACTTTATTTATACAAAACATCAAAATTTGCAGATTTAAATGTTTCTCTACAAATCTCTTATATGTTTGAAATCTAGCACTTCAACCAATCAAATTCACTCTTACATCACCATCTATTGTTAGGTTAAACCTTAAATCAAGTAAAATTAGATTCTATATTGATTTCTTAAAGAAAATGCAAGTGAAATCTTGAAATATCCAGTTTTTACTATAATTTATGAACTCAAAATGTAGCAAAATTTTAGAAAATGGTTTTGACAAAACTCTTTACATAAGAACACCATAAGTATCTTAAATAAGTACTAGGAAATTTTCCCAATAGAAACAACATCATTAGGGCTTTTGAAAATCATTTTGAAATTTGCTTGATTTTAGTCATTTCTTAGAGGTAATATGTAACGCTCTAAAAGGGGGTCTAATAGTTTTGTCTAAAGTTTTTATATTACGTGTGCACTTATGATATATAGTTCGATTTGCAAATTAGAGATTACAAGAATCTAACTAGTGAATTTCTAATGGTATTTATTCATTTTACATACATTTGCTTATTTATATAAGTAACTAAGGGTAACTCAACATTCTACAATCCCAAACCACTAAGATCATAAAGGGTGGGAATCACCTACCAAATAATAAGATAGGATATTTAATCTTCAACAATATTGCAAATTACTAAATATTATAATGATTTAGCTTAACTAATTTAGATTGCTAAAGTAATATTATCTGTCTAGTCTACATTCTTAGAGGAATACTCTGCACTTGGATCTTAAGCCATTCCCAGATTTTAGTTTCTTGCAAAAAAGATTGTTAAGGGGTGAGCAAATAATAGCTTAGTGAGTTCATCCATCACTAGTACCATTCAAGCAAGTTGTCAAGTATTATTAACAAATATACAATTTAATTACATATGAAATGAATGTACATGTGTTGGATGTAAGCAATACATCCATAGGGCATTGAAACTATGGAAGGTATACACTTATGTTGTCTATACATTAATTATCCTTCGTACTTAACTATGTGAGACACCTCATCTTATCCATATGAAGCTATTTGTAGGCATCGTCCCACTGGGTGAAACTTTGACTATTATCTTAGTTGAGAAAAGAAATTACTATATAAGTCAAATCGAGTGGATCCTAACTCGGGCTATCTACCATCACAATCAATATAGTGCCTTACGGGCTTGTTATCAACAAATCAATATAATGCCCTATGGGTTAGGCTATACGAGCCCCAACTTAGGCCATTTGCCATCAATAATTGAAGGAGGTCTATTAGCTTTGCCTCAATAAGTAAAATGCCGTAGGTAGTTGCTATAAGAACTCGCTAAGTTGATAAATGTTTCTTTAAATTGTAAGACATTTCAAAAATGTATTTCACAAATTTTTTTAAAAAACTCGACAAAGCTATAAACATCCTAGTCGGTAATTGTTAGATCACAAACATGTGACAAAGTATATCTGATTAATTTGACCAAATATTTAAATTCCCTAATTTAATAAGGCAATCACACATATGTTAGCATACAAAACAACCAATCACTTGGATAGACAATCAAGGGCAAAAAACAAAACATTAATTAATTATCAAACACAAGTAAGTTGTAGTTCGTCAAAACGTCCTCAACTAGCTTGCTCGCCTATTTGTCCTAACCTTTATGATTTCTTGAATTAGAAATTAAGATACTTAAAACATAATAATAAAATCTATATAAGTAATTGGACGGGGGTTTCTTTAAGAACTTAAAAGTCTACCTAATTACTAGAGCTTGCCTTAAATCCTTGGGTATAGTTAGAACTTGTTTTTGCTATAAGTTCTTCATTTTAAGTCATCTTCTTATGTTCTTATAGTTGATTTTATAAGATTATGGACATACTTTCGCATGGTGGGTCATTTTGGGAGTTGGGACCTACATCCATAAGTTTGGATAGGTATTATATTCGAATTTTATATGTTTTTCTTTTAGCTTAGTTAATTTTATAGTTTAATTAAGCGTTTGAGTGTGTAAAGCCTTGTTATAGTCATCTATTATTATTAGTTGGGCTCTTATATTGTTATTGGGGCTAAAACAGTCATGTTTTATTTAAGTCCTTGCCTTTGGATCCTTTATTAATTTAGTTAGTCTTTTTAAGTCTCAACTTACTATAGTTGGGCTTTATTTTGAATCTAAAACCTATTTTAAGTTAATGGGCTTAATTTATTTATTATTGGGCCTTTTGCCGAGGTTGGCCTAAGGTAAGGTCGATGTTGGTGAGGGCATATATCCTCCATGCAACTCCTTCCTTCCTATCTCCTTTTTACACCCGTCGCAACTATTGACGACCTTGTGGACATGCTTAGCCAAATTAGGCTGTAATAAGTTCTCTCTCAACAAGTTGGCTATTTTGGTCTCTCCAAAATGACCATATAATCCACCATTATGAGCTTCCCTAACCAACAACTCATGTATGGATTAGTTTGGTATACATAACCTCTTCTCTTTGAACAAATACCCATCCTTTAGGTAGTAACCTCCAATGGCAACTCCTCTTCGACACTTCTCAAGAATAGGATCAAAATATGGGTCTTGAGCATATTGCTTGGTAATAAGGGAAAATCCCAGCAACTTGGTCTATAGGGTGGTCAGTAAAATATGCTAACGTGACAGAGCATCAATGACCATGTTAGCACTGCCCTTCTTATGCCTGATCACATAGGAGAATCCTTCCATAAACTCTAATCATTTTGCTTGCCTCTTTGAAAGTTTGTTCTTACTCCTAAGATGCTTTAAGGACTCATGGTTTATATAAATCATAAATTCTCAAGGTTAGAGGTGATTTTGCCATATGGTAAGAGCTCGAAAAATAGAATACGGCTCTTTCTCATACACAAAAGAGCTTAATGCGGTACCACTAAGCTTTTCATTATGATAAGCAATGGGTCGACGCTCTTGCATCAGTATGGCACTGGAACGAATACTTGACACATTTCATTCTAATTAGAATAGCTTGCTAAAGTTTGGCGAGGCTAAGACAGGAGCAGTAGTAAGCTTCTCCTTAATCTCCTTGAAGCTCTGCTTAGCTCGGTCATTCTAATGGAATCCTTCACTCTTCTTAGTGTGCTTGATTAATGGGGTAGTAATGGTACTAAAGTTCCTAATAAACCTTCTATAAAAAGAAGCTAAGTCCAAGATAGCTCGGATTTTCTCCTCATCAACTCAAATTTCGTCTCCTAACACTACATAACCAGGGATGACAACTTTACCTTAGCAAAAGGTTCATTTTTTTTAAGTTCCCATATAGTCTCTTAATCCGCAAAATGTTAAAAACAGCTTAAAGATGTTGTAAATGGTCGGCTAAGTCGATACTATACACCAATATGTCATCAAAGTACACAACCACACATTATCCTATCAAATGTTGCATCACATGGTTCATGAACCTCATAAATATGCTTGGTGCATTAGTAAATTCGAATGGCATAACTAATTATTCATAGAGACCATGCCTCATTTTAAACAACGTCTTCCATTCATTACCTGGTCTCATACGAAGTTGATGGAAGCCACTTCGCAAATCAATTTTTGAAAATATTCAAGCACCATTTAGCTCGTCTAACATGTCGTTGAGCCTCAGTATAGGATATTTATACTTGATAGCGATGTGGTTGATAGCTTAACTATCAATGTACATGCACTATGAACCATTTTTTTTATTTTTTTAGAATGAGCAAAGTTGGTATGGTATAAGGGCTCATACTCTTTCTCACATATCCACGCTTTATCAACTTATCCACCTATCTCATTAGTTCAGTAGCCTGCTCGGGATTCATTTTGTAAGTGGGTTTGTTCGACAAGGCTGTGCTTCGTTGTAAGTTAATGCAATGTTCAATGCCTTGGATAAGAGGTAGTCCTTTTAGCAGCTCTTTTAGAAATAGGTTAGAAAACTCTTCTATCAACTTTTGAACCTCTTCAGGTATATCTTCCAAGTTCATCAATTCCAACAATCTCCTCACCAATAAGAACATAGGCTCATCAACCTTCTCAAAAGCTCGGAGCTCTCTTTGACTCATCGTTAATGCCTTCTTCTTGCTAGCTCAAGTAGGTTGATTGTGTGTCTCATTCACCTGGTTTGATATCATAGGTTGCAAAATAATCTTCTTCCCATCCTTTGTAGGCATAATTATTCTTATATCCATCATGAATAACATGTCAATTAAATAACTAAAGTCTCCTTAACAAGAAGTGTGAAGATCCCTAGGGACAACATCAAACATCACTTCATCTCTATACACATTCCTAATATAGATTGGTACAACCAATTATTTTGTAATGTATAAAGCACCCTTGCTATGTAGCTAGTGTAGCTTGTAAGGTTAGGGGATGTTTAGAGGTTGGTAGTCCTAATCTTTACACAAGGGTTTGAGCGATAACATTGGTGGAACTCCCTCCATCTCTTATAATCATACATAGTTAACCCTTGATGGTACATTTGGTGTAGAATAAATTTTCTCTCTAGTCTTCCTTGTTGCTTAGAATTGAGTTCAATACTCGTCTTAACACCAAGGTTATCACTTCTCCTTAGTCAGCATAGACATAAGTTTCTTCCTCATCCTTGACTTTTAGTTTGCCTAGCATTTTTCTCTTGCTCCTCATGCTCATTCTCATCGTTGATATCAACTACATCACCTTGGAGCACCATAGTACGTCAATTAGGACACTTAGTAGCAATATGTCCATAACCCAAGCACTTAAAGCACTTCATCCCACTCATCTTCCATCTTAAGATCTGTCCTTTTTGGTATATCCTCAGGGTTGGCTTATCATTAACTTGGCTCTTTAAGCTAGCTAGACCATTGTTAGGTCGGTCATTTTTCTTCTTTACTTGGACATGTCTTCTCAACTCAGTAAGGGCAAGTCGGCGAGGAACAAGTGTTTGTGTAAAGTTTGGCTTGGGTTTACTCGAATTATTTCTCTTTTGCTTCTCAACCCTCTGTGCTATTTTAATGGCTTCCTCTAAGATGTAAAATCTCTGCACTTCCAAAATGTTGCGAATCTTAGTTTTAAGTCTATAGATGAATCATGATATAGTTCGAGCTTTAGGCTCATCTACATTTGCTTAGATCATTAACATTTGGAACTCTCTAACATAATCATCAATAGTTTAGCTTCCTTAGCGAAGCTCTTGCAACTTAGTGAATGTGTCTGGCAAATGTCTCAAGAATGAATATTCCCCTTAACAACCTCTTCATATCTTCCTAAGTTTATACACCTCATCTTCCATCTTTCACTCTAGTCGCATTCAGATTATTCCACTACATGGTAGCTTCCAGAAAATTCAAGTGTAGCAAGTCAAACCTTTACTGCCTCAGTATATCTATGATAGTTAAACATCTTCTCAACCTTATTTTCCCACTCTAGGTATTCATTTGCATCTTTACTACCAGTAAAGGTTGAGATCTAAACTTTAACATTATCAAGTCCTCGAAGAGCTCGATGCCCTTGCTCTTCTACATCATAGTACTCTCCTTCTTCTTCTTCATCGGCATCTACATCTACTTCCTTCTTTGATTTCCCCCAACTCAAGTCTTTGTTGAGTAGGCCGGTTTGCTACTCTTCTAGCTTGATGAGGTCGAGCTAGGCAATTAGCTCGGCTAACATGGCCATATCTTCGCTCTTACACATTTTTTGCTTCGTCATGATTAGGTACACTTTGCGATGGTTGCCTATTGCCTTGCATAGCCATGATAAGACTCTTAACAAGGTTGGTAAGTCTATCAAGTTTATGGGGTATTACTTTCATGTTGACTACGGCCAACATAAGCGCCACTGTCTTGGTCACCAGTGACTCCGTGAATGTTAAAATTTGACATGGTGCAATAGTTCCCGACAACTTTGAAAACACAAAACGCAATAAAACCCTGCTACTCACTATAAATTAGAATTTTACTAACACACTTCAACCACTTTATAGCTAACACAGTACAATGTGATAGAAACTAGACTTGGTTTGTCTTCATAATGGAAAATAGAGTAAAACAGAGTATTACGATTTACCTCACTCAAGAACAGCATAACAGTAGGTATGGAAGAACATAGTAGCTATTAATGGCAATATGAACAAAACTTCATTGCACTTCACACAATCCCTCTTGAAACTTTGCTCTAATATCAATGAAGCTAATGCGTTTTCGAGGTTGTACAGACGGAGGTCGCACCATAACGAACTGAAAGAAAGGAAAACAAAGGGGTTTTAGCAAACCCAAGCAACTACCAATTGGATGTGACACACTAACTGATTTTACTTAGTCTAATCTAAACACTTGATATGACACACGAATGTCAAACTAGGGTCACTCGCCACTAACTCTTATTGAAAGAGTTAAATAAGAGTTAAGGATAATAGAGAACATATAGGTTACTTTGAAAGGGAAAATTCTGTAATTCAATAATGGAAGTATATGATGTTTGTGTACAAAAGAAGTGAGGTATTTATATGACCTCAACTAGGTTTACAATAAATGAGGAAAAGACAAAATGGATAATGCATAAAAATTCCTAAAACATTCTTAAAAAGGGCAAAAATGATAAATAATACTAGGTATGGAAAGTAAAGGGATCATTCTAGGATCTTGTATCAGAAGACATACGTCAATGGGTAGTCGATTAATTGATACTTAGTTACTCCCACAAATGTAAGTTTTTTGACAACTCGACACTAGCAGGAATTGGCTTAGAGGGGGTTTGAAAGAGATTAGGAAACTTAGCTGACTTGATTTGAGGCAGGTTGGCGCTTGAATGTAGGGTGTTGATAAAAGCCTTTTTAGGTTGGGCAACTAGATAGCTTAGCTTTGATTAGATGCTTAAACAGCTGGGCTTGAAAGAGGACTTAGTGCTTGGTAACTTGGGTATTGCATTGAATACGGTCAAAGTACAGCATTCGGATTGGATAAAGTGAAATAATACTTGGTTGGTAATGGAATTCTCATCCTTGAATGGTTCTTAAGCTAGTATTTGTCGAGCGAGTCTTTGCAATCCTCTAGCTCGGCTTCATGTGACTAGCTCGAGAAGTTGATTCCTATCAAGGAATAAGCTTAGAAGTTAAGTTAGAGGAAAATTTATATGTGAATTGTGACTAGATGGGAGCTTAGAGGCGAAGTTAGAGGATAAATCTCTTAAAAACTATGAAGTAAGTTGATGTTAGTGGGTAGCTCAGAGGGTACTTTGATGAAAATATGCAAATAGGAACACTTAAAAGTTGCTTCAAAGGATAATCTATGAGAAGTCCAGGGTACTTATTAAACTCAGAGGTAAAATTCAGAAGTTAATCATATTACAAATCTTAACCCAAATATGTCTAAGAGGATGACTTAAAAGCTTTCCAGTTTGAAAACTCCATGGATGACCTAACTCAAACGTTAGCTTAGAGTGTTAAAGGTAAAACTCATTTATGAAATGACTTTAACTTCTTATACTTATGCATACATAACTTATAAATTAAATCCCAAATCAACCTAATTCTTATGAAGATGAACAAATTAATGGTATCTCATGCCTTATATAGTAACCAAAATAATTAATCAAATTAACATAGAGGGTTTCTTAAAGGGGAATAAGTAAATAACCAAGTTAGTAAGCAATTGAATTCTAAGTAAATAAGATTAGTGCTTCACTGTACTTTGAAATATTATTTTAGAATACATGGAGGCATTGATATGTATTTGTTTGTGGCTATAACTTAGTTGATGGTGCATGTATAGCATATGTGCTTGAATATTGTTTTGCGAGTATGGTATACCAAACTTTATGTATTACTTGTTTTATGCTGATTATTTAATTGGATGGTTTGAAAATGATTGACCACATTGAAAATGATCGACCACATTGAAAATGATCTAACCTAAACCCGGCTTTATTGATATGGTATTTTTACAAAATAAGTTATGGGCTTATATTAACCGGCCCAAGACTTTAGCTTGGGTCCAATGGCCTAGATCGTGTGCAACTTATTTTTATCCACTATAAATACAAACCAAGGCACATGAGTAAGGCCTCTCTCTAGCTCTCATTTCATGTCTCTAACAATTTTATTCTACCACGAGATGGCAAATTTAGGTATCGAAGTGGCTGTACTGGAACAACTTTCGGTACCCCTATAGTTCTGTAGGTACCCATACATTGAATGAAAATTTTCTATCAACAACTAGCGCCATCTATGGGAATCAAGACAAAAAGAAAGAAGACAGAAAAATGCAATCCATCATTACAATTTTTAACAATCCCCCTAAGTTATGCGGTGGGACATTTCTTCCTTTTATCGATCATTACAAATCCAGTTTGATATGGTCCTGTTTCTTCGTTGTTTTTCCAGTTTTGTGCAAATTCATCCGTGATGCACTAGTTTGTTTCGGACTCTTGAATCCCTTTCTCTTTCTTTCTGCATGAATTTGGTGCTTTGTTTCTATTTATCTCCTTATGGCTGTCGGTGTTCTTATCTGAGTAAATAGTTCTCTCGGTAGCGGTTTCTACTTTTCTCCGGAAATGCTAGCAAAGAGGTAAGAAACTGTCTTGCTTGACCGTCGCCACACGCCACGTTAAAGATGCGTGATTGTCGATAGCATGCTAGATGAAACATGACGAACACTAGCTTGTTTAGAAACATGGCTACATGCTTATGTCTTTCATTTTGGACTTCCTGTAGAATTTTGTGGAGATTAGTGTTAATAAAGGACTCGCTTTAAGATTCGTGAAAGTCATTAGTGGAGTAATAAAGACAAAGTGAATAGATAACCTGCTAACCGTCGTTTGAGGAAGAAACTTCCCATGTAACCGACTTCTCCTGGTCAAGTACGGATAACAGTGGATCCTCCTTAAAAAGAAATTTTTGACGAGAGCTACATTACTACCATGGAGGAACAATTCGCTGAAACTGGGAAGAAATTCATCCACGAAAACTGAATTCACGGATGAAGTCCGAGTTGCTCATTCGGAAAAGTTCCGAGCTCTGTAAATTGAACAACTGCAATATAGTGTGGTGACAAGATCCAATCTACTACAATTCACGCTACCAAGCTGAGATGTATGGGGTCGAGCCAAAGATCCTTGTTTGATCCGAGCTGTTGTACTCTTAGCTTTTTGGGCTAAATTGGTTGGTGGAGCTGATGTAGAACGCATAGTCGAGCTACTTATACTTGCTGTCCTTCTTCTTCTAAGGTTACGTCCGAGTTTTGTAATCCGAAGATGAGCTGACTCAAGTGTCGAACCGAGCTGCTTGTTGCACTGTAACCGAGTGTAGTGAAGACTTGTTGAGCTGCACCTAACTCATCCGACCTGCAATAAGTCCAACCCCGTAGTAGGGACGCTCCACAAAGAACAGTTGCAGCTACTATCGTCTCCTCATCAAATCCTTCAACTACAACCTCAAACATTTTCTCGAGCTCTTGATGCCGGACTTGAAACTAAAGCATTTATCATTGCTGGAGTACGAGGTGCTCCCTTCACAAAGGAAGGCCAACTTGGAACTTGGGGAGGAACATTTAGAGGTGGCACATGTTTCCAGTACAATTTATTGGCATGTCTTTCACCTTTGTGCACTCAAAGAATGAGTTCCTGACATTTATGCCCGAGAGAAACAACATGGCTTTTGTTGCAGCTTGATTGGCTGCTAAGATGAGAAACTAGGGCAGAGTCAGTAAGCTTTGATAATCACCCAATATCTATAATGGATTTTCTTGTTCATCTATAAGCCCTGCATTTACAAGGAGGAGTGATGAACAGTAACATGCAGAGACGTGTACCTAGCCGAGGTATTGGACCTTTAATAGGATCTCTCTCCCTTTGAACAAGCCGAAGAGCTGCTACCTAAAGACATAGGAAAGAATCATGCCAGATCAAGAGAGAGCCAACGATTAGATCGGCTAGCATGAGAAGCAAGAGATCCAAAGGCCATAACCCCATGGGATTTCTCACGTGAAGTTGTTTTGCATTCCTTAGACGAGATGATAAGTGTCTGGCGTAAGCTTCTGGAAGGCATCTGGAGTTAAGGATTTTGAATTTCTCAATGCTGAAGAATTAGTTTCAAGCAATTGTAGTCGTTGAACAAAACGTGCCCAATGCACAGATTTCGCCGACCTAAACGCCTTGCAAGCCGAGCTCCTCTTTCGTGCGCAGCATGATAGACCCATGCTCTTTTTCGTGTGCATTATGAAACCAAGCTATAGACAGGTCACAGGTAGCATCCTAGTTGGAATGCTTCACCTTTTTCCTGATTAAAACGAGCAAAACCGATGTCATGAGAGTCAATTCCAAGCTCATCTCCAAGCATCCAAGCAGTAGCGATAATTGAAAAATGAAGACGAGCCCTTGATCCAAGCTTGAGTTCACGCTTGGCTTATCTGAGCTGTACATTTAAACACGAGCCCAAGCTACTGGGAATAACAGCAAATCCGAGCTGTCATTTGGGAATTTTTAGGTTCGTGTTGTTGATAGCAGAGTTTCACCTAGCAATATTGCTCGGCCCTATAGCTGCCGAGTTATTGATCATTACTATTTTCTGTTTATGCCTTTGATGGCTTGGCTCATCTAATAAGCCTAAAGACTTGGAACTGCTTATATATTTGGCTTAAATTTAAAAAATGGTATGAATAGTTGTGGCCTCACACAACTTCATTACATAACTGTCCATTACTCGTATTTTTTAGGTATTTGTTTAATTAAAGAGATATCACGTGATTCATAATTAAAGACCATTCGTTATTATAGATATCCGATACACGCTTATAAATAAGGAAAGAATACCTTGTAAGAACTCTCTTGGAGACTCTCGAGTACACTTTGCTTTCTTACTCACCTTTTTTACTTGAACACGTGCTAACTTAGATATCAATGTGGCTGTGTCGGACTAGTCTCGGTACTTACTGTAGCCTTTCTTTCTTCTTTTATAGGATCAAAGTTTTACACCAAAATTGACATACAACACGTGTGATGGACAGCCGCATTATGGACAGCAACAAGCCCGAGCCATTCAATCCGAGCTACCCATGCCTCTCAGCAGTGAAGTCGTGAAGGGACCATGCCTTTGACATGCTCACGACAGCGCTTACCGAGCTCAACTTTAATTTTAGCTGTGCTCCGTGGTAGCAACAATACTTGGTCAATTCAACTGAGCGCCAAAGCTTCAATACTGACATGAATAACCAAGCAGTAACTCTGAGTTTCCTTTGCTTAACCAACCAGCTGCTCATCCGCCAAGCTGCAAGTTAATTAAGCAAACAAAACCGAGAAAGCCTGAGTAACTCACCAACGTGTGAGCATAAATACCCTTGCATGATAGCAGGCTTCTTTCACCCTGATTTATAATGCGTGCGGCCTAATCAGAACATAACAGATGCTCAGCAAGCATCGACGCACAACAGCCGTGCAGCCTGGAGCATGACATCTGAGCAGGCGCCCTTCTTTCTCATCAAGAGATTGGGGGGAGAAGGGACTTGGTGCTAAGTCTCCTTGGAGAATTGAGGAGAGTGTGGTTAATCGCCTCAGCCAAACTTCTAGTTTTATTAAAGCAAGTTCTAAGGAGGTGGATCACAATGTTACAATCACAATTGAAGATGTAAACGGGGGTTCCTTGCATAGAAGCTGTAATTCAAATGCTAGAGTCGTCCATCCAGATCATGGTACACTGGATGAAGAGTGTCAGCGTTGGGAAACTATGATATGGGAGATTTCATGGATAAACATGGGCAAAGTTTTTGCTTAGGAAGGATTGCAAGTTTTTTAGCTCTGATCATAATGAAGATGAAAGCCACTCGGAACTTGTAAGAAGATATAAGGAAGTAAGGAAAAGAGTCGCATTTTTCTCGATAGTCTTGCAACAGATTTTTCCGATCTTCAAATATACTGGCCAAGTGTCACTTAACCAAGCCCATACTCAACCGAGTAAACTCCAGTTCCCAATATGGAAACTTCAACAGACGACCTGAACTTCGAGCACGCAGCCACCTGACGATGGAGAAGCAAACAGAACCGAGCCTGGCCTGTCGCCGATGGATACTTGAGCCGCACTTCTCCCGATCGTCATGCGTAAATGGTCTGAGTTTAACACGACAGCTGAATACTCCCTAACTCAAACTCCACTTTGTAGCAACCAATTAGATAAACAACTAAATCGAGAGGCGATCCAAGCAAGCCATGAACTGAAAACCAACAAATAGCAGCAACACATTAGCATCGAGCAGCTTTAGTAGTAGCCCCTAATTGCTAACAACTACGTGTAAATCCGAGCTACAACTTCGGCTATTTCCAAAGGCTGACCTGAGCAGCCCCTTTTCTCTTCGCTCGAGATGAACGTATGAGCAAGGTCGAGCCCCTTAGTCGCTGAACTAAGCAAAACAAAGTCCAAATCTGAGCTCTTGATGGGCCATGGATCTATTAAAAGTCCTACTGTTTTTAATCCTCAAAGTTATAGCGTGTGTGTTCCAGCTGAACTGAAATTCACAACATAATAGCAGCACATCTGAGAAACAGATGGGTCCAAAAGCAAAGAGATTAACTATGTGTAGGAAGCTTTTATTATATATATGGTTAGACAGTTGTCGAAACCAAAGGCAAATGTCTTTAGTTCTCACGACAGGACAACTACATGGAACATCTCAAACATGCACGTGCTCTCTTGGAATCCTCAAAAGTATATCGGAGCATAAGTCAAATTGCGAAGACTTTTGTTTTCAGTTTCCCCTATGTCCATGCCAAGCTCTTTTGTGCAGATAATAATGAAGATCTGAGCTTCTTTCAGATTAGGCCAAACACGACTTGTCGACCTAAGTTCCATGCACTACTCCCAACCTCCACTGCAGCAGCGATAAAGCCATAAGCTGCGAACTCTCCCTTACACATTTCCCAGCTCAATTTTGAGTTCTTACACAGCTATTGATCTCCAAGCCGCACCTTCATTGGAGCTCGAGAAAAACTAAGCTCGAAGCAACTAAACAGATTTTTGCGTGAACAATTACTAACCCGGGCTGCACAGTAGCGAAATTAGTCTATCTTCTTCTCCGAACAGATGGACTATAGCTGAGCTGCCCTAAATAAAGCCAAACTATCCTTTCCTTTGATTACCGACCTTCTGTATGTGAGCTAAAGTTGTGGCCGAGCTATTGCATCTAGAGTTTTACTGAGTTATACCCCGAGCTCTCAAGCCACACTCTGAGGTTGTTGTGTGTATGTGTACAAGTGTGGTCGGTAAATTGCGGTACCCAAGTGATCAGTATTGTTGTCCTCTTCAAGAAATTGCTGATATGTTGTTTCCTTTAGTACATAATCATATTTGCCGAACTGAGCTGTCTCACAAGCCATTACAACATGACCAAGCATGTCAATACAACGTGGCTTGGATAAAATAGACCCGGGCTGTGCATCTCGGATGTTGAAGCTAGCGCACGTGCAGCCTATGCATGATAATTGAGTCCCATGGGAAGTGAAAAATTTATATATTTTCCTTTGCCGTTTCCAAGAGGACTTTTTGGGGTAACATTCGAGATATCTATAACATAACAACTCCTCCGAGTACCATCGCACATCATCACGGGTGGCAGCTAAGATTCGCACATTAATTAAAGTTTCACACCCGACAACTACTAGGCAGTAATTTTGAATATAGGGCGTCGAGCCCAATATAAAGATAAGTAAAACTTTGCTATTGTTATTTGAGATTTGTTTGTTATTTCTTCTTCCAAGTATGTATCTTGTGTTGTGCCTCATGTTAATCAGTCGCTAGTATTCACACTTGATTCATGCATTATGTATCAAGTCATATTTGTCTATTTGTTGCTATATGATTTGAGCTTCAATGAGCCTAATAACAAAAAAGTATCAACCATTCAACACTTACAACGACTTATTATGTCCTTTGCAAGCTTATTCCTACCTCCTCTAGAGATGAAGACGAGAACTCAAAAACAAATTGGTGCTAAAGAAATGCCCTCTTTCTTAAGCTCTTGCAAGTATACTTTGTTAACAAAGATGACAAGATGGAATGCCTTAAGTTCTTTTAATGGCGACGAGCATGATGCTATAAGTCCTAATGAAGAATGACGAGCTATTTAAAAAGCTTTCAGTCCTCAATTGACGATGAGCATAATGCTCTAAGTTTAATAAATAGATGACGAGCTACTTGAAAACCCTAAGGCCACCAAATGTTGATGGGTTAAATACTCTTATTCGACAATTGATACGAACTACAAGCAAATAAGCCCAACGTCCTATATCATTAAAGGACTTGAGGTTAACTACCTCTTTAAGCCTTCACTTTTTCAGGCGCTCTAGCCTTTTCAAGCCCTCACTTTTTAGGCATACGGACATTTTCAAGTGCTTCGACCTATCTCAACCTTTGCCTCTTCAAGACCTTGCACCATCTTAGTCTTTTTAGGTTTGAAATCACAAACTTTTCCAAAACTCTTACAAAAATCAACCTTTTAAGTACTCTCCTTGCCGAACTTATCACTAAAGAAAGTGAGGGGGCAAGTATTGATAGGGCTTTTTTATAAAATAAGTTGTAGGCTTATATTAACTTGCTGAAGACTTTAGCTTAGGTCTAATAGGCCATACCACGTGCAAATTATTTTCATACCACGTGCAAATTATTTTCATTCACTATAAATATGAACATGTAAGGGCTTTCTCTGTCTCTCATTCTATCTTTTTGACAGTATTATTCCACTATGAGATGGCCAACCTGGGTATCAAAATAACTGTGTTAGAGCACCTTTCGACACACCTCGTAGTCATATTTTGTTTTGTAGGTACTATACTGGAATGAAAATCTGTTATTAATATGCTTAATTTTTAACCTGACATGCATCATAATCTACTAAAAGAAACGACTAAGATTTTCAAGCTAAACATGGATTCATTGTAACCTCGAATGAAGGATGTTTTCTATTACACAAACCTCGATTTAGTTCTAAATCATATATAAGACATCAAACTCCTTGACCTAGATTAGAGCAGGTATGATTTCTCTAATTTTACGACAGACCAGATAACATCGTGCGATAAAACTTGCTTAAACATGTATTACATCTAACTAAAATTACTTGAAAAGCCTGGTTGCTTTGTGTTAGATGCATTCTTTTGTTTCCATTTTACTTACTGAGCAAATTCTTGCTCAGTCTTCTATAGTATGTTTTGCAAGTTCAGAGTGGATTCATAAGTATGACACTAAAAACTAGAATTTCAATAAACGGGGTCAAGGAGTGAGGATCAAGAAGAATTGGCTAGATTTTTGCTCTTAGTATTGATATTTTTCTAATTGTTAAGGAAACTACTCGAGTCTCCTTAGGTGGCTCATTAGTTTTTTTATCTTTTAGTCTGTATATTGAATAATATGTACCTATGAGTTTTGAAACTATCCTTTTAAAAAGTCAAATTATAAGTTTGTTTAACAGTTATTTTAAAGGATTATACTACAAGTTTATATTGAGTAGGTATCAAATTGGGATGCTTCAAAGCGGTTGAATCGAATACACTTGATGTGAACTAGATTTACGGTAACAGTTACAAGGTCAACTCGTACCTTAAGATAGTTCATACGATTTGTAGTGACTCCACTTCTTCGGAGTGTTACATGATATCAATGTTTAGATCAATGTGATGTTGGTAAGAATACTGAAATGCATTTATTGGAATATCTAATCCCAGCTTAGTTTTGAGTTCATGTTAATTAATAGAGCTAAACTTGAACTTAAGTAGGTGAGTTGTTTGTGCTTGTATTTATGCTCATGGAGACCAATCATAGAGTGGTTTTGGTGAGCTGTGGGTAATGGATTCTTTGTTGTCATAGAGTTACAAGTATGGTTTTGAGAGGCACAAAGCTTGAGAGTTTGTTCATCTAATATGACATCATCATTTAGATAATATACTGGTGTAATCTTGATAAGAACACTAAAACCTATTCATATTTACATTGTCATATTATGTTTATGCATGTTTCGATGATATGATAATATCTTACTGATCGATCTATTACATGGATCCTATGAAATGGCTGCTCTTTTTCTTTTTCTCCAGATAAGTCAGCTTGCTTTACAAGAAAAAGTGTAAAAATTATGTTTCTACCTTAACTCCCAACAGGCAAATTAATTCTTTCTGGTTAGTTTCTCATTATGGCGAGGTTTGCATGATTGGTGGCGGCATAATAGTTCGGGTTGGCATAGTAGCTGCCCTTAGTGTCCAAGTAGCCAGTGGCAATGGTGACTCATGGGCTTGGTAAGGTGGTCGCATGGTAGGTGTTATTAGAGGTTGGTGGCTAGGTGATTAAGGTTTGGATTGCTAAAGTTTTCAGAAAGACAGAGTTGGAACATTTTAGTTAAACGTCTACTTTGTTATACAGTGATTCTGAACCAACTAAAGAAAGTACGGTTGTTACTTAACCATCCCATTCCCACCTGTATTCCATTCAATGAGTATACTTTGCTCAAGCTCCTATTTGTTCTCCATTTCTCTCCTCTCATCCAATTGAGTTTTCTTTTCTAATTTGCATAGAAATGAGCAAACTGGAAGTTCCACATCCAAATTCAATTAAACCGTCCATAGTCCAGGAAGCTGTTTAGATCTTTATTCTTTATGTCGTCGCATGAAATAAGTATGGTCTAAATGATGTCAACGTTGGAGAACTTATCCAAATGATGTCAACATTTTTAAATATCACAGAGGAAAACGGTAAGGCATAAACTAATCGGTAGAGACGTACAGATACAGTGGACTTATATGACTTTCTTAAAATATGTACTCAACAGAAATTTGGCATAAATATAGAAAAATCAAGTGCACCCATCCCAACTTTTATATGGTATTCATTTGGCAAACCATGAGATTGTAGATAGCACTTGGTCCCTCATAATTCAAATATATAAAATCGGACAAAATATCTAATACCATTTTGTAATATAGGTTTGGGACAAAACAAAAGCCTATGGGACAAAGACAATTCAAAATTTCGTAGAATCTAAAAGATGGTATAAAACTTAAAGACAATTGACAAAATAAAAGGTTCAAAACCCTCAAGGTAATCTTCAAAAAGCGACATGCACCAACACAATGCAAGAGTCGCATTGTATTATATGTGCAGTGCTGTAACGTACTGTTTCGACAACCAAATGTGATCGGATCTGGAGGATTATAAAATAGTGATTGTAATGTGCACGTAAAAATGTCTTTTCTTCCTATTTACACCCACTTTAAGCAAATAAATGGAACAGACAAATAAAACTATCAAGCGGGAAAAACATGACATGAAACAGAGAGGTTCTTGTTCTTGCATTGTTCTTTCTTGTGCTGCCCACAAATTACTTCCAAGTCATTTACTCCTCCAATCAATATATTGCATACTCGCTTAAAGACTGATAACAAAAGGACTTGAAAAAGTTGAGAAGTTTTGCAGCTTCCAACACAAAATCAATACAGGAAACGTTTTGCAAATAATTGATTATATTCACACAAAATAGATGGTCCGAAGATAAAACAACTAAAGCAAATAAGGTGTGATCTCAACTAATACAGCATAACTCTATGATCACATATCCCTATCAAAGAAAATGAAGCAGATGCAAAAGTAAGAGATTCAGATTATCTCAGACAAACTTTAGCAATAATAAGAGGCCATTTGGGCCTTCTTCACCTTTGATACTTTATGATAAAACCATGGATATTTCTTGAGGAACGTGTGTCCTTTGCAGGTAAGTAATCTATGACATGTCTCACTTGATGATGGCAGGAGTATTTGCCCTAGATCTTGCTCTGGTACTGTGGATTCGTTTAGGCACATCCAGAGTCAAGGCATACATCTTTACTGCAAATAATTCATCTGGTAATCCTTTCTGATCCTAGGCATATCAATCAGGGAGAAAGAGGAAAAATAACTCAGAAATGAATTATATTGTATCCTTTGACAATTTATTTTGCCAAAAGTTAGAATTATGCGCAAGCAGCAATCAGGTGCAAGATTTAACAAGATTATATTGAATTTGTTAGCATACTTTTTCTTGGACAATAAAAGACATCAAAGATGAGTACAGATTGCTTCTGAAGAAAGAAAAAGATGAGTACAGACAAAAGGGAGGGGGGGTGGGGTGCCAGGCAAAAATAAAAAGACCTGCATCAGTAACCAGGGGGTTTATTTATAAAGCCTTCACTAATTTCAAATTGTGTTTCCTGCTTTGCCAATCAAACAATTAAGATAACATAATTAGGGGTTCTCTCAGAGGGATTATGCTTTCCAAAATGTTGAATTCCATATCTGCTCTGGCACTCATAGTAACCAGAAAACCTGAGAGGTGAGAAATGAAATTTTATCTCTTCATTTTCTACTAAAGGCTGAAATGTCAAAACATTTACTTGTATATATGCCAGACTAACAGTAGGCCCATCTCAAAAATTTAGAGAAGTATGATGCTGATAATTCATAGGATGGCTGGAAAAAGGATCACTTGCCTATGAAGAATTCACTTCAATTTTTATCTATATTCCTGGTCATGTACTATAGAAGATTTCAAATCCTAGTTTGAAACTGATAAGACGCTTTCACTGAGGGAAGATGAAAGAGTCAACATAGCTTTTGCATAATTACAGAGTATTTAAAAGCACTTACTGGCCCAACAAGCTGTATGGAGGAACTAAATGCATGCAGGAAATCCTAGGGAAAAATCAGTAAATGAGTAGATAAACCGAAAATGAAAGGGGAGGTTTTATTTGGGAATTTAGGATATTTCCAATATTGATGTTTCATCAGTCAACAACTTTGCCTTTACCTACTAAGGACTTTTTGCAGTAGACAGCATTTCAGGAACATGTGTGATAGACATGGTTTATTTCATTTAGGCTATCTATTTTGTTTTCTTATTTTATTAGGATCTTTCTATTATTATCATGATAGAATCTACAGCTTGTATAAATTCCTCTTTTGAGAAGTAATAAGATAGGCAAGAAAGTACCTAATAATGGTTTTCTAGAGAGACATTCTCTCTTAATGACATTGGAGGGTTTTAAGAAAGGAGCCCTCAAAATCATAATCAACATATGGTCCAGACAAAAAGGAAGTAACTCTGATAAACCTAAACCATTGATTTGTAGTAAATCACTCATTAACTAGATCCTGGGTAGTAGCATTTTCTATGCATGCTGCATCTAGCTTTTTCTATGTAATAATATCTGCATTAAAAGCCATCAGCCAAAAACGAGAAAACCTCTAAATCCTGCTCCACCCCTCATTGACCTTCCAATTTTCTTCCAGACATAAAATATGCGGATTAAATCATTCAATCCCGTCTTTGACCCAAAAAAAATAAAAAATCATTCAATCCCATCAAACATCTATTAACCAAAAAAATTCCACCACTCATTACCACCCAGAATATAGAGACATTGGACCATTAAAAATTGAAGAACCAATGTTATGAAGGCATGGATATGGGACAGCAAGGAACATACCTTTGTTTTATATATATGCAATCCACACTGATTAAAGAGCTCCTTAAAATACAAATCAGACCTAGTCACGCTACGATCTTTGTTGTCCAGGACAAAACCTGCAGCCATAAAATTAAGTTCCTAAATATTGGCCATCCCAAATCAAATAGCTGTGATATATTTGTGAATAACTTATGCTAGCCATTCACATTCACTCAAAATCTGATGTCAATCAACTAGCTGTAGACATAGTCAAGATCAGCCAAACAATTTGAAGTTGACTACATACACCAAAAATTGCTTCTTCATCTACCAAATCAGTAAATTCCCCCAAATGCCCCAAATAATATTCTTAATAAGTTTAACTTTCAATTCCAGCATCTGAATTTTCAAAATGTGGTGGTATTTCAGCGGGAACTGACTTTAGCCAAGACTTGAGAGAAGCTTGGAAAATGTTTTCTATGAAAGAAATTTAACTAAATCTCACACTTCATTCTTATGAATAAAAAACATAATAAATTACATCGCATCCCCTTATAAATTTCATCACCACCAATGTCGAAAGATAAAACATTTCACTAGTTCTGCCAATGGTAAGCTTATCTAATCTAATGACACTTCATTAAGGGTGTGTAATTGCAAATAGTTGGACCCACCACCAGGTATGATGTTGCACTTGAAAAGTTGGGGGCAGTTATGCATCTATGAAACTTTTCAAAAAGCATCAATGTAGTGCACCCCAAATGAATAATCGAAATCATGACAGTGGATAAACTATAAGGAGAAAGGAGAAAATGTAACTGCTAAAGTTTATGTATCACTCTCTCGCTTCTCCTTTCTTCTTTTTCCCTCCTTTCCAACTTTTGATTGACTCTCAGCAGTGGATTGATATGACTAAATATGAATCCCAGGTACAGAAAGACTAGCAAGAAGGTAAAGGAAAACTCATAATACCACTTCTGGCGATATTTTCCTTCAGTACAAAAAATCCACCTGGTTTGAGGCCATCCTGCAAATATATAAGCATCTATATCAGAGTTACACAATAATTGAAAAAAAGTCTACATATCAGTATTACATGGCAGCATGAGACAACATTTGAGACAAATATGTACTTCCTGCTCTCCCCATAAAAGTAAAATTCACATCCTCCACTTTCAGCATAAATCCCTATTAAGTATCTCTCAACATTTACCTAGTGCACATTTACACATAGATTGATGGCCTTTAGCACATAAATATTTTAATGGTCTCTTCGAAATGGAAGTTACTATATTCTACAGATACTCATTGAAAGCAAGAAGCTCATGTTACTTTTACAGCTCCCATTTCCTTTTTTTCAATTTTTTTGCGGGGCATTTTCTTCAGTTTGTTGCTAGTTAATACAAATAAACAGCTATTCAAGAGGACTAATAGCAGTACTCTGGTTACAATTTTCGAGAAATCTTTGCAAGGCATAGAACCCCATTTAAGAGAAAGCATTCTCATGGTGAAATAGTTCAAGGCTATTTTGGTGCACCTTATTCAAATTTAATGCGAGCAGAATGGTATTTGGGATATGGTTTTCCCTGTGATGTTCCTGGGGTGAAAAAAGGGGATTATTATCTCCAAAGAGTATACCGTTTAAACTGATAACAATGATTACAAGGTAAGAAATTACTTTTACAGACTTTAAGCAACACTATTTCACACTCCATAAGTAAATTTGAGAAGTGTATAATAGTTTCACATGCATAGCTAAGCAAAAAGCAGCATAACCATGCTCTTTAAATGTCTGCCTCTGCAGCTTTCTAAATATTTGAGGAAACAGAACTTAATGGTTGCATCAGTATCACCGTGGCAAACTAAAATATCACAAAACCATGAAAGCACTGATAGAAATTTGTTAAAATCCTGAAGTTAAAGACTTCAAAATTTATACAGATTTGAGATCCTTGTGACTAATATTCAGTGTGCTGTACAAGTCAGCAGCGCACAAACAAAGCACCTAACATACAATAGGAGATGCATGCCTTTATCTTTTCCAAACCAATTTCCTATTCCAAGTTCTTTCTTGCGACTAATATTCAGTGCAGGGCTGTGTGAAAAACATACCTTTGCTCTCCTAAAGAATGAAACAAAGTCATCATCTGGAAGGTGGCCGATACACCATTGAACCCATATCACATCATATCTTGCAACTTGTGGTGTGAAATCCTTCAAAAGAGTAAAGTTAAGCCAAACAAAATGCAGTCAAACATCTGAAGACTTCAAGTTCTGCCATCTATACATAGAAATCAGAGAATTGTTTGGTAAATGAAATCTGAAAATTCAGTTGTATTGGAATGAAAAACCTAATCATCTTATAAGCCATACATATAATGAGCTATATACATTTTTCCATAGACTAAATGACAACTCACATCAAGCGAAAATTTTGTTATTCAACATTTGCTAAGCCGTCAACTTAGAATCATAGTTAGAAATTTAAGGTTATACCTGAAGAGGGACACAGAAAAAATCTGTTGCCTTGTGCCCATCAACTATCATTTGATTCTCAAGAGATAAGCTCTCACAAGCAGCTTCTAGGAAATGTGAGACAGGTTCAAGGAGATCAACCTACAGATTAGAAAAAACAAAACAAAAAACTTTACTAGCCACCTACCAAAAGGTTTATATAAAAAACTTGAATTTGAAAGAGAGGCAACCAGCATTGTCAGTAAGCAGAACAGTAACATGGAAAAAATAAATCACCTCATTAAAGTATCTTATCAAAAGATTCTTTGTGATTCTTCCAACTCCAGAACCGCAATCTGCAACAGAGCACTAGTAAGTTATGCAAGAACTGGAAGCAACAGATGAAAGGTTAAAGTAAGCAACCACTATATTCTAAACACATATACCTATAAAGGATATTGATATTTGATCATAACTTTTTTCTACAAAACCAATTATTATAGGTGCTGCACATGACAGTTTGAGAGAAATTTCAGACATTGTAAAGTAGGATGCATTCTTATGAAGATTTTGAAATTTCCTAGGAACAGAATACAGCATCATCTTCACCAGTCTTGAATTTTCAAAACGAAACCCAATATTGTGAACTACATTATGGTAGTTTTATTACTAGTTAGAAATTGAAAATTTTACTATTCAAGTCTTCAAGCAATACACAACATGCAGGTTTAAACAACTGAGGAATGTGTAGACATGCATGCATACCTACTTATAGGAATATGTAGAGACAACTAAAGAATACCTGCAGAGATTCAGAACTTTAAAATGCTTTCCCTACGTGAGGACACTCTTTTCTTCAGTTCATTATCTCTAAACTGGTTTTAGTACTTCATGAATGATTGAAAAGTCATGCATTTACATGTATTTATGTCTGCACGTGCATGTGTATCCACAAACCAATATGTTCAATAATCTTTTGTCTATATCTGTGAGCAAAGAAGAAAGAAAAGAAGGCTAACATTGTATGCCTCTTTAATACCTCAATATACACCTTTTTGTATTGTCCTTTTTTTTTTTTTTGGTCTGTGACATATTTGTATCTTATACATACCTATTTTGTGTCTAATCGGAATTTCTTTGAAATCTGACATTTCAAAAGTTATCGAATGTCAAATCTGTATCTAATCCATTTTTGTTTCAATCTTGATATGTAGACCCTTTTCTTTTTTTTTAATTTTATCATAATTATGGTAAAGATGGTAATTAGGGAATGAGAATTGGAAAGTAAAACTTCATGTACTTTTAGGGAAAAGGTTAAAAAAAAGTATATTTTATTCATTGGATAAAGAAGTTTTCATTGGTTTTTTCATAATATTAAAAAAAAATATCTCATTAGCAAATACATTATTGGAAAGTGTTAACATAAAGATATCAAAAAGGGGATTGTTGAGACTCATTTTTGCTTTGTTGTTCTTAAATCATTTAATCTTATATCTTTCGAGGGATGTGTGATTATTTCACAGTTCATGACCTGCCATGCAATCTTACATTTTATTCTTCGGTGAAAGAGAGTCCATTAATAAAAGTACTTGTTATGAGGAATCATGAAAATAAAGGTTTAGAAGTCCTTGTGACAAAAGTTCCTTGTATCTAAGAAAAATAAGAATCTAAAAGACGCTGGTGAAATATCAAAAAGGGTTAACACCAGTTTGATATCTTCTGAACTTAGCCATATTGTCTATGCTCACATCTAGCTTCACAGAAGACATGCATATTTAAGCATTACAATACAAAATATGGCTTGCTCTGTTAGCATCCCCAGGAAGTGGCATTGTTACGATGGAAATCAGGACCTCATGCAATATGTCACGAAAGTCCTTAACTCTCATCCACAAGGCCAAACCCCTGTGGCTCAAAGGTTGTTTGTTATTAGGGCAATTATATGCTTTTCAAGCACCATAAACAGCAACACTCCCATCAATCAACCTGAACTACAATTTTCCCAAAGGCATTGAACATTCCAATGATTTCTAGCATTTACGCAAAAGGTTGAACGAGAGAGGAGAATGGAGAGAGAGAGAAGATAGTATACCAAGAGCAACAAGATGTTGATTCTTTCTAGGACCTGGGAATCGTTCAGCCAGTAGTATGGAGAGAAAAGCTTCACTTCCCCTAATATCAACCTCATTTACATGTCCATATCCTCCTAACACTCCATTCACTGAGGCCTCCACACCCTTCTCTTCAAAAACACAGAAATCCCTCATTCAAGTGCCAATTAATAATAACAATAAAAGCATTGAAATTCCACTTCCATTTTATGAGCACAACCTTAGATGATCACCATTTGACTCGCACGAAGAAATATTAAATTAGTAAACTGAACTCAAGATCTGTTTGTCATTAAACTTGAAAATTGTATGGAAAAATCCGACATTCCCCTTGCTTACATGCACTTATCCAATTTTTTTTTTTTCGAAATGTAAATTATACTAAGAAAGTAATTTAGGTCTTCGATGGCTGAGCCTTTGTGCAACTGTTAAGTTGCTACCTAGGTAACCGATAATTCACCATTCGATTAGAAAAGTCCGAAAAACGTTTTCCGTGAAATGTCGGATTTCCTAAGACTAAAACCGTCCCATAAAACCCAGGACATACAAACATAAAAGGGTACCTCCCAGTAGCCAACGCCATGGCGATACCAGTCGGATTTCTTATGGGAATCGCTAATCTGCTCTGTCCACATCTCTTGGGCGTTCTTGAATTCCCTGCCATCCGAATCCGTGCCTCCTACTTCCATTGCTGCTGCTCTCAGTTTCCTCGCGGTTGAACTTGATTTCCGGTTTGTGTTTGGAGTTGGAGGCTTGGAGAAGGAGAACCCTTGTTTAAATTGGTGGGAGAAGACCACGCTACTGTTGCTAAGGATGCTAGTGTCTACTTGCCGTATATTATACATTTTCCCTCTCCCGCTCGGGGTTCAATCGCATGCGAAGTAACCCGCTGAACTAGTCTACTCGATATAAAACCCTATTAAGGTTCCAAATCTCTAACCTAGACTTGTAAGTTAAATTTAAAGAAGTATTTAATAAACCCTAACTCAATTAAATAAAACCTACTTTAAATTTGATCGTTTAAAAGGTATATATATATATATATATATATAATTATACTAATATTAATGTTAAAATTCTACTCAAACTCAATCAATATTTATATTTAGTTCAAACATGATTAGCTTGTAAGTAGTTAGGCCAAACATTATGAAATTAGAGTTCCACTCAATTAGCCATTCGAATAGCTCTATCAAGAGCTCAAACTTAATCCAAATTAAAGAATAAGTATCGAGTCTAACTCAAATAGTTTATAAGTAGGTTAGTCAATTCATCAACCAAAGAGAATTTTAATAAGGAAGAAATATTAAAAAGGTTGTCAAAAAAGTATTTCAAAAGAATGTACAGTAAAGCAATTTAATATGTTCTCATTATCTTGTTAAAATGATGTTTTAAAATACAAAATTAAACAATTTACAACCATGTCAAATTATGTAATGCTCCATAACTTAGAATGCTACAAACCATCATGTCTTCTTAATCTTCTATTAACATGTTAGGGTCTAAAACCACAAATGAATATCTTAAACTTTGACATCAATAACTACCAATATTAGTACTCTCATAAAACTTCCATTTCATAATATTCAAATTTCACAATGAATACTCTACAAGTAATAACAAAATTAAATCACTCTTATCTTATAACGGAAATCACGTACATGAAATCAAATGACTTGATTCTAACAAATAATTACAAAATAAAACAAGTCTCAACAACAGTTCCCATTTCAATTCTCAATAATATCCCTAATATTGTTGACTATCATTATAATAATTATCTCTATAACCGTTATTTGAATGGTAATAGTTATCCTTCCAATCCTCAACTTAAGTACTCTTATAACCAACAAAATCTACATAATGATGATCTCCATAGACATCATTTTGAACTATAGCTGGGGAAAAAGAAATGAAAAGATGAGTTGAAACCCAATATATAACACATAACCACAAGTATGTAATCAAGTAATTTATATTCACATGTGTTTAAATGTAAAATAAGTAATTTACACAATTTATTTAGTTATATTTTCTTTTAAGTTGATCACACAACATATAGTAATAGTCTTGATGACATAGTCACATCATAATTCGTATCAAAACCTAGTGTTTAGATGTACCTCCTCGAGCCCTTCTATGACCTAACGTTGGATATACCTTTGTAAGACCTTCTACAACAACTTAAATCTACATTACATCATTTTCATGTGAAACTCTACAAGGGATAACATTACGTGGATCATCGGGGTTGCCCTCTAGGAATCTGCCATTATAAGCCCTTAGGACGAGCCAAGCATAAGCAACAAAATGATACTTAAGCCAAATATATATTTACTCCATTTGAAATTTGTTATCCTAATACTCACATACAATAAGCATACATTACGTACCTAGATAGTTGGTATTTGTTACTTATGAATTGTGCCTAACTTCAGAGCATAGAAACATTAGATACAAATTAAACTCTTTAAATCTTGAATAAGTGATCTTTCTTAGTAAAAAATCACTTTTAGACCATTTAATTTTCCTTAAATTCACTAAATGAAATATTAAAGATGTTTACTTTTGATGCACAAAGGAACATATTAAATAAAGCCAAAAACTTAAACTCATTGGGACATGGTCTGCAACAAGGTCATATCAATTTGGCCGTGGTTGTGTCAAAGTGAGCATGTCACTTTTTGTGCTCTTACCAAAACAGTTTTGTGATACGATCCGTGATATGGTCGTGTCAATCTAACCGTGTCACTTTATATGTTTTCACCAAAATGGCCCTATGATAACATTACCATTTCGATAAGGCTGTGTTGACTTTCCTATTCTTTGAAAAACCACCTTTTTTATCTACTAAAACTCCTTTCTAAACCCAATTAAACCTCCAAAAACTACAACACATTTCTCTTTTGTTTTCAAGTCACCTTTAATTTCTTAAAACATCTCAACTCCACATTAAAAATCTCATCAACAACACTTCACAAATTCCACATTTTTAAGCTCTTGATTCAAATTCAACATTTACTTCATCAATATCAAAATTGTCCATTACTTTAACACTTTAACCACCAAATCATCACTAAAAGCCTATTAAAAAAAATAAAGATTGTAGAAAATCTATGGTATGAGAGATACTTTACCTTACTTTTGACAATCCTTTAGGGTTTCTTTGTTTTACTCTAGGCAAGCTAAATACAACCTTAAAAGATCAATGTATAGCTCCTAGATTCAATTAAAAACCTTAATTTTTGCAATTGACTCTTCACTTACCAAAGTCTCCTAAGGTTACGTAAACTTGTTGATCCCCTTCTTCACATGGATTACTCTTGCACTACAATAAGATATTCAAATTTAACCTTTCTCCACTAGAAAGAAATAAGATTTAATAAAATTTCTAACTTACTTTAAGGGCCTCTAGAGTTTTTGGAGGGTGTATCCAATTCTGTAGTGTACAAGAAGTCAAATGAGTCTTAAGAAAAAAAAGAAAATGTAATATTTTGTGCACTAGATAGGTTAGAAATTTCTTATAATTCCAACTTTACCATTCATTAAACCACTGCTAAAGACCTCAATACCCTTTGCTCAAGACTTAATTATGTTTTATTTATTCTATCACTTTTATTATTTTATAACCCTTTTTTTTTTAGGTATGACATTCCTTTCTCTACCCCCAAGAAAAACTTTTGTTCCTAAAAGTTACTTGATTTTAGGAACAACTCGAAGTACTTTTTTCTTATCTCTTCCTTTGACTCTTAAGTAGTTTCTCATTTAGGCAAGTATGACCACTACACTTTAACATAAGGGATTGTCTTGCTCATCAGTACCTAATTCTTGGTATCTATAATCTTTATAAGTCGTTCTTTTAATGCTAGATTAGGTTGCAAGCGTAGCTCTGACGACTCCAACCTAACAATCTAAAGAGGTGGTTGTTTTGACTCTTGCTTTGGATTTTCCACAAACTTCCTCAACATTGAAATATAAAAGACATCACGAACTCCTTCTAGGCTTAAGGGTAAAACCAACTTATAAGATGTCTTGCCAATCTGTTCCTACACTACATATGACTAATCCTTTAGTTGGAGAAATTCTCAGTAGTACTTTATCCCTAATTTGAAATTCCAAAGGTCGTCGCCATTTGTTTGCATAACTTTTCTAGCAACTTTAAGCAACTTGTATTCTCTTTTTGACAATTTTGACTTTCTTTACTACCTCTTGCACTAACTCTAGCCCCAAAAGTTATCTTTCTCTTACTTCATCCTAATGAATCGACGATCTATATTGTTTTCCATATAGAGCTTCACATGGAGCCATTTGTATATTTTCCTAATAATTGTTATTGTAAGCAAACTCAGCTAATGGAAGATGTTCGTTTCAATTACCACTAAAGTTTAAAGTACAAGCTCGTAACATATCCTCTAATATCTATATTGTTTGCTTAGACTGTCTATCAATTTGATGATGAAATGCTGTACTAAATTGTCCTTCAGTACCTAAAGACTTCTATAAACTTTTCTAGAATCTACTTACAAATCACGTATCTCTATTACACCTTATTGTCATTGGAATTCCATATAGTCTCACTATCTTTTGCATATACAGCTTGGCCAATCTCTTTAACTTGTAATTCAACCTTATAAGAATAAAGTAAGCTATCTTTGTCAACCGATTCACTATCATCCATATTGTATCTTGCTTTTCCTTAGTCCTAGGGAGATGTGTGATAAAATCTATGGTCATGTACTCTTACTTCTACTCTGGTGTAGACAAGAGTTATAGTTTAGTAACCAATCTCTTATGTTCAATCTTTACCATCTGACACATGGTATACTTAGAGACATACTTTGTAGTTTCTTACTTCATGTTTTTCCACCAATAATACTTCTTTAAGTCCTTATACATCTTGGTACTCCTAAGATGAATAGAGTACCTAGAGTAATATGCTTCTCTTAATTTCTTGCTGTAACTCTTTTGATTTGGAATACATAATTTGCATCCATACTTTAAAATACCCTTAGCATCAATGGTAAATTCAATTACTTTACCTTGCTCTACTCTACTCTTGATTTCCTAAATACCTACGTTCTTAAATTGTGCAAATTTTATTCTATTCACAAGAGTCGATTGAATGCGCAATTAGCTAATCTAACCACTACTTACCAAGTTATTTTTAACTCCAGTTTGCTCATGTTATCAAGTAAAGGTTTTCATGATGTGATCAGTGCTTCTATGTTGCCTTGTTTCTTTCTACTGAGGGCATCTTCCACTACATTAGCTTTACTTTGGTGATATTGAATATCCACGTTAAAGTCTTTAATTAACTCCAACCACTACCTTTGTCTTAGATTCAACTCCTTTTATGTGAAAAAACTTTTATGATTTGTAAACAATTGACAACTTTCCCCATATAAGTAATGTCTCCAGAGCTTTAAGGTTACAATAACTACTACTAACTCCAAGTTGTGAGTATGGTAGGTCTTTTTATATGGCTTTAGCTATTGAGATACATTACCAATCATCTTTCCTTCTTACATCAAAACATACCCCAATCCTTAACTATAAGCATTGTTATAAATGACATACTCCTTGCTACTTTAGGGCAACACCAACATTAGGGTTGTCATAAGTTTTTGTTTTAGTTTCAAAAGGCTTACCTCACACTTATCATCCTAAACAAACTTACTCCCTTCTAAGCCAATTTGGTAAATGATGCCACTATCTTAGAAAAACCTTCTATGAATCGTCTATAATAACCTGCCAACTTAAGAAAGCTTATGATTTCAGTCACTATCTAATGTCTAAGCTAGTCCACCACTACTCTAAATTTTTTTAGGTCAATAGAAATACCTTCTTTATTTACTACATGCTTAAGAAAAGACACTTACTCATGCCAAAACTTGCACTTCCTAAACTTAGCGTATCTTTCTTTGTCTACAACATGTTTAACATAATCCTCAAATGTTTTTTGTGCTCTTCTTGGCTTTTAGAATATACTAAAATGTCATCTATGAAAACAACCATAAACTTGTCCAAGAAATCTCTAAAGACTACTCATTAGATCCATGAATGCAACTGGTGTATTTGTTAGGCCAAATGACATCACTAAAAACTCATATAAATTGTAGTGAGTCCTAAATGCGATCTTTTAAATATCCTCTTCTTTAATCCTCAATTGATGGTATCCTAATCTTAGATTAATTTTAGAGAATACTCGAGCTCCTTGCAACTAATTGAATAAGTTGTCAATTTTGGGAAGAGGATACTTGTTCTTTACAGTCACTTGATTCAGCTTTTTATAGTCGATGTACAACCTCATGTTGCCATCCTTTTTCTTAACGAAAAGCACTAGTGTGCTCCACGGCGACATGTTGGGCCTAATGAAACCCAATCTCTCTTGTTGCTCTACTAGCAATTATAATATGCATTCTCTATAACATCCCTCATGTTGTTTGGAAAGTTCTTTTCATAAAATAGGTCTTTAAATCTTTGCTAGTTAACCGATCCCCTAATCAATATGCTTTTATTGGTTCACTACAAGGCTATTGTACCCCTCAACATATAAGTAGCATAATTACCTTTCTTTCTTCTACAACTTTAAAGCAACAAAGACCTTCTCTAGTTCTTCCATCTAATGGTTTACTTCAATTGCATCCTCCTTCTTACAGTTAAAGGGGCTTATTTGCTTGGCAAACTTGTATTAGGAGAATTATTCTTATTGTCGCCTTACCAATAGCTCTAACATGTTGTTCATAATATGAAGTAGTTGGGTGCCATCAATTACATCTTAAGCTTAACCTCTTGGGGCGATTGTCCATCTTGTGGTACTTAACCACCTACCTTACATGCAAAATCAATTGTGGAAACTAGCCACCTTGTTGCTGCCCTCCTATATTTCTCTCTACTAGGGCATGTTGCTTGATTCTTGCATTGTTGTTAAGTACAAGGATTCTCTTAGGTGGTATTCTACAAGAGGTATAAGGAAAAAGGAAATGAACAACAAAACTTCAAAGGTAAGAAGCAAAATGATCATAAAGGAATATAAGCAAAGCAAATACTTAATGAAACATTGACATTAAAGAAAGCAAAGGAACTTAAAAAGAATTACTATTAATTTGGTCCAAAATTCTATTGTTCCCAATTTGTCTCACTTCTTGAATGATCTAACACTTAAATATTCTATAGATCCTTTAACCTATGCTTTAATTCCATTTAATCTATAATGCTCTAAAACTTGGAATGCTAGAGTCTGCCACTATCCTTAGTCCTCTATTGACACGTCAGGTTTTAAAACTACAAATGAATATCTTACACTTTGACATCAATAACCACTAGTATTAGCAATCTCATAAAACTTCCATTTCATAAAATTCAAATTCCTCAATAATACTCCACAAGTACCAATAAAATTAAATGATTTTCCTGTCTCTCATAATAAAAACAATGTATACGAAATCAAATGACTTAGTTCCAACAAACAATTGCAAAATAAAATGAGTCTCAACAACGGTTCCCATTTCAATCCTCAATACTATCCTTAATATTATTGACTAACATCATAATAATAGTCTCCATAACCGTCATTCGGGTAGTAATAGCTATAATTCCAATCCTCAACTCCAGTACTCTCATAATCAGAAAAATCTCTATAACTATAATCTCTATAGACATCATTCTAATCCATAGCTGAGAAAAAAGAAATGAAAGGTGAGCTGAAGTTCAGTACATAACACATAACCACATGTGTATAATTAAGCAATACATATTTACATACGTTTAAATGCAAAACAAGTAATTCATTGCTTTTAAGTCGGTCACACAATACACAATAGTAACCCTCATGACCAATCACCTCACAATGCGTATCATACCTAGCGTATGGGCATGCATCCTTGGGCCCCCCTGTAACCTAACATTGGGTATGCCTTTATGGACCCTTCTACAACTACCTAGATTTACCTTAAATTATTTCCATGAGAGAGTTTACAAGGGACAATGTGTAACATTGATCATCGAAGTTATCTTCTAGAGATCTACCACTATGGGCCCTTAGGACGATCTAAGCACAAGCAACAAAAAGATACTTAAGCCGAATATATATTTACTCAATTTTAAACTTATTGTCCTAGTACTCATATACAGCAAGCATGTGTCACATACCTAGATAGTTGGAACCCATTACTAAAGAATTATACCTAGTTTTAGAACCTAAAAACATTAGATGCACAATAAACTCCTTAAATCTTGAATAAGTGATTTTTCTTAGTTAAAATCACTTTTAGACCATTTAATTTTTCTTAAATTTACTTAATGAAGTACTAAAGAGTTTTACTTTTGATGTGACAAAGGAACATATCAAATAAAGGGAAAAACTAGAACTTATTGGCATATGGTTCGCGATACGACTGTGTCACTTTCTATGTTGATCACTTCTGGTCACTTGGGGTGACACAAGTCGTAACACGATTGTGTCAAAATGATTGTGTTACTTTCTATGATCTCACCAAAATGATCTCGTGAAATGATCTATGACATGGTTGTGTTAATCTAACTGTGTCACTTTTTATGCTTTCACCAAAATAGCCCGATGATGACATGACCATGTCAACCGGGTTATGTCGACTTTCCTACGCTTTGAAAAAACCACCTTTTTATTCACCAAAACTCCTTTCTAAACCTAATCTAAACTCTAAAAACTATATGTTTTTCTTTTATTTTCAAATCACCTTTAATTTCTTAAAACATCCCAACTCCACATCAAAAACCTCATCAACAACACTTCATGAATTCTACGTCTCTAAACCCTTAATTCAAATTCAACATTTATTTCATCAACATCAAAATTTTCCATTATTTTATCACTTTAACCACCAAATCATCACTAAAAGCTTATTAAAAAAATAAAAATTATAGAAAATCTACAATGTGAGAGATACTTTACCTTGCTTTTGATGGTCCTTTAGAGTTTCTTTGTTTTACCTTAGTTAAGCTATGCATAACCCCAAAGATCAACATATAACTCTTAGATTTAATTAAAAACCTTAATTTCCGCAATCAACTCTTCACTTACGAAAGTCCCCTAAGGTTGCATAAACCTTACGATCCTCTTCTTTATACGAATTATTCTTTCACTTCCATAAGATATTCAAATTAGTCAACCTTTCTTCACTAAAAACTAATTAGATTCAATAGATTCTCTAACTTAACTCGAGGGTTTATAGAGTTTGCGGAGAAGGAATCCAATTCTGTAGTGCATAAAAAGTCAAATGAGTCTTTGAGGAAAAAGAAAACGTAATATTTTGTGCATTAGCTTAGTTAAGAATTTCTTATAATTCCAAATTTACCCTTCATTAAACAATTGCTAAAGACCTTAATTCCCCTTGCTCAAGACTTAATTATCTTTTATCTTATTCCATGACTTTTATTATTTTATAACCCTTTTCTTTCTAGGTTATTATAAATTATTTGCAAATATGCACTTCATGAAATTAGTTTTGAAATGGTCTTTGTTGATATCTCCTTGGCCTTTTACCTTAGTGTTTTCAATAGAATTGACCAAAGAAAATGTATTTTGAGAAATGATAGAATGGGTTAATTTCACATTTGGTATCTAAACATTCCCTAAATATGCAATTTGCTACTTAAATTTTGAAAAGTTCAATTTACTATCTCATTGAAGATTTCTTTCTCATTTATATTATTCGACCTAACTTTGTTTAGTGTTTGTTTGCTAATGTGGTGTGAATTGACATGTAGCAGTAGCATGAATTGACATGTGACACCTTTTTTACTACCTAACTTAACTTATCTGTTAGTTAAGTAGTTACATGGCACTTTTTAGTTAACATGCCACGTATCATGCAACGTGGTACAAGCATGAATGGACATGTAGTACCTTCTTTTAGAGGAAAAAATACTTTTACTAATAACCAACTTACTTCCAAGCATAGTTAACACTATACCCTCTAGCACCTTTGTACTTATGAGTACTTGGGATAATGTATGATGATATGGTGTTATTACTCCGATGAAGTAACGCTCAAGTAGCCAACTTTCTGATGCAATGCAGAGCATTTATCTATTGTCACCAAGTAACTTAAACTCCATTTTTCGAGCTTATAATTGCACACCTACCAAGTGTTGAACCTAAGGTTTATTATTTGATTTTGATAAGAACAAAACAAAAAGTGTATATCTAAACATGTTGTTTTAAAGAGAACAAAAACAAGTAAATAATTAAACTAAGTATTATTCGATTATTTTGAGATAATTGAATAAGTTCAATTAGCTTACTTAATGATTAAATATATCAATTATCTCTATAAGAAATTTAATCTTTTGAAGTGGTGATCAAATGATCTTGAAGTTATATTGCAAAGAATATTTGTTTGTTGTGTGTTAAAAGAATTTTTAGATGATATTTAGCCTACCGGGTTGACGGTTGAAGGAAAAATTAAGCTGACTGTATAAAGCCTTGGAAAACACAAAGAAAAGCTCATTAACCTATAAGAACTGGCTTGTCGGTTAACTTGCTGATAGAGTAATTTTACTAGCTTGCCGGTAGTTCAAAGTGCCGGCATATCGGTAGTTCATATTCAACTAGTCGTTGGAGTATTGAATGCATTGTAACAGAAAAAAATGAATGGGATAATATAAATGCTTAACAACCCGACTAAGGATAGTAGAGAACCGATCTTTTTCTGCAATATTGCAACATTCTCTTGTATTCTTGTTGTCTATAATTCCCATTGTCTTTTATACCATAAATTGCTAATATTTAGAGAGATTTGAAGTGTAGTGCTTGTAAGCTATTAGTTGCAAGTATTGAGAGTTAAAATCACTACACTAATATTTCCTGAGATTGAGTTTTTGTATTGTGAGTTGAGATTGAGATTGTGATTTGTGTTGAGAGTTATGAGTGTGAAACTTGTGTAATCAAGTTTGTGTTTGTGTAGCTCTTAGAGCTTGGATTGAGAAATCAATAAAGTGGTGTACAATCTTCGGTTGGAGGCATTGCGTATTTATGGACACTAGGGGGCGGTTCGAACTCCACGTTATATTTAGGCTTGATCTTCTTTATCCTTATCTCTTTTAATTTCCTCACTTATTATTGTTCTATTGTTGCTTTGATTACTCTTATTATTGCATTTAGTTGTTGATATCGGAAAAGAACTGCAATTTGTTCGTAAACTTAATTTACCCCCCCTCTTGAGTTTAGCTTAGTGTTCTTCAATTGTTATCAGAGCTAGTCTCTAATCACTTGCTTAACTGCACATTAGAGTAATGGTCATGGCATTTAATACACTAGGCTTTATGGAAGGGTAAGCTATAAATAGACCATTACTCTTAACTGGGAATAATTATCCTTATTGGAAATATAGAATGAGTATATTCTTAAAAGTATAAAATAGACTATTATGGCAAGTAGTGGATAAAGGACCATTTAAGATAGAAGGCAAGGAAGAAGATCATTATACTGATAACGATTGGAAGTTGTTAGACTTAAATGAAATAGCTATAAACATCTTGCATTATGCCATTAATGAAAATAACTTTAATAGAGTTTGTACGTGTAAGAGTGCTAAGGAAATTTGGGAAGAATTAAAAGGTACATATGAAGGAACTAACTGAGTAAGGGATATAAAGATAAGCTTATTATGTGGAAAATTTAAAAAATTTAGAATGGATCTAAATGAAACTATTGATGAGATACATAATAGATTTATCGATATCATCAATCCTTTGAGTGTTCTTGGAAAGATATTTACTCACCTTAAAATAAATTCCAAAATTCTTAGGTCTTTGCCAAGAGATTGCGAAGCCAAGAGAACCGCGATTGAGGAAGCTCATGATCTTAACACAATGCTAAAAGAGCAACTTCTTAGAACTCTTAAAACTCATGAGATGGTTAAAAAGCAAGGAGAGGAATCCAAGAAGAAAACAATTACTTTAAAAGCAACCAAAGAGAGCTCTAGTAGTGATGAAAGTTATGATGATGATTGTTACGCCCCGAAGTCGTAAAGTCGCAACAGTTTCGCCGTGTAAACCATTCTATGATAGTAACTGGCCTCACAGTACCTACCATAGAGATAATCTACATAAGGCGTCGACGACTCCTCGCTTTAAAGTAAACAGTTCGATTAATGATTATACAACAATTATGATAATTATCACAAAGTTCTATAAAACATAGATAATTATAAATATGTCCACAGAGCTTCCTAGGAAGTTTTACATAATAACTACAGTTTACTAATTTACAAAATAACTAACAGTCTTCAACCTTTAACTACAAGGTCAGTCTAGTTACACATTTGCTAAATAACTTGATCCTCACACCCCTAGCTTCAAAAGGACTAACCTCTGGATAATTGTAGGGCGGCATAGTACTTGAAGAGATTACAAATCAGAACCTGCAAAAGGATCTATAAGGGTATGAGCAACTACAGCTCAGTAAGTTGAATTGTAGACTCACGAATGCATACAAGCACAAACAAGGTTAACAAACAATTATTTTCATGCAATGCAACAATTAAGTGTCATTGCACAACGTAGTCCAGTCTGTTGTGAAATCAGAGAAATTTCACCCGCTCCATTCCGGGTTGAGGAGTTCCATGTTATGCAGCAGCTCACAACCAAACCCAGGCTTGTGCAATGGAGAGCTCGCTCCTCCCGCGACTACCTTCGAACCATTGACTTCACCCCCGCCGTAACCTCTTCTCCTGTCACTTAGTTCAACTGAGGATGAAGAAGGGACCATTTTGCAATCCTGCGCTATCCCTTTCGAAGGGGTCGGTATTTGGTTGGAGAGTCCTATGATCCCCTAACGGGTTGCAATGCATGACATTTTCGGTTATTAGGGTCAACTAAGATTAAATTTCCGGTTAGGGTGTTCAACAAGTTCATACCAATTCAATCAGTCACAAAATCATTCACAATACAAATTCTAGCACAAATTCAGATACATCAAGCACATGCACAAGCTACTTACATTCACAATCATATACAAGCCTAAGTCTCCGAGTACTACATAACTAGTACTCTATTACAATAAGCAATAACCCAACTTACCTGAATTTGCTTAATCGCTCGATCCTCTAGTTGCGAGTTGATTTGTTTCTGGGTGTCCTATAATACAAATAGGTTCTTTTAGTACTTATATTTTATGGATTCTTATTCTAATTTATAATGTAACTCATTTTCCTCATGTATACCTACAACGTATTAATAATTCTTTGTATTCTATTTCGGGGTTCGGCTCCTAAACTAGATTCTAGTTTTAATTCCTAAATCGTAATTAGGCTTGAATCCCAATGTGACATTAATCACCTTATGCTCGGGTATTCAAATATCCTATTGGGTCGTAATTTTGGTATTCTAAACTATTCGATACACGCTAACCCTAATTGAGGTATCGGATTTATTCCCGATGTGTAAAAATCTTACATTTTGAGATATTTACTTAAAATTAAATATTATTTCAGATTTATTATTTTTCTGATTTCAATTATAATATTATCTAAATAACTTTATTTTTTTAGATTTATTAATTTATATTTTCTTATATTCCTAATTTCTTATATTCTTTACCTAATTTCCCTAATTAACCATACTTAGTACCTAAAGGCTAGGATTAGGGTTCCACTGCAAAGATTAATTTCCTTAAACATCTAATTAAGATCCAAATCAGTAATTAACATCCTAATCACCTAATTAATCCTAAATCACCCAATTTTACCATCATTTTAGGGCTAAAAATTAACTTAAAATTTTCGAAAATTAATTTAAAAAAAATGGCTTCATAGCACTGTTCTATATCATATGAGAATCCTACAGAAAAATTTTGAGCCCCAAACTACATCCCTAAGCCTATTTAATTTCCGGTTTACTCATGCTCGGTTTTGAACAATTTGTTAAGGACCCTATATTTCCAGACATAATTAAACTAAATCAATATTTTTTCCTAAATCTACATACAATAAAACCTCAGAATAACAAGTTTCATAATTTTCTGGGCAAAATAACTAATTTTACAAAATTATACAAAAATCGGGGTGAATAAATGACTAACCGGTTCGAAGCTTTCTAGCCGTCCAAACCCGGTCCAAGGCTGTCGGTCGGTTCAGACGCTGGTTCTAGTATAGGGTGGTGGTGGTGGTTCGGTCCCAAGTGGTGGTGGGTGGTGGTTTTAGTTCACCTTGCTAATCTGCACAGTTTTTTTTTTTTTTCTGGAATTTCTCTCGATTTTTCTTGTGTTTCGATTTTTCTCAGATCACAAACTAGCCAAATGACTTCTGAGAATTTTTTTCTTATTTATAGACAAATGTAGTAATTAATGTGCATTAATTTGATGGGATTTTGCCTCATTTCCTTGATTTTTGGCTTTTTGTTTGTCAAATTCTTATTGGTTATTTTTTTCTTTTCAGTCTACGACCTGATCTTGTTGCAGTTATCCTCTTCTGATTTTTTTCTGATTTTTTTTATAATTATTTTGTATTTTTCTTTAATTATTTACTTAGTTTTCGGCCAATTTTAGTAATTACGTGTATTTTTATCTATATGTAAATACATGTAGGGTACACGTGAACATTCCTAAATATTATTTTGGTCATTCTAAAATTTTTAGTATACATATAATCTATCTCTACTAATTTATTAGTTATTATATTACAATTTTTGCCTTTTCGGTAATTAGCAGTTATTATGCTTAAAATTTGAAAATTTTATAGTCTCCTATTTTACTACTCATTTTCTTAAATTTAAGTTTACAGGGTTATTTTTACTGGTATTTTGTTAAATAGTTTATAATTTGGGTTTAATCGGATCCTTTAACCGATCGCCCTAAACCTTGGGTTTTAAGCTCAAACCTATGGTTACTTGACTTGGCTTTAGAGCTTACAATGATGATGATGTAGCAATGATAATGAGAAATTTTAAGAAATTCATGAAGTTTAATAGGAAATTGGCAAAAGATAAGGATGAAAACATATCTCAGTCAAGGAAGGAGAAGAAGGAAGTAATCAAGTGCTATAATTGCCAAAAACCGGGTCACATTCAACAATATTGCCGAGATCTTAAAAATGCCAAGAAAGGAGCAAGGAAAAAGGCTATGATGACAACTTGGAGTGATTCAAGTGACTTAGAAGGAGAAATGTGCTTTATGGCAATGGACAATGAGGTATGTTTTACTTCTAGTGATTCTTCATTTGATGAGCTCAAAAATATGCATGATGAGTTACTTAAGGAATTTATTAAAGCTCAAAAGAAGAACAAAATCATGAAACAAATGATGATTGAAATAGGAAGCGAATTTGATTCATTTAGAAATGAATATAATAAAGTGAATGATGTGAAAGAAAGTTTAGAGGAGGATAATGAGCACTTAAGATTAGAAGTTGATAAATTAAATAGAAACAATGAAGCCTTAAATATTAGGAATGAGGAGTTGGCTAAGGAAAATGATCAATTGAAAGAAAAGTGCAATTCTCTTGAAACAAAAGTTGATAGCATGAAAAACGAGGATAATAAGGTTGATAGGTTAGGAGAGCTTCAAATTGAAAATGTTATCTTGAATTCTAGCTTAAATGATTCAAAACAAACTATAGCCAAGTTCATGAATAGAGAAAAGAATTTAGATAAACTCCTTGGCTCTCAAAGGCAAGGATTGAACAAAACTAGAATTGGTTATAGTATGGAACATATTTACAAGTCTTACAAAAGTCACTTTGTAAAAGAAACAACCAAGACTTGTAAGTAGATATGGCCATATTGCACATACGTGTGCAATACGTTGCAATACCGATTTAAATCATAAAGGTAAAATGGCTTGGGTTCCAAAAGGACAAGGATATATTATTACAACTAACTACAAAGGACCCAAACTCACATGGGTACCAAAGAAGCAATCACATATTTTTCTAGGAACTTCAACTGAGAGCAACTTAAGAAACTCGAGTGGAGAATGCTCAAAGAAAATACGAAGTGCCTCTAACATGGTAGTTGATTTAAGAAATTCATTTAAGTAGTCTCCATATAATAACTAACATATTTTGTGTATAGTTAAAGTTCTCTACATTTACTTAAGGCTTCCTTGTGCACATATATATCATCTCTTGATTTTAATGTCAAATGTTAGCTCCCACATGTTTAAATATGCTAATATTTTATGGTTTAATGGTTGGCTTGATTTGATTATGAAGCTATGCATAATTGATATATTCTCTACCATATTTGAGCTCAAATAAGTATTTAGGAATTTAACTAGTGTTTTTGCAACTACTAGCTTTGCAAGTTATGCTTAAACTCTCATCATATCATAATGCATATATAAATCTTGCTTAGAATGGATAATTGCAAATATCATACTTTTTGTGCACATTTAAAGTTTCTCATGAATACTTAGAATCATGTGCGTACAATTTTGCCATGTTTCGATTTCTGTGTTCAAATCTAATTCCCGCATGTTTAATTTTGTCCATAGATTGTGGTTGAATGGTTAAGTTGGCCTACTTTTGTTTTTGTGCAAATTTAACTCAAGAGTCAAATTAAGCTCTTATTGTTGTTTGGGAAGTCATGTGATCATGTTGTCTATTTGCATGCTATATGTCTTAATCATGCTTCCCTTATATTTATAGACACTATTGAAACTTATTTAGAATGCCAAATTATCATGAACTAAATTTAGTATGTATGTGTGACATTATGTTCAATTTGTATTTAATGGTTGATTTTGATGATTTCAAGTGGTGATTGTAGGACTTCTAAATCCTTCTTAAGATATTTTCCTTCCAACATGCTTGAACATGATGATGAAACTTACTTGAAGTATTGATTTGTGATAATTAAGCCTCATTGCTCAAAATTAGTCATTTATACATTTGTATGGCTTAATAGTGAACTTTCTAGCAACTAATGACTTAATTGTTGTTAAATCTAACTAATGTTGTTGAGACGCTAGTTTTTCACACTCAAGTGGACCTAAGAAACATGCTTATATAGATTTCATGCATAAAACATTGCGTTTAGTATGATTTGGGTACACTTGAAGTCATTCATAAGCAACTAAGTTGATATATGCACCAATGAATTATGCATTGCTTTCCGTACCTAAAATCGGGTCTCATATGTTTATTTTCATCCCTAAATGATGTTTGAGTGGTCAAATTAGCTTGATTTTAATTTCATGCATATTTAACCTCTCTAGACTCTTTTTAGGTTCTAAGTGCATTATGGAGCATTTCATAACTATTTATGCCAATATGAATGTTGCTTGGTTTGATCATGCATTTTTTATGCTTCTCGGTATCTTTCAAATAAGGTCAAACCATGAACTTGTCTTGAATTTGAGAAAGAATCCATACTTGCTCAATAGCTACATTTATGCTTAACATTTGATTTTAAGGAACTCGAGTAGTGATTTTTCAATTTGTAAAGCTTTAAAGCTATATTTTGTACCTACCATGCTCAAACATGCATTTGAAAATTGCTTGACTTATTGGTGTACAAAAACTCAATGTTTATGCACCTATTTTGCTCATGCATGTACACTTTCACTTTATCATGAATTACTTGGCTCTATGGACTTGATTCAGATGAATCTTGGCTATCTCGTTAAAAATTGAGTTTTTCAAGTCTTAATGGACTTAAATAAACTTGTTTGAAGTGTTAGGATGTTGCTTGAATCTCTACAAATCAATTTGGATTGGCAAACTTGCTTAATCAAAAGACCCTACTGTTTTTCTGAAATTCTGCAGACAACTGACATGCTGGTTAAACAATTCACCGGCTTGCTAGTATACCTGCGTATTTCACAACTTGTTTTTGCTTCTATTCGCTTAACCAACAAACTGGTTCACCTAAGTATTGGCATGTCGGTATACTCCTCTATATAAGCAAATTGTTTTGGTTCTGTTCTAAGAACTAGCAAGCCGGTACCCCTAACTACTGATAAGTTGGTATATCATTTTTTATAACAAATCTACAATAGTTCTGTTCTTAAAACCAATATATTGGCTCCCTATACTACTAACTTACCGGTACCTCTATTTCTAGCCACAAATAATGACGTTCCTTTCTCTCTCTTTCCATCTTCTTCCTAAAACCCTTCTTTCTCTTCCCTCAAACCCTAGAATCCTTCTCTTTCTTCAATCTTCCATCTCTAAACTTTCAAAATCATAATTTTTCTTCATCAATCATCTCCAAATCCACACAATCTCTCATTAATCCCTTCACTTATTCAAATCACACTCTCCTCTTCTCCTTCACACGACTTTTTCTCTCTACTAACCCCCTATCTACCATTAAGATGCCACCTTGATGAACTATCACTACCCATCATGCCTCATTCCTCCTCTAGCTTAAAGATGATGATCTATAAGTTGTATGAATTGCTAACTTCCAATATATTTTGTATATACTCTTCATTATGTTTTTCTCATGTTATGAATTTAGCCATTAGCCACTATTATTGTTATTTTCTATTATCTTGCCTCGACTCTTATCTTGGCTTTTATTGCTTATGTTAGTTGTCTATATTGTTTACCACTTGTAGTTCATGTATCTCATGGAGTTATTACACTCCCCATAGTTGGCTCATATTTTTAAGCATTTGATGTGGTATGAGCTAATCTTGATGAATTCATTATGGAGATTTTATTTGGCATGGTTTTTAGCTTCTTTGATTTCACTTTTGTAGGGGGCATATCCTAAGGCTTAAGCCAGGATTATGCCGAAATTTCGACTTGAATCCTCTTCCCTCTTCACTACCTAGATCCTCCTCTTTTTGATGAGGCCAAATGGGGAGAAATGTTTAAGTTGTTAGAATATCAAAACGTGTATTACATCAAATTGTTAATAGTTACTCAAAAGATGATATTGATCCTATAACTTTAGTATATCTTGATTCTTTGAAAGTTTGATATATTCTTTATGTGAAAGTGATACCTAGTTCCTTAGTACATCAATATACTTTCTTTTTGCAAGCATTCACTTGATCTTATTTAATTGTCAAATATCTTGAAATCGAATGCTATATTGAGGGGGAGCATTTAAAGTATAAGAGTTTTGTCCTCATCAAAAAGGGGAAGATTGTTGAACCTAGGGTTCATTATTTGATTTTGATGAGAACAAAACAAAAAGTGTATATCTAAACATGTAGTTTTCGAAGAGAACAGAAATAAGTGGATGATTAAACTAAGTATTATTTGATTATTTTGAGATAATTGAATAAGTTCAATTTGCTTGCTTAATAGTTAAATATATCAATTATCTCTACAAGAAATTTAATCTTTTGAAGTAGTGATCAAATGATCTTGAAGTTATATTGCAGAGAATATTTGTTTGTTGTGTGTTAAAAAATTTTTTAGATGATATTTAGCCTACTGGGTTGATGGCTGAAGGAAGAACTAGGTTGGCTGTATAAAGCCCTGGAAAACACAAAGAAAAGCTCACTGATATGAAAGAACTGGCTTATCAGTTAGCTTACCAATAGAGTAATTTTTACTGGCTTGCTGGTAGTTCAAAGTATCGGCATGCTGGTAGTTCAAAGTGCTGGTATGCCGGTACTTTACATTCAACTAGCCGTTGGAGTATTGAATACATTGTAACGGGACGAAATGAATGGGATAATATAAATGCTTAACAACCCAAATAAGGACAGTAGAGAACTGATCTTTTGCTGCGATATTTCAACATTCTCTTGTATCCTTATTGTCTATAATTCTCATTGTCTCTTGTATCATAAATTGCTAATATTTAGAGAGATTTGAAGTATAGTGCTTGTGAGCTATTAGTTGCAAGTATTGAGAGTTAAAAGCACTACACCAATATTTCTTAAGATTGAGTTTTTGTGTTGTGAATTGAGATTAAGTTTTGTGTTGAGAGTTGTGAATGTGAAATTTGTGTAATCAAGTTTGTGTTTGTGTAGCTCTTGGAGCTTGGATTGAGAAATTAATAAAGTGGTGTGAAGTCCTCGGTTGGAGGTATTGTGTGTCTGTGGAGATTAGGGGGTGGTTCAAACTCCACGTTATATCTGGGCTTGATCTTCTTTATCTTTATCTCTTTTAATTTCTGCACTTATTATTGTTCTATTGTTGCTTTGATTACTCTTATTATTAGATTTAGTTATTTATATTGGAAAAGAATTGTAATTTGTCCGTAAACTCAATTCACCCTCCCTCTTGAGTTTAGCCTAATGTTCTTCACTAAGTACCTTCAATATGTTTGCAACTAGCTCCTTGTAGAGATACTATGCTAATAGTAATAGCCCCATACCAAACTTCATGTTAATGGAGGCCACAATTCACACCAAACAACGAGCATCCGAACATGTGTAAGCTACCTTCACATTCTAAACTAAATATAAGAAGAGAATGCTAAGCTAGATGCTGAATTACGAGAAATTCAAGCTTTTGGTGCTTTTATGTTCTTATTGACATAACATGAGTTCTTCATGAATGGAACAATCTTAACTAGCTACTCAAATGGCAAGTTCAATACATAAGTGAATTGAGCAGCCATACCAACTTGTGTCGAGTTCCCTTGAATATGTAAATCTCTATTGAGCTATTGTAACTTCTTGAGCCAAGTTAACTCAAAATGATTACAACAACATCTCACTTTTTAAAAGATGCTTCAGAGCATGTAGAGATGAATAAAGAACGGCAATTGATACGCATGCCCAAGTCTGAGTTTCCTTTGAATCAAACGGCAGTTGGAATGTCGACTACTTATGAGATACTGAGTTTAGCTCTAATTATTGGCTCTAAGAACAGTCTAAAAGTGGGCTCAACCTCATAATGAAACACGTGGCAAGGAAATCCTTGGGTAGAATTGTCGAGCTACACTTTTGAGCCCTTTGAAACTGTAATGCCGAGTAAAGTTTCTAAGCAATTGTATATATGGCATCCCCTTACTAAGAAACTTTAGATTGGAGCAATTTGTACTACAAAAAAGATAGAACCATTGAAAAGTAGCTCCTATCTTTAGCCGAAGTGAGACAAGGATGTCGAGCTCTTCTATTTGCTTGCAAAGTAGCCGAGATACCGAATAATATCAAGTTCCTGAGCTCCTTTTTACCGACTAACCTTATGCGTTAACTAAGCTCCATTACAAATAAGCGATCTTAATCTCTATGCGAGGATACGACTGTTAATAGTCAGTTTTTGTCCACTTTGTTTGACAAGTGTTGATATAACTTCACTTACTTATCCATTCAGTTGACAACAAGCTGAGTAATCTATACTCTTGGCATCCTGTTGAGTAACATAGATCTGGTCCTAATTTGAATTCAAATTTATAGTGCAAACAGTTATCACGAGCACGGTTATGCTATATAATTACCTATTCTCCCTATATTTCAGGGAATGTGTCTAATTACAAAGCTTCCATGTGTCTTAACAGTTATTTCGATAACTGTTACTTTAGACATGACAATCGCCTATAAATACAGAAAGAAAACATTATAAGAGGGATCTAATAACTCTTGATTAATCACTTTACTCTCCTTATTCCTACTTACCGACTTAGGCATCGGAGTGGTCGCACCAGATTGGCCTCAGTACTAAGTAACTTTCTTTTCTTTGTAGGACATTCCTAATCACCAAAATCCACCAACAACATTTAGCACTGTCTGTTTTTCTCAAAACATACCTACATGGCTAAAACTCAATTAACCAAAAGCGCAAGTGTTGGTACTTCCTCCCAATACCTTGATGGGGGGAGTCGGTATACTGATGAATAACATTTGGCTAGACTCGAGCAACTTTGCCTCAATTTAGCTAAGGAAAACTAGAAATTAAACAAAAAGCATGAATAGATCTTCAACCTCCTTCATAGTAGTATTCATTCAAATCATAACAAAGAGAATGGCAATCATGATGCTGAAAATAGTAATGATTTAATTTATTTACCTGAGTTACCGAAAAAGCAAGCCAAGTTTGTGGTGGATCCCTTAGCTCCTGCATTAAAAAAGAATGACAAAGGCAAGTAACCACAGTAGGTGCACTATGCAGGACCCTTGCATGTTAGCTCCCCTACTACAATGAGTAAACAATTCCAAATCAAGAAGAGTCCCTTTATTCCTAAGGTTTTGGAGGAAGTAATACCTCAGCACATTAAGCTGCTACAATTTGAAACTTATAACGGCATGAAAGACCTCAAAGACCATTTAGAGCACTACCGCACATTGGCCAAGTTGCATGGTTTGAGTAATGCAGTAGCCTATCAAGTTTTTCCCTCAACTTTGAGGAATGCGGCCAATACATGGTTTAAACACTTCAAATCAAACACCATTTCTTGTTTTGATGAACTAACAAAAGTATTTCTTTAACACTTCCTTACAAGTAAGCTTCTTATTAAGATTCCTCAATCCTTAACACAATCAAATAGAGATTAAATGAGTTAATTAGAGACTACTTAGCTAGGTTTATGGCTGAGATGGTCTAAATCTCAGAATTGGATATGAGTGTGGCCTTTAATGCCATAATTGATGGAGTTAAGCCTTATAGAAGCTTTTCAATTCTCTCACAAAAAACAAGCTGAGCACTTTTGTGGAGTTCAAGGCTAAAGCCACCTTATACATTCATTAGGAGGATGACATAAAGGCCTGGTGAGAAGCCGATCAAAATAGAGGAAATAGGAAAAAGACAAGAGGAAATGTGTGAAGGATAGACTCGGCATAGATGATGATCGAAGTTCAAATGCCGAGAGAAAGAGACTAAGGATTCCAACATATTCATCCTACACGTTCGTCAATCGCCCAATTTTAGACATATTGATGAAAGTACATGGGTAGAGAGGCATTCTACACTTGCTGTAAAGAATGAGAAGAAATGCCTCAAGGAGAAATTTCAATAAATATTGTGATTTTCACTACGACAAAGGTCACAATATAGATGAGTGCATTCAACTCAAGAATACGATTGAGGATGCGATCCAACGTAGGCATTTGCGAAAGTTCTTAGCGCATGATGCCAAAAATATTGATAGACCATCTTAGAGAAGACACGAGGAACAAGAGAATGACATTTGGCTAGCTGTTGCCGAAAGAGATGCAAGAGATGTGAATTCCAATAGAGTACCTAACGGAGTGTTTAATACTATTGCCAGTAAACCTACTATAGGCCAGTCGAGCTCTTTGAGCCTGACTAATGCCAAAAATTACATTTACAACATCTAAGGTAAGAAGGTTAGAGTTGATAACACAATCTCTTTCTTAAAGGAAAACTTTGAGGGCATATAGAGGTCGCATGACGATGCACTCGTTATTAGTGCAAGAGTCACCAACTTCAAAGTCAAGAAAATTCTTATTGATATAGAAAGTTCGACAGATATCATTTTTCAGCATGCTTATGACTAGATGAGATCCAAGATTGAAGTGTGGCAAAGATCTTATAAATATGATCTATATGCCTTCAACAATCAACCTATCTAAGTAGCCAGAGTAATTTCTTTACCGATACAGATAAGCAATGATGAGAATGTCGTGGAGGATAAAGTAGACTTCCTTGTAGTCAAATGTTAGTCCCTATATAATATGATCATGGGACGGTCATGCCAGCACTTATTTGGAATTATCCCTTTAACTGCACATCTTAAAGCCAAGTTCCTTACTCTTACGGGAGTCGACGTGTGTGAAGGGGATCGGTAATTGGCAAGGTCCTTATACATGAGGGCCTTAAGATGAGAAGAGGTGTTTTAGGTAGAAACCTATCCGAAAGGAAAGTCGGTTGACATAGAAAATGCCAACAATGATACTGAGGAAATTTCTTTGGGGGATGACCTTGGGAAAACAATGATAATTGGGAAGCCCTTATCAGCAGATATTTGGCAAAGTTTAATCAACTTCTTATGAGTCAATCCTAAGAGAATTCATGGTGCACAAGCTCCAAATTGATCCTGGCGTTAAGGTAATCTAATAAAAGAAACGACATTTTTCACCAGAGAGACAAGTAGCAATAGAAGAAGAAGTCTAGAAGTTATTGAAGGTAGGATTTATTCGGAAGGAGCCTTATCTGACTTGGCTAGCCAATTGTGTGATGGTCAAGAAGTCTAACGACAAGTCGCAAATGTGCATAAACTTTGTGAATTTTAACAAGGGTTATCTCAACGATTGTTTCCCATTGCCAAAAATTGATCAGATGGTAGATTCAATTGTTGGATATGCATTACTTTCTTTTATAGATACTTTCTCTAGATACAACCAAATCAAGATGGATAAGGAGGATGAAGTTCATACATCATTCGTTACTAATTTTGGAACATATTGTTACACAGTGATGTCCTTTGGGTTGAAAAACGCCGGTACAACTTACCAAAAACTTGTTACTAAGATGTTCATACCCTAGATCCATAGAAACATTGAAGTATATGTCGATGACATGATTGTGAAGAGTGTGAAGGAAGATCGACATCTTGCTGCTCTTAAGGAGACATTTGCTATACTAAGGAAATACAACATGAAGCTAAATCTACATAAGTGCATCTTTGGTGCAACTTCAGGAAAGTTTTTAGGATATATGGTCACTTAGCATAGCATTGAGGTTAACTTGAGAAAGATTGAAGCGATAACAAACATGAAATCCTTTCACACAGTTAAGGAAGTGTAAGAAATCACCAGGTAAATAGCCGCTCTCAATAGATTTGTGTTGAGAAGCAAGAATAGGTGCGTAGAATTCTTCAAAATCTTAAAGAATTCAAATGGTCCGACAATTGCAAAAGAGCCTTCAATGATCTCAAAGAGTTCCTTACATTACCCCCAGTACTCTTGACACCCATCTTTGGAGAGAATTTATATTTGTACTTATCAGTCAGTTGTCGAGCTCTTTTTTCTATATTGGTTCGAACTGATGGCATAGAGCATTGACTTGTTTATTACGTGAGTCATGTTTTACAAGGACTAGAGCTTTGGTACATGAAAATTGAGAAATTTGTTTTAGCAGTGGTTTTCTCGACAAGGAAGTTGAAGCCGTATTTTGAGGCTCATTAGATCATAGTGCTTACTGATTAGCCATTGTGGTAGGCATTGCAACGACCTGACTCTTTTGGGAAGATGATGAAATATGCCATAGAGTTAAGTGCCTATGGTATACAATATAAGCCTAGAACGGTGCTGAAAGCTCAAGTGTTAATAGATTTTATGGCCGAGTTTACTGGTGAGGAAGATAGTGTGGAGGTTGCCGAGAAACCTATTTGGTACCTTTATGTAGATTGTTCTTTGACGAGAGAAGGAAGTGGTGCAAGCCATGTTCTTCAAGGCTCCCATAATGTCAAAGTTAGTTATGCCTTAAAATTTGGATTCCGAGTTAGCAACAATGAAGTAGGGTATGAAGCTTTGATTTCTAGATTGAAACTAGCAAAAGAGATTGGTGCTGAGAGACTTTAAGTATTCTTTGATTCATAATTGGTGGTGAATCAGGTCATAAGAAGTTATGTGGCCAGAGAAGAAGAAATGAGCAAGTACCTATTGATGGTACGAACGCTTGTGGAAGAATGTCAATATTTTTCAATCCACAAGGTTTCGGGAAGTAAGAACATTGCTGTCGATAAGTTGCTAAAACTGGCCAGTATGGTATTTCCTGACTTGAGCGACAAATTGCTTGTCAAGTTTCTTCCATAGAAAATTTTATTCACTTTTTTGCAAAGTTGTGAATTAACTCCTTGCTCGAAAGAAGAATCTCATATGGATCCCCTTGTAGATTATTTGAGAGACAATACTCTCCTTGACAATAAGAAAGGAGTACGAAGATAGGTTTAGCGACCTACGAATTACACATTAACTGATGGTCAGCTATACAAATGCTGCGTATCACAACCGTATCTTTAATGCCTTCCTTCGAGAGATGCTCAGAGAATGTTATCCGAACGATATGGTGGCGTATGCACTAACCACATAAAAGTGCAAACATTACATGTTCAAGCATTGCGACTCAGCTATTATTGGCTGACCATGAGAGAAGATATAAAGGAAGCTGTCAGGTACTATCTACAGTGTCAAAAGCACGAGGCATCGATTCATGCACTTATAGTTAAATTACGTAGCTTATCCATTCCTTGGCCTTTCACCCAGTAGGGGTTAGATATCCTCGGACCTTTTCTGAAATTTATTGCCTAGCGATAATTTGTCATTATTGCCATGGATTACTTCACCAAATGGGCAGAGGTCGAGGTGATGGCGAAGATCATCAAGTAGAGAATGGAAGTATTTGTTTTCAATTCCATAATCTTAAGATTCAGAGTTCCTTACATAATAATCACAGATAATGGCCCGAGTTTGACAACAACAAGTTCCGAGCATTTTACAAAAAGTATGGTATTTGCTTGAACTATAAGTCTGTAGTAAACCCTCAGACAAATGGATAAGTTGAAGCCATAAACAAGATCATTTTGCATGGCCTGAGGAGGAAAGTGGATCAAATTAAAGGGAGATGAGCTAATGAGCTGCCGAATGTCTTATGGGGGTATCGTACTAACCATAGAACTGTGACAAGAGAAATTCCCTTTAGCTTAGCATACGGCATGAAAGTAGTTTTGCCAATTGAGTTAGATTATCAAATCTGTGGATGCAGAATTTTGATGTGATGGTTAATTAAGTTGGATTAATAGCAAAACTAGACACCATTGATGAAATCAGAGATATTATGAGAGTTAGGATTGCGACATACCAACATAGAGCGGCAAGGCATTGCAATTAAAAAGTAAAGTACAAGGTTTTTCAACCTAGAGATCTAGTATGCCAAAAGATGGAAGCAACTAATGTACGAGAAAATCAAGGAAAACTTAGAACTACTTGGGAAGATCTTGTCAGGGTCTAAGAAGTTGTTGGTAAGGGGGCATATTGACTAGAAAGGTTGGATGGATCAATCATCCCTCGAGTACGGAATGCCAAGAATTTGAAATTATATTTCAATTGATTATTCGGATGATGTTCCTCTCCGTTTGTTTGTAAGGCGGCAACTACTTGCTAGTAAGATGACAATTTACTTGTTTATGAGAATTATATTTGAAATCTTATTATGTTGCCTGATCTTTTATGATTGTCGAGTTAATGAGTTCTAAACTGCATGGCGAACAAATTGACATAAGTTCTAACCTATCGCAATTAATGAACTACATAAATTAATTTTATAGTCGAGTAATATAGCTAGTCTACGTCTCAAATGGCTAACGGACAATGTCTATAAAGATGCATGAATTGGGCGTGTGAACAAAACGTGCTAAAATAATTAAGCGTGTGAAATAAAACATGTCGAGAAATAATTAGGTGTGTAAAATATGACATCTCGAGAAATACTTAGCATGTGAAATAAAACATGCTAACAAATAAGAACATGTGAAACAAAATATGTATATCATACATGTAGGGAAAACGTGGTGCATGAAATAAAACGTACTAGAAACAATTATATGAAAGATACTTTTCATTCAACAATATATTGTTACAAATACTTGGCTTATTTACAGAACGCAATGTACAAGGAATATAAAGAAAATCCTACGGCTTATTCTTAAAGCTAGTAGAAGTAATTTTTGGATTAAAAGCTGGGACTTTCTCCAAGTAAACTTCTTTCTTAACGCTTGGGGTTTTTGAGCTAATAGATTTCTCTTTTCGTACATAGGGGATTTCTTTTGATAAACATTTTTCGTCTTCCCCTGGATCTTTGACATGAGCTTTGCTATTACCCTTCATAACCATCTCGTCGTCTGATTCATCGTCATCGGCCTTGTTGTAACTGTTGACTTTGTTGTTGACATCGACGAAGTCTAGGCAAGAGAGATCGTAATCAGGGTAAAGCTTCATGATCTCCTCTCTTGTCGCTTGGACCCTTTCCAACAGCTTCTTCCATAGAAGTCTCTCGTACTAACAACTTAGAGTGACTATATCAAGTGCCTCTTCAATAGAGGGTCCACTCTTCATAATCTCCTCCAACTTGACAACACGATTTTGTAAATTCGTGTTGTTGGTCTCCAACTCTGTAAACTGCATTTTGAGCTTATCTTCCTCGTCACTCATTGTGCAAAGAGTTTAGCTTAGCCCCCAGCACTCTTCTTTCTTTTTCTATAGCTCTTCCTTTAGGCCTTTGGACTCTTTGTATTGCTCTTCAACCTTGGCCTTTAGGCTTGAGACTTCATCGACAACTAAGAAATTTGCCAACTTTTTGATAGCTAGGTTTTCCTATAGCTTTCTTACCTCCATCTCAGCCCTTATCCTTGCATTCTCAGCAGCAACAGTCTGAGCTTTGGAAGCATTATAAGCATCTTCAATTTTTTGCAATGATTTCATTTAGTATGATGAGTATTAGAAGCTACTCGACAAAATACATGAAGATTTGTAAATACCTTCTTCATCTCTCTATCGACCTCATGTAAAGCTATTAGAACATGGTTGCTTATTTGAAAAGGAAAAGTGTTAGCAATTGAACAAATTGAATAGCTAAAAAGATGGTTACAGATACTTACATAAGACAACTTAGCCGCAATATGGGCCTTATTACATCTACCGATCCTGTTAACGTCCTTCTTGGCAATATCTTTGTCCTTTAGAAGAATAATTCCATCCATTAAGGCTAGAGATTTTGTTTTATCTCCCAAGGTCGAGTCGGTATGCAAAATAGTATGGCTTTAACATGGGACATAGTACTTGCCAACCTCTATTTTGGGGATGAATTCGGCATTGCTGATTCCGAGAGCTTTGTTATGCATTACCTTCTTCATCCTCTTGTCCAAATCTTTGGACCTCTTAGCTAGTGGTTAGCCGGTGAGTTCTTTTCCTGCTCTTATTAGCATTCGACACCGTCTCTACCATTAGCAATGATCCTTTGACAGTAACGGTAGTTTTGGCTTCGCTACAGGCTTGGGTTTCTTGACCACCCTTTCTCAGCTCAGTAGTAGGTTGAATATCCTAGGGAGGACACTCCCTAGGCTAAGCAACCTTGACCATTATAGGTTTCTCACTCACCTTTTACTTCTTAGCTAGTTAGGAGACTTTCTTCTCTATTACCACTTACTTTGCTACATCCTCCTTTGTTGCTTTCTTCACAATAGTAGGTTGAATAGTAGTGGTTGCGATTGCTACCCACTTATCAGCCTTGGATTTCTTGGCCTTAGCTTGGGCCAACAGCTTGGTAGGAATAACCTTACTAGCACCCATATTTGCAATGCGAGTAAACATGTTAATATTAATGTAAGGGAAAAGAATAAACTTACATTATTTGTGCCAAGCAAGGCTTAAAGGCCCACAAACCCCCCCCCCCCCCCCCAAGTCACAAGAATGGCTTTCCTCTTGTAACTATACTTGGCAAGATAGTTATACGTTAGCATACCTTCTTTCTTGGAGAAGATTGGTTCATTGCTCTCATAACGCCTTATTATTCTTTCGATGTCCTAAAAGAACATCTTGTTCTTCCTCCATTCCTATATCCTTTTTGCTGCAGTAGCATCATTTGGCATCAGCTCTATGTCTTTGGTATGGTTTGGTTCGGTCCATTGAGTCTAGAAGTCTAGCTCCTCATTAGAAACTATTGACACGAACTTGTGTCACTTATGGATCTTGGACTCTAACTCATTCATGAACTTCTGCCCATGTCTTGTAGCAACAAAACACCAACTGGCAGGTTGCCTCCTAATTGTGAAGAAATACCGAAATAGTTGAGGTGTAGCCTTAACTTCAACTTCTTCACATATTATTTTGAAAGCCGCTAGAAGCCAATATGTATTTGGTGAAAACATACTCAGCATAACTTGAAAGTAATTGAATAACTTCTTGACGAATGCTAAGAAAGGGAAGTGCAACCCAAAATCCAAATATTTCAGGTATACGTGGAATTCGTGCTCCCTTGGGAAACATACCCTTTCCTCCTCTCTTGGCCTCCTGAGATTCCATGCCACCAGAAAGTCTTACCAATACTTGTTGTATTTTGAGACAAGGACCCTATTGGTAGCACTAGCAACTCCATTTAGAGAACCATAGAAATATACTATATTATTGTATAGATACCTAGTCACAGATCTTCCCTCTTTATCATTTGGGTAGGTATCTATTGCGAGGGAGTTGATTCGGGCAAGTTTATCTTACCACTCCTCTACGTTACCGAACTATTTGAAGAACTCGCCGTTTCATTTCTTCTTTGGGAGGGAGGCAAGGAGAGAAGTGGCCTCAGTTTCCATTGCTTTGGAGTCCAAGAGGATAAGTTGACGAAATATGCTGTGAACTATACTTGATTGATTATAAATATTATGAAATTTGAAGAATTTCAGAGAGTGTAAAGACGACATGTCAAAAACAAATGAAGGCTTATGGATGTGACTAAAGAAATTTTCTTTGATTATGAACAATTCCTTAAATACAGATAGTTTATCCTTTTAATTGCAAATACATTTTATGATGCACCAGTTAGAGATGTTCGTAGATTGTTGATACATGTTTCATTATAGAAATTCGACGGTCATCAATTCTATGACAGTTATTAGGCCTGCAATGTAATGATGACCTAGGTGATAGGTACCAAACTCCCTACCTTTTTGGTTGCTTGAGAGGTGGGAAATTGAAAATCATGACTTTTTGTTTGGTATTTGATTCATCTTGATTCCTACCTCACTCAACATTTAAGGAATTGCTCCTCACTTGACCTTTAGTATATTATGTATTACTCCCTTTGTCAAATTCTCAAACACAAGAGTTAGAGGGCAAATGTTGATAGTCAGTTTTCGTCCATTCAGTTTGACAAGTGTTGATATAACTTCACTTACTTGTCTATTTGACTAACGACAAGTTGAGTAATCCATATTCTCAGCATCTTACCTAATAACACATATCCGGTCCTAATTTGAATTCAAGTTTATGGTGCGAATAGTTATTACAAGCACGATTATGCTATATAACTGCCTATACTCCCTATGTTTTAAGGAATGTGTCTAATTACGAAGCTTTCACATGTCCTGACAGTTATTTTGATAACTGTTACTTCAGACACGACAGTCGCCTATAAATACGAAAAGGAAACACTGTAAGAGGGATCTAATAACTCTTGACCATTCACTTTACTCTCCTTATTCCTATAAGATTAGATGCATCGGACTGGCCTTAGTACCAAGTAACTTTCTTTTCTTTGTAGGACATTCGTAATCACCAAAATCCACCAACAGCAACGGCAATAATGGTTAAGCTTTTTATTATAAAGTGAACTGGATGGCTAAGCTCTTTCACAACCGAGCTTAGTTTAATAATTGATAAGGAAAAGTGTCTACTCGTATGAGAGTAAGAGGGCAGACTATACTAGATACGATGAACAGCTATGATGACTGCTAGAGCCCCTGAAAGCTCCACTTGTATGCCAACTCCCATGATCAAGGAGCCACTGAAAAAAGTAAATCTTTATTACCATTACTTATAATTTATTTGTTACTTATTTTTAAGATATATGCTTTACTTTGCACCTTACATTGACTTATTTTTAGTACTCACACTTGATTCATGGATTGTGTGTCAAGTCATATTTATCTATGTGTTGCTTCATGAATTGAACTTCAATGAGTTTGATAATATAAAATGTTGACTATTCAACACTCATGACTTATTCAGTCCTTTGCGGGCTTATTTTCTACTTCCTGTGGAGACGGATACAAAAACTTAAAGACAGACCAGGGTTAAAGTAACACCCCTCATTTTAAGCCTACACAAATATTATTTGTTAATGGGTAACTCCTAAATAGCTCTAAATCCTACACATGATGGACGATAAGCTAGTATAAACTTAACTGCTCTATTTAATAAATAGATTACAAGCTGCTTGAAAACCTTAAACCATTAAGTGGTGATGGGTAAAATAATTTAAGCCCTATAACTTACATAGATGATGAGTGAATAAGGCCAAAGTCCCATACGTCAACGGACTAGAAGCCAACTAGCCTATTTTACAACTTTACTTAGTATAGGTTATGTCTAACTTGGATGTCCTATATGCTTCCCCAACCTCTTCAGGCATATTGACTTCTTCAAGACCTCACCTCTTCAGGTACATTGACCTCTTCAAGCCTTCGCCTCTTCAGGCGCTCTCGTCTCTTCAGGCCTTTACTTTTTAAAGGCATACCAATATTTGTAGGTGCTTCGGTCACTCCTGTCTTTTGCCTCTTTAAGCCTTTGCTCCTTAAAGTGTTCTAGCCTTTTCAAGCCCTGGATCACAAGCTTTTCCAAAGATCTCACAAAATTAACCTCCCTAAATACTCTCTTTATTGACTTTGTCATTAAAGGGAGTAGGGGGCAAATGTTGATAGCAGTTTTACTAAATGGGTTGAAGGCCTAAATTGATCATATCAAGACTTGAGCCTAACTCCTATGGCTCATTCGTGTATGCGTATCCAATCATTTACTATAAATACTAAACAAGATCCTTAGGTAAAGGGACCTTCTCCTTCATATCCTAACTCCCATAGTCACTCTACAGGGGAATTGACATTGCAAGAGAGCTAATATAGGCATCAAAGTGGCTATAGCCATGTTTTGGTCTTATAGGTGTTTGCACACTAGAGTAACAATTACTTGTCAATAGGAGTCACTTATCTATTTTTTGGTATATTGTCATGTTTTGATAAAAACTACATCTTTTGCACAAATGCTGTATTTTTAGGAGAAGTCAAATCTTTATATATATATTTTACACAAGGATTGCATGTTTTAAAAAGTTTCATAAAAGTTACATTCTTAGGTATTTAGGGGTTTTCTAGAAAATTTTATCATCTAATAACGTCTTTTAGAAAAATAAAATATATATAATTAGTTTTTTTTTTAGTTTGTTTAAATTGGAAATAAAATTAGGTCTTTTAGGGTTTTTCTTAATAAAAATAAAATGGTTAACAAACTTAAATTGGCTCGGTTATCTTTAAAATGAACCAACCAACTAAAGATTTTTTTTTTTTAAAATGAGAACTACTATTGGTTTAGTCTCGATTAGCGAGTACATAAATACTTTCAAGGAAATCATATAATTTGTAAAATATTATTTTTTCTTTAAATTGTAATAAAAAATCATTTTCATGCATTTTTCACATTTTTGAATATTTTTGCATCTTTAGGAAAATCATAAAAATTAAGGCCCATTAATTATTTTTTATTTTTTTTTTAATTTCTAAATGATGATATTTTCTTAATAGGTTAACCTCTAAGTTTAGTTCTCTAGTTAATATTTTTTTAAAATTATTTTTTAGAAAATTTGCAGGTTAGTGACCTAGTTAGGGTTTTCTTACCAAAAAACCTTAATTTGAGACCTTTTTTTTTTTTTTACAGATTTTATTAGTTATCAACTCTAAGTTATTTTTCAAAATATTTTTTAACATCTTTTTTAAGAAAAAGGTTTTTTTTTTTCTTAATTTAATATCGAGTAATATGTATTAAGCCGGTTAGACTTAATATAGGTTAAATTAAGGAAAACCGAAATAAGACTTAACAGGATAGAGCAAAGTGGTAGTTAAATTCCTCCCACAAAATTCAATAACAACTTAGGTTAGATTAGCGAAGAAATTCTTAGAAAAATATTTTCAACCTGTAATGACCGTTAAGCTTTGGAATGATATTTCTTTTTTTGCCTAGTTGGAAGTTGAGACCTTATATGATACCTGAAAGTGGTTTAAGGACCAACATAGGAGGTGCCTACATTGTTAGTAATTGTGCCCTAAGCTAATTATTTGATATTGTTGTTATTATATTTTATGAATTAAAAGGCATTTATTATTATATTGTTTACATGTCTACTCTATAATAATATCCTTGAATAATCATATAGTTATTCTAAATGTCTCTAGATGCTCATTATTGTAGGAACAATAATGAATAGAATCTAGTAAGAGGTTTGATGATAATCATGGGATGTTTATTTGTATAGAGATATAAATCAAACTCATAGGTACATGTTATTGAACTATATACCAAAATGATCCGCTATGAGGTCACTAGTGGATTAATGTCACAAATAATTCTCATTATAATTATGTCATTGCATCTTTAGACCTGAAATCATCATGGATTCCAACATGAGGAACATTATGATTCGACTCAATCAAATATTATCTTTATCCTGATAATTATAAAGGTTATGATGGGGCATAGTATGAATCATGTAGAGGGAGATGAGTGATTAAGATAGGGTTTGTCCATCTCATTATGAGATAAACATCTTTAAGCCCCTCGATAAGTGAGATTGAGAAATGCATGGTTGTGCTCTAATGACATTGATCACAGATGAATTAATAGTGTAATCAATGTCATTTGTCATATCAGTCTATTTAGAGATCAAGAAATGATAAGGTTGAACAATATAAGGGCAATACTATCCATGCCTTATGTTCAATCAAGTTATCGTGTGACAAAAGGATTATGACATAAGTAATGGACTAGGTAAAGTTAGATTGCCAATCTTTCCTTAATTTGGGTAGACATAACGTCTTGCTAGAGGTCACTTATGTCTTGTAGGCCTAAAAACTTCTTTTAGGCCTAAAAGTAGTTTTTAGGCCTATTGTCAATATTAAGTAAACTTATAGGGTCACAAACAAAGAATGAACAAAATAGGCTATGGGTTTATTTTGATTAAACATAGTAGGAAGTTTTTATTATTCTTAATGATTTAAGAATGATAAATAATTATGTTTATTATTTTTGGTGAAAAATAATAAATAAAGTATTTAATCTTATTAATATCCTTTACTATTTCACTAATCTCATAATATCTTATAGAAGATATTTTTGCTAGTCTATATATAGATATAGATAACTCTCTATTAGGGTTATGCTAATGTTATATTGTCAACATTAAACCTGTAGAGAAACTCTATAGACTAAAAAATAGAGAGTGAAACGTGAGATATTAGGAGGGTTTCTTGCATCTGTTTTGGTGCTAGCATATTGCAATTTATTTTCATTGTGTTTGTTTGATTGTGGATACTGTAGATGGGGCTTGCGAGATCAGAACACCTATAGATCTGCATCAATTTAATTTACCACATGGATCTACCGGCTTTTTAGAGATTTAGTTCTTTTTCTTAAAAAAAAAATTTGCTACAATTAGAGTCTTTCAGATCCCTAAATTCTAATAGTGGCATTAGAGCCACTTACAGTATCAAAGCCACTTACATTTTCAATTAAGTTGATTTCATATGTTATATGTATGCATGATACATATGAGCATAGATTTGATGATTAATGTGAATTAATACTTGTTGCGAATTGTTTAATTGATAAATCAATTTTTGTATATATGATGCGAATGAATTGCATGAGTAATCAATACGAGTCAATGTTATATATATAGGTAGTAGGACCATTGTGGTAACTATTCGTATCACAACAATTAAAATTGGTTCATTTGGAATGTTGATGTTATATATGCATGTTATAAATGTGATTTGTGTTATATGCATAGTGCATAGCATGGCCTCTTATGACCCATATGATTGGCAAGTTTTATTTTATTTTATTTTATTTTTTGCTTAATGTGTTGTGATTTCATAAATAGGGCTTGCCCATCATTTTTGTTTTGTTGTAATTTAATTCTACTATTGGTAGTAGGATTTTATGTATCATATTTTCATTATTGTAATAAAGACATAGAAATGTTAACAAGGTTATTCCTAGTCCATGGTGATAGAGAAGCAAGGGTCATGATCAAGATTCAAGAATGATTTCCATCTCATGTCCATAAAGATGGACTTATACACTATTGATCTTTATATTAGCTTATGAAGATCAATATAGTTTAAGGGCTACGTTATGACACGTTTATTTTATTCCTGTTATGAGTACGATATATCATGCAAGAGATACATGTATATGTCTGTAGTACTATGTATGCAACAATCCATGATTAATATCCATTAAAATGAGGTAATAGAATAGAATATTAGTAATTAAAATCCCTCAACAAATTTTAAGTCAAATGCCACCCATAATTAAACACCTGTCTAGACTTCAATCATTGAAATGTAGGTCTACCAAAGTAGAGTACATTAGGTTACCTTAGTAAGGTAGGGTGAGTACTGATGCTATCATGAGTTTAATATGGTTAAACTTAGTTAGGCCATCAAAACTATTTTAAGCCTAAGGCATTATATAGGATTGAAACATGTTGGGACATATGATATCAAAATCCCATAAAGTATCTAAGAATTGCATGAGATGTAATTGGTAAAGAGTTACCTACCAAAATAACTTAATGATACGCTGAAAAGGTGTTTAGAAAAAATGAGCACAATACCAGCAAGTATACTGGATTGCATCAAGTAGTATAATGTTAAAAACAAGTGTCGATCCCACGAGGACTTAAGTAGAGTACTAAACTTGTGCTAGCTTTAGTTAATATTTAGGTAAATCAAGAATGGTTTTTACTTTATTTTTTTTGTATACTAAAGTTAAAACTAACTTAACTCAATTACAATGAGATCAAAAGATGATTTGAAAAACTTATCAATGAAAAAGTAATGGGAAATCGAGATTCTACCCTAGAGATACTAATCAAGTTGCCATTGAGTTATATAGAATAATATATGTATGGTTATTTCATTGAGATTATAATTCCTTAAATTAAGGATTCGACCTCTAATCTAATGAGTCCGCTTCCGCTTTCTAATCAATAGTGGATTCTAGAGTATTATCATACATCTTCCAATGATATGATAATCTAATTTCTTCAACTCAATTATCCTAATTCCTTAGTGATTAATTAGTTTAAGATATTGCATTAATCTCCCAATAATCTCTGATTAAACAATTAGACACTGCTTCTACATTTATCTGAATTTTTTAATCAAGAACTCCTAGTGAGTTTACAAACACTCCCATGTCTATAACCTCTAATAATCATAACTTAGACGAGTCATAATTGAAATAGAAAGAGCTGTAATCTGAAATAAGCCATATTTATATTACTCCTATATCATAATTACCACAATCATTTTAGCATTCTAAGGTTTATCTCATTCCCATCTAATAAATTAGTTAGTCATGGAATTCATAGTATCAACATAATTATGTATGAAGAAATTCATGATTTAATATAATTACAATTGCAACACAATTCTCTATGATAAATAAGAAATGCGAACGATCTCACCGATTCCTTATATAGATGAAAATACTGGTTTGTGCGCACTTTTCTTAAGAAATTCCAATAGCTAAATTCTCAATTGAAATCCAAGCAAACGTTTTTCAATCTTCCATAAATCTCACGGTGTAATCTCTCCAATTATATTGAACCCTAACTTCTCAATATCGAAGCAAAACAACTAAAGGAAAAGTATCAAATTATCATAACTGTCCCCATTCTCTCTCCTCTCTTCTATATATATATCCCCACGAAAAATATAATAAAAATTCTTTCTTTTCATGCACACCAGGTGGACCACGGCGGTGTGTGAAGCCGTGGTTGTCACCACCACCACAGCTGTGGTTCAAGGTCATAAGCTCCACCGATCGTCTCATTTCCACTGCTATTCATCGGCTGTTTTAGCCACGATCGTGGATCCACCCTTGCTTGCAGAAAGTCTTTATTCCTCTGTGTTTTTATGCTCCAAATGCACTCTTTCCAACTCCTTTTCTCCCATTTGTACTAAATTGAACCTGAGGCAAATATATTAACTAGTTAAGTGTCAATTCTTTCAATTAGGCACATAAATCTTTAGGATATCGTTGAATTGCCACTAATAAAACAGGGGTTAAATTAGCTTTATCACTTAACTTTAAGGATCATGCCAAAGTTGACTTAAAGTTAGGTAAAATATAGATCTTAGTCCACTAAAATGCAATAATTAAATGTAACTACATTAATATTGAGGGTTATTGGTTTAGTGGGAGTTTTTAATTATGCTTCTAAATAATCAACTTTACTTATTTTATTGTAGATTAATGGCTACAAACAACACCTCCACATTATTATTGCACTCTATCCTCGAGAAGGACAAGTTAATTGGAACTAATTTCCTTGATTGGTTTAGAAACTTGAGATTTGTTCTCAAGTAAGAAAGGAAACTCTATATCCCTTATTAGCCCATAACTAAGGAACCTCCAACCACTACTTCAAGAGCTTAGAAGGATGCTTATAAAAAGCATTCTAATGACTCTTTAGATGTAGGATGCTTAATGCTTGCTACCATGAGCCTAGAGCTTCAAAAGGATCTAGAGCACTTGGAAGCTTATGAGATGGCTACCCATCTCAAGGAAATGTCCCTACAATAAGTTAGAAAAGAAAGGTATGAGACCACTGAAGCCTTGCATTCCTGTAAAAAGGCTAAAGGAGGGTCAGTGAGTGCTTATGTTCTAAAAATGAAGGGCTACATTAAGCATCTTGAGAGGCTTGAATTTCCCATAAGTTAAGAGTTGGCAACTGATTTGATCTTAAATTCATTGGTAGATAGTTATGACCAATTTATCATGAACTATAATATGAATAATATGGAGAAATCAATTTCTAAACTGCATGTGATACTGAAAACCGTTGAGCCGAACATAAAAAAGAAGCCTAGTAGTGTTTTAATGATTCAGAAAGGGAAGGGGATGAAGAAGAAAGGGAAGAGGAATGGAAAGGCAATAAAGAATTCAAAGCCTAAGCCTTAGCCCAAACCAAGCGGAAAGCCTCCTAAGGAAGGAGTTTGTTTCTTCTGCAATGAGGCTAGTCATTAGAAGAGGAATTGAAAACTTTACTTAGAAGATTTGAAGAAAAAGAAGAGTAGTGAGACTACTACTTTAGGTATTTATGTTATAGAAATCAATTTATCTACTTCTACTTTGTAGGTATTGGATAATGGATGTGGATCTCACATTTATACAAATGCCCAGGTTCTTAATACGGGTAGAGAGCTAAAAAAGGGAAAAATCAACTTACGAGTGGCTAATGGAGCAAAAGTTGCTGCTTTAGCAGTAGGGACTTATGAGTTGATTTTGCCCAGTGGGCTTTTGTTAGTTTTGAACAATTGCTTTTATGTTCCTGCTTTAAGTAAGAATATTATTTCAGTTTCATGTTTAGACAATGATGGTTTTTCATTTATTATTAAGAATAATAAATGCTCCATTTATTATAAAGACATGTTTTATGCAAGTGCTGATTTACATGATGGTCTTTATGTTCTAAACCTTAAGGCTGATAGTGGGTCTATCTATAACATAACTAGTAAGAGATTTAAATCAAATGATTTAAACATGACCTACCTATGGCATAAAGACCTTAGCCATATAAATGAGAATCACATATCAAAGCTCCATAAAGATGGACTTTTACACATTTGATTTTAAATCATTTGATGTTTGCAAGTCTTGTTTATTAGGCAAGATGACTAAGGACTCTTTTACAGGATATAATGAAAGGACAATTAATTTATTGGGATTAATACATACTGATGTATGTGGTCCATTGAGCATCATAGCTAGACGAGGTTATCAATACTTCATCACATTTATTGATGATTTCAGTAGATATGGGTATGTCTATTTAATGAGGCATAAATTTGAAACATTTAAAATGTTCAAAACTTTTCAAAATTAGCTTGGCAAAATGATCGAGGCACTTTGATCAGATTGAGGTGATGAATGTCTAAGCTAAGAGTTTACTGATAATCTTAGAAATTGTGGAATTATTTTACAATTAACTCCACCCGGAACATCATAATGGAATGGTGTATTTGAAAGGAGGAATAGAACCTTATTAGATATAGTTTAATATACGATGAGTCAAATAGCTCTTCTTTCATGCTTTTGGGGCTATGCCTTAGAAATAGCTATGGTCACATTAAACCATGTCCCTTCTAAAGTAGTTGAAAAGAAGCCATATGAGATATGGATTAAGGAGAGACCTAGTTTGTCTTTTCTCAAGAGTTGGGGTTGTGAGGCTTATGTTAAATGTCAAGTCTTAGAAAAATTAGGACTTAAATATGACAAATGTCTTTTTGTAGGGTATTTAAAAGAAACTAAAGGATACCATTTCTATAATCCTTCTGAGAATAAAGTGCTTATTACTCGAAATGGCATCTTTTTGGAAAAGGATTTTATTTTTGAAAGGACCAGTGGGAGCAAAGAACATCTTGAAGAAGTACAAGATCCACAAAATAGTATTGAATCGCCTATGGAAACTCAACAAGACTCATAGTCAGTTGTTAAGCATCTACAAGTAACATAAGGCTCACGTTGGTCTAATAGGGTGCGACATAAACCTGAGAGATATGGATTTCTCATAACAGATAGTCATGATGTGTTGCTCATGGATCAAAATGATCCTACTACCTATCAAGAGGCCAATGTTGGGTCCAGACTTTGAGAAATGGTAAGAAGCCATGAAATCTGAAATGCAATTCATGTATGACAATTGAGTATGGACTTTGATTGATCCACCTAAAGGTACTAAAACCATTGGGTGCAAATGGGTTTTTAAGAAGAAAACTGACATGGATGGCAACATGCATACCTTTAAAGCACAACTAGTGGCTAAGGTTTTTAAACAATCTTATGGTATATACTATGATGAAACCTTTTCACCAATCGCCATGCTTAAATTCATTAGGATCCTTATTGCTATTGCCGCATATTATGATTACAAGCTTAGGCAAATGGATGTAAAAATAGCATTTCTTAATGGAAACTTACTCGAGGATGTGTTTATGACACATCCCAAGGGTTATGTTCATCTTAAGGATTTTGCAAAGGTTTGCAAGCTTCAAAGATCTGTTTATGGATTGAAGCAAACATCTCGAACTTGGAATCTTCATTTTGATGAAGCAGTCAAAGAGTTTGGATTCTTTAAAAACAAAGACGAACCTAGTGTTAATTAGTAGGAGTGTAGTCGTATTTCTAGTGTTGTATGTAGATGACATATTACTCATTAGAATCGATATTCTTACCTTCTAGAGTGTCAAGTTTTAGTTAGGGAAGTGTTTCTCAATGAAAGACTTATGTTGGGTAGCCTATATCCTAGGCATTAAGATTTATAGGGGTAGATCTAAAAGGCCCATTGGCTTAAGTTAGAGTGTGTACATAGATAATGTTTTGAATAGGTTCAGTATGTAAGATTCAAAAAGAGGATTCTTGCTAATATCGCATGATATAAATCTCAGTAAGACTCAATGTCCTATGACAAAGGATGAGCGAGATCGCATGAGCAAGATTCCTTATGCTTCGGCTATTAAATCAATCATGTATGCCTTGTTATGTACTAGACCAGATGTATCATATTAAGTATAACTAGTAGATACTAGTCAGATCCTGATGAACCACACTAGATAGCAGTTAAGAATATCCTTAGTACTTAAGAAGAACTAAAGATGTAATCTTGATATATGGGGGATTGGAAGATGAGTTAGTTATAAGTGGTTACATTGATGTAAGCTTTTAATTCGAAAAGGATGATTTTAGATCATAATTGGGATATGTATTTTGCTTGAATAAAGGTGCAGTAAGTTGGAAAAGTTCAAAGCAAAGCATTGTAGTAGATTTTACAGTTGAAGCTGAGTATATAGCAGCGTTAGATGCAGCTAAGAAGGCAGTTTGGGTCGAGAAGTTCATTACTGAACTAGGTGTTATTCCTAGCATTACAAATCCTATAAATCTTTATTGTGACAATAATGGTGCTATTGCATAACCTAATGAACTTAGATTACATCATGATCTAAACACATACTCAGACGCTATCATCTTATTCAAGAGATCATCGAGAGAGGAGATGTCAAGATATGCATAGTATCAACTAATGACAATGTTGCTGATCTACTTACCAAAGCTCTTGCACAAGCAAAGCATGATCATCATACTAGGTCAACGAGTATTAGAAACATGTAGATTGGGCATAGTGTAAGTAGGAGATTGTTAGTGATTATACCTTAAGGCAATTATTGGATGTTGTCATTATTATATTTTATGAATTAAGAGGCATTCATTATTATATTGTTTACATGTTTACTCTATAATAATATCCTTGAATAATCATATAGTTATTCTAAATGTCTCTAGATGCTTATTATTGTGAGAACAATAATGGATTAAATCTAGTATGAGGTTTGATGGTAATCATGGGATGTTTATTTATAAACTCATAGGTACGTGTCAAAGAACTATGTACTAAACTGACCTGCTATGAGGTCACTACATGGATTAATGTCATCAATAATTCTCATTATAATGATGTTGTTGCATTCTTAGACTTGAAATCACTATGGATTCCCACATGAGGAACATTATGATTCGACTTAATCAAATGTTATCTTTATCTAAATAATTATAAAGGTTATGATTGGGCATGGTGTGAATCATGTAGAGGGAGATGAGTGATTAAGATAGGATTTATCCATCTCATTTTGAGATAGATATCTCTAGGCCCTTCGATAAGTGAGATTGAGAAATGCATGGTCGTACTCAAATGAATTTATAGTATTATCAATGTCATTTGTCATATCAGTCTACTTGGAGATTGAGAAATGATAAGGTTGAACAATATAAGGGTGATACTATCCATGCCTTATCTTCAATTAAGTTATTGTGTGACAAAAGGATTATGACATAAGTGATAGATTAGGTAAAGTTGGATCGCCAATCTTTGCTTAATTTGGGTAGACATAAAGTCTTGTTAAAGGCCACTTATGTCTTGTAGGCCCAAAAGGAGCTTTTAAGCCTATTGCTAACATTAAGTGAACTTACAGGGTCACATATAAAGAACGTACAAAATAGGTTATGGATTTATTTTGATTAAACCTAGTAAGAAGTATTTATTATTCTTAACGATTTAAGAATGATAAGTAATTATGTTTATTATTTTTAGTGAAAAATAATAAATAATGTATTTAATATTATTAATTTCATTTAATATTTCACCAATCTCATAATATTTTACAGAAGATATTTTTACTGGTTTATATATAAATATAGATAACTCTCTATTATGGTTACGTTGACGTTATATCGTCAACATTAGACCTATAAAGAAACTCTACAGATAAAAAAATAGAGAGTGAAGGTGAGAAATTAGGAGGATTTCTTGTATGTGTTTTGGTGTTAGCACATTGTAGTCTATTTTTAGTGAGTTCGTTTGAGTGTAGATACCATAGAGAGGGCTTGCAAGATCACAATGCTTATAGATTCGCTTCACCAATGTGTCTAAGATTTACATAAGATAATAGAACTTCTCTCATATCAATTTAATTTACCATATGGATCCATAGGCGTTTTAGGGATTTAGTTTTAATTTAAAAAAAAAATTCTGTGATAAATAGAGTTTTTTTTTTTATCCTTAAATTCTAACATACATCATGGCCTCTCTCTTTAGATGCAAATCCAAACCTTTTGTAATGGTCTAAACCTATCCTTGAGATAAATGATTGGTGTAGCCGTAGGAGACACTTTGAATATAAAGATGCCTAAGTTAGTATAAAACTTGATTGAAGGAATGTCAATGGATAACTATTAGTAGGAAAATACTAGAGTTAGGCAAAGGGCTATTGGAATTCCTGATGTGGACATGACCACCACTTTAGTAGCCAAGTTGGATCTATTGAGCAAGAAGGTCGATATAATTTTAGTTGGCCTTCAACAATTACAATAAATGATAAGTGATTTTGCAATGCAGGCGTAGAGTGTGCAAGAACAAGTAGAACAGGTGGATTATTTAGGAAGTTCACCCAGGCAACGAAATAACTCCTATAGTAATCCTTATGATCTTAGATGGAGAAATCACCCCAACTTCTCATGGAGGAATCAAAATTAAGTCCAATAGAAAACCCATTATGGTCTACCCGAATTTCAAAGGCCATTACCACCTCCTTTGTCTCCAAAGAAGAAATCCAACTTGGAGTAACTTTTGACCAAATATATTCAAGGAAATTAGGCTCATTTATCCAACATTAAATCCTCACTAAAGCATCTAGAGGCGTTTAATCGTAATCTAGAGAATTAAATAGGTCAGCTTGTAAAGCTAATCTTTGAAAGGTAATAAGGGATACTATCGAGAAACATAGAGACCAATCTAAAAGAACATGTTAAGGTAATGACCTTAGACGTTGGAAGGAGTTGCAAGTGGAGAGGAAAGATGGTGGGGGATACCAGTAAGAGAAACAAGGAGGCAAAAGCTAAGGAGGGCATAGAGCCATCTAAGGCGAAAGAGTACTAGCCACCCATCCTTTATCCCTAGAGGCTCAAGCAAGATCATAATGACCAATAATTCGGTAAGTTCCTTGATCTCTTTAAACGATTACATATTAACTTGCCTTTTGTTGATGCCTTGTCATAGATGTTGAAGTATGCTAATTTCTTGAAAAATTTGCTGTTCGACAAGCAGAAGTTAGAGGAGCTTTCAATTGTTACATTGAGTGAAGAATGTTTGATGATTGTACAAAACGAGTTGCCTAAGAAATTGAAAGACCCAAAGAGTTTTACTATTCCTTATCAAATTGGTAACCTGTTAATCGATAAGGCTTTAGCTAATTTGGGTATAGTATTAATTTGATGCCTTATAAATTTCTTAAGAAGCTAAGACTAGGAGAATTGAAACCCATACACATGAGCTTACAATTAGTTGTAGATCTATGACATATCTTATAGGCATTATTAAGGATGTATTGGTCCAAGTGGGTAAATTTATTTTTCTTATTGATTTTTTGATATTGGATATGGATGAAGATTTTGAAGTGGCCCTTATTTTAGGTAGACCCTTTTTAGCTACTACTAGGGCTATCATTGATGTAAGTGATAGTATGCTAATTTTAAGAGTAGGAGATGAAGGGATTATTTTTAAAATTTTTGAGGCTATGGATAAGTTTGTGGATTAGGATTACACTTTCTATCGCCTTAACATTATTAGTGCTTTTGTTTCAAGTTGTGTATAGGAAGTTTTTTCTAACAATCCGATCCCCTTGAGCGTTGCTTACAAAGGGTTGAAGAAGAGATTCTGGAAAACTTCATTTAAGTTGAAGTCATAAGCCAACTGGAGGCTAACAAACTCACTATTGTTGAGAAAGGGTTTGAGGAGATTAAAAGACAAGGAAGCATGGTTAAAACCTTTGATTGAGGAGCTACCAGTAGTTGCTTGACTACTTAGAATACACCTTCTTAGAGAAGGATTTAAAATTAATAATGATTATTGCTTCCAATTTGAAAGAGAAGTTGCTGAAAGTGCTCAATGAACATAAGAGAGCCTTTGCTTAGAAAATCTTTAACATGAGAGGTATTGGTCCCTCCTTCTGTACTCACAAGATTTTGATAGAAGATAACTACAAGTCAGTAGTATAAACCCAAAGATAAGTAAATCCGAACATGAAAGAGGTAGTTAAAATGGAAGTTATTAAGCTCTTTGACACAAGTATGATCTACTCTACCACTAATAGCTCATGGGTAAGTTTGGTGTAGGTAGTCTCATAAAAGGGGGGGAATGATAGTGGTTCCTCATGAAAAGAATGAATTGATCCCAACGAGAACCATAATAGGATGGCATGTATATATCGATTATAGGAAGTTAAATGATGCTTTACGCAAGGACTACTTTGCCTTACCTTTTTTTGATCAAATGTTAAAACGTTTAGCTAGGCATATGTTTTAGTGTTTTTTGGATGGTTTATCTAGCTATTTTTAGATATCTATTGTACCGAAAGATCAAGAGAAGACCAATTTTACTTGTCCTTACAACACTTTCACTTACAGATGAATGCCTTTTGTTATTTGTAATGCACTCGCTACATTCTAGTGGTACATGATAGCAATCTTTGAGGATTTAATTGAGGATATAATGGAGGTATTTATGGATGACTTCTCAATTTTTGGCGACTCTTTTGACAATTGTTTGAATAATTTGGATATGGTATTAACCAAGTGCGAAGAGACTAATTTTGTACTCAATTGGGAGTATTGTCACTTCATGGTACAAGAGGATATTGTGTTGAGGTATAAGGTCTCATGTAAAGGAATTGAGGTGGATACTGCCAAAGTGGATGCCATTGCAAGGCTCTTACCTCCAACTTCAATCAAAACCATAAGAAGATTCTTGGAACATGCTGGGTTTTATAGGCAATTCATTAAGGACTTCTAAAAAATCACCTAGCCCTTGACTAGGTTTTTAAAGAAAGATGTATCTTAAGTTTTCTCTTAAAAATGCATGAAGGCTTTTAATTTTCTTAAAGAGAAACTTACCAATTGTCTAATAGTGGTAGCACCTAACTATAAACTACCCTTTGAGCATAGGTGCGATGGAGTGACTATATAGTAGGGGCTGTATTGGGGAAAAGGAGGGATAAGCACTTTTAATCGATATAATATGCTAGCAAAACTCTTATGGATGCTCAGGAAAACTATACTACCGTGGAAAAAGAGTTGCTAGTAGTTGTTTTTGCCTTTGATAAGTTTTGTTCTTATTTGATTTTATCCAAAGTGAATGCTTATACCAATCATGCTACTTTCAAGTACTTGTTAGTAAAAATGGATGCAAAGCCTAGATTGATTAGGTAGATCTTATTGCTATAAGAGTTTAATGTAGAGATCAAAGACAAGAGGGTTGCTAAGAACTTAGTAGTAGATCACTTATCCTAATTGAAGAATCCAAACTTAGAGGTGTTTAAAGAGAATGAGATTAATAACGAGTTTCCCAAGGAGCAACTCTATGCCATTGACTAGGTAAATGATCTAGAAATCCCTTGGTTTATGGATATTGCAAATTTCTTAGCTACTAGAATTGTACCTAAAGGACTCTCACACTAGCAAAAGGAGAAATTCTTCATAATGTGAAACATTATTTTAGGGAAGATTCTTATTTAAGGTGTACGTAGGTCATGTTATTAGGAGGTGTGTCCTACACCTTAAAGGATGACAAATTTTGAGCTACTATCACTTAAGGCCTATGGGAGGGCATCATAATGCTAATAGTATCGCTCACAAGGTCTTAGAAGTTAGGTTTTATTAGCATACACTGTTTTAAGATGTCGACAAATATGTCAAGGTTTGTGATGGTTGTCAATGGGCAAAAAACATATCTTGTAGGGATAAGATGCTACAAAAACCCATCTTAAAGTGTAAGGTGGTTGATGTGTAGGGAATTTACTTTATAGGCCCTTTCCTAAACTCTCATGGAAATAAATGCATCTTAATGGCCATTAACTACATCTTTAAATGGGTTAAGGCTAAAGTCTTACCCATTAATGATGCTAAGATAGTAAAGAAATTTTTGAAAGGCCTATTTTCTCATTTTAGAACCCTTAGGGCGATCATAACCGATAAGGGATTACATTTTTGCAACATTTAACTTAAGCAAGTGTTGAAACGTTATGGTGTCACATATAGGGTAGTTACCCCTCACTACCCCCAAATTGATGGTTAAGTAGAAGTTGCTACTCAAGACCTTAAGTGGATTGTAGAGAAAACCATGGAGCATCATATAAAGGATTGGTCGGAAAACTCCAATAGGAACTACACTTTACAAACTTTTGTATAGGAAGGCTTGTCACTTATTAGTAGAGATCGAACATAAGGCTTATTAGTCTATTAAAAGTATTAATCTTGATTTTGAGTGTGTAGGTATTACCAAAAGCTTCAGTTGAATGAGCTTAAGGAGTGGCGAGCCATGGTATATCAGAACTCAGGGCTATATAATGAAAGAACCAAAAAGTACCATGATTAGAGAATCAAGTAAGGTCGAAAATTCAAAGAAGGGGACCATGTCCTTTTGTATAACTCACACTTGGGGAAGATGAAATCTAGGTGGTTTGGGCCATTCATAGTCACATGAGTTTTCTTGTATGGGTTGGTTGAGGTTACATACAAGAGAAAGGGACCTTCAAAGTAAATGGGTAACGATTGAAGTTATACTTGGGTGGAAATTTTGAGAACAATAGATGAGAAGAGTTTTATCTCCATCCTATGGAAGAATAATAAGCAAAAAACATATCCCATCAAGCTATCAATATTAACTATAGCGCTTTTTGGAGGCAACTGATGTTTAACTTTTATTTTATTTTATTATGTCTAATCTTTTTTTTTTTTTGCTTCTTTATTTTATTTTAATTTCGATTGAACTTTATAATATATATGTATATATATAAGGGGGACGAAAAGTTACATGGCTTGAAAACATTATTGTGTCACAAGTTGTGTGCAATTAGGCGCAAAAATGTGCTTAAGTACAGTAAGTTACATAGGTTGGGGACACAATCATGTCTCTGCTCGTGTTTGCCTAACGAAACATAAAAGCACACATACATTTATTTCATCCCAATTCAAACAAAAACATAAACTCTCTTCCTCTCATTGCATGCGACACACACAAAAGAACTCTCCACTTTTCTCTTTCTCTCACATAATGTACATAAGTAACTTGTTATTACACCAATCCCACTAAAATCCGGGTATTTTTCTTCTCAAACTCTACTCTTCTTCTTCTTGTTTGTGTTTAATCTTATGTTTTTAGAACATCTTGTTCATGTATGATTGAGTGGAAGAAAATTAGGACTTTTGTTGTGTAAAGCAAATTTAATGTATTTAGACTTGTTTTCCCTACCCTTTAACTAGTATAACATGGATTTCTTGTTGGATTACACAAGACACAACCATGTCATTTGAAAGTGGCCCTTATTGTTGCTTGTTGTAGATTTGTTTATGTTGATGTCTATGAGTGCACTTGTGAAGCTCATTGTTAATTATTTATATCTTCTAATTTATTAAGCACAATTTTTGCCTAAGAACGTACGCTAGTTTGCAATTGAACCACTTGTTCTAGTTGCTTAGGGTTTAAATTTGGGGATATTGGTGCTATTTCGAGTTTAATGTAGGGCTAATTTCATGTCCTTTGTATCCTTTAGAGCCAATTGTTGTAGCTAGTTTCCTACTTGAATGGTTTTATTCTCTTGAATCAACTAATTATATTAATGCCCACTAAGTGTTTGATGAAATGTCTTAATGAGGTTTTCTACATCATTTCTCACTGTACTTAATTGAAATTACTCCTTGGCTACAAATAAGTGTAGGGAAGATGTTTTGTGTTTTCTCTAAGTCAACATGTCAAAGCATGAAAAACAACCAATTTGGTGAAAGGCCAAATTTGTTAGATCTTCCTTCACTCAAGAGGGAGCTCGCATAGAACCATTAGTAACCCTCCCTCCTTTTGTCTACCTTGTGCTCCAATTTAAGGAAGACTATCAATTAACTCGTTGCAACTTGTAGAAGAATAAAGAGTTTAGCGAAACTCTACATTTAGATTGGGAAGTGGTTCAGTAGTTAAATATGATGAATGAAATGAAGACATTGCTATAAGGCATTGTGTGGGAAAAATTCCTCTCCTTACATGCTCTAGCCTATAACAAACTAACCTTAGATTTCCTACATACCTATAGGTTAGATAAAGAAGGTGTTTTGGGTATGGGTGCAAAGAGAAAAATCCATCAGTGTACAAGAAGTCATGCTGAATGACTATTGCTCAAATGGGTGTCTATCTTGGGCTTTATGAGGAAAGCTATGTGTAGTCTGATGAATTCCATAATCTGAGATGATGTTCCCCAAGAGGGGTCACCCCCAACCCGTTCTGGGCTAAGATCGCCATAAATAACCCCTATGACCTAAAGGTGAGTAAAGCTTCTTAGTTGATGAGACTTGAGTACCAGGTCTTACATTGGTTATTTTCCCATACTTTGATCGGGAGAGATAAGAGCAATAGTGTGGACTCAAACAATGATACACTTTATTTGTATAGCGTAATTCAAAAGTACTTGATTAATCTAGTAGTCAAGCTGGTTGAATTTTTTTGTCACTAAGTGACTATTACATGCAGAAAAGGGCAAATTTGTTGTAGCCCTTACATTACCCTTTTGGTTCAGGAAATGCGGTCTTGCCTAGTAGATTGGTCTTCATTAACTTTGGCTACTCAAGTTGCCTCTATGAGGCTTAGCTCTTTCTAACATATGAATCCATTACCATTTAGGCAATTTAGAATTAAAGGACAATCGGTAACGGCTAAATTTGATGATAAGTTTGAGCTGTTGTTGAATTAGATTCGATAAGGGCAAGAGAGTGTTGATTAACTCCATATTTGGTAGGATAGGTTAGAAAGATTTCTTAAGATGAAATAATCGGCTATGGATGAAAGTGAGGATGAAGAGGAGGATAAGGAAGAAAGTGATGCAAATGAGGAGGATGAGAGTGATAGAGAAGAAGAAGGACAAGAGGAGGAGTGGGAAGTGTTACGCCCCGAAGTCGCAGAGTCGCAACAGTCCCACTGTGTAAACCATTCTATGATAGTAACTGGCCTCATAGTGCCTACCATAGACATGATCTACACAAGGCGTCGACGACTCCTCGCTTTGAAGTAAACAGTCCGAATAACAGTTATATTACAATTATGATAAATATTACAAATTTCTAATAAACATATATAATTATAAGCAAGTCCACAGAGCTTCCCAGGAAGGTTTACATAATCACCACAGTTTACTAATTTACATAATAACTATCAGTCTTTAATCTTTAACTACAAGGTCAGTCTAGTTACACATTATACTAAGTAACTTGATCTTCACACCCCTGGCTTCAAAAGGACTAACCTCTGGGTAATTGTAGAGCAACATAGTACTTGAAATGTTCAGAAATCAGAACCTGCAAAATGATCTATAAGGGTATGAGCAACTACAGCTCAGTAAGTTGAATTGGAGACTCATGAATGCATACAAACACAAACAGGGTTATCAAACAATTATTTTCATGCAATGTAACAATCAAGTGTCATCGCACAACGTAATCCGGTCCATTGTGAAATCAGAGAAATTTCACCCGCTCCAATCCGAGTTAAGGAGTTACATGTTATGCAGCAGCTCATAACCAAACCCAGGCTTATGCAATGGATACCTCGCTCCTCCCACGACTACCTTCAAACCATTGACTTCACCCTGCCGTGACCTCCTCTCCTGTCACTTAGTTCGACTGAGGATGAAGAAGGGACCATTTTGCAATCCTATGCTATCCCTTTCGAAGGGGTCGGTATTTGGTTGGAGAATCCTATGATCCCCTAACAGGTTGCAATGCATGACATTTTTGGTTATTAGGTCGATTAAGATTAAATTCCGTTTAGAGTGTTCAAACAATTTCATACCAATTCAATCAGTCACAAAATCACTTACAATACAAATTTCAGCACGAATTCAGATACATCAAACACATGCATAAACTACTTACAATCACAATCATATACAAGCCTAAGTCTCCGAGTACTACAAAACTAGTACTCTATTACAATAAGCAATAACCCAACTTACTTGAAATTGCTCGATCGCACGATCCCTCAGTCGCAAGCTGATTTATCTCTAGGTGTCCTATAATACAAATAGGTCTCTTTAGTACTTATAATTTATGGTTTCATATTCTAAGTTATATTTTAACTCATTTTTTTCCGTGTATACCCATTATGTCCTAATGATTCGTTGTACTATATTTCAGTGTTCAAATCCTAAATAAGATTTTAAATTTTGATTCATAAGCCTTAATTATGCTCGAATCCTAATGTGAAATTAATCACATTAAGCTCGAGTGTCTAAATATTCTATTAGGTCGTAATTTGGTATTCTAAACTATTCGGTACACGCTAATCCTAATTGCAGTATCGGATTTATTCCCGATGTATGAAAATCTTACATTTTGAGACATTTACTTAAAATTAAATGTTATTTCAGATTTATTATTTTTCTGATTTTTATTATAATATTATCTAAATAACCTTATTTTTTTAGATTTATTAATTTACAATTTCACACATTACTAATTTCTTATATTAATTACCTAATTTCCTAAATTAACCATACTTAATACTCTAAAGGCTAGGATTAGGGTTCCACTGCAGAGATTAACATCCCTAAACATCTAAATCAGTAATTAACATCTTAATCACTTAATTAACCCCAAATCATCCAATTTTTCCATCATTTTGGGCTAAAAAATTAACTTAAAAATTTCAAAAATTAATTTTAAAAAAATGGCTTCATAGCACTGTACTACATCATATGAGCATCTTACAGAAAAAAAATGAGCTCCAAACTACACTCCTAAGCCTATTTATTTTCTGTCCTAATCATGCTCGGTTTTGAACAATTTGTTAAGGATCCTATATTTTCAGACGTAATTAAACTAAATCATTATTTTTTCCTAAATCTACATACAATAAAACCTCAGAATAACAAGTTTCATAATTTTCTAGGCAATATAACTAATTTTACAAAATTATTCAAAATCGGGGTAAATAAGGGACTAACCGATTCGAAGCTTTTTGGCAGTCCAAACCTAGTCCAAGTTTGTCGGTCAGCCCAGACGGTGGGTTTAGTGTAGGGTGGTGGTGGTGGTTCGGTCAGGTGGTGGTGAGAGGTGGGTTTGACTCACTTGCCCAATCTGCATAGTTTTCCTTTTTTTTTTTTTTTCTAGATTTTCTCTTGATTTTTTCAGTGTTCCTATTTTTCCCAAATTCTAAACTGTCCAAATGACTTCTGGAAATTTTCCCCCTATTTATAGACGATTTTTGTAATTATTATGCATTAATTTGACAAGACTTTGCCTATTTTCCTTGATTTTTGGCTTTTAGGTTGTCTAATTTTCATTGGTTAATTTTTCTTTTACAGATTTGGACCTGCCACGACCTGATCTTGATTCATCTTATCCTCTTTTGATTTTTTCTGATTTTTCCATAATTAATTTATAATTTTCTTTAATTATTTACTTAGTTTTTGGCCAATTTAGGTAATTTCACGTATTTTTATTTACACATAAATACATGTGGGGTACATGTGAACATTCCTAATTATTATTTTGGTCATTGTAAAATTTTTAGTATACATATAATCTATCTCTAGTAATTTATTAGTTATTAGATTACACTTTTCGCCTTTTCGGTAATTAGCAATTATTATGCTTAAAATTTGAAAATTTTATAGTCTCCTATTTTACTACTTATTTTCTTAAATTTAAGTTTACGAGGTTATTTTTACTAATATTTCTCTCAATAGTTTATAATTTGGGTTTGATCAGATCCTTTAACCAATCGCCCTAAACCTTAGGTTCTAAGCTCAAGCCTACGGTTACTTGGCTTGGCTTTAGGGCTTACAATTTCACCCCCTTCAAAAAAGTTCTATCCTCAAAACTTCTGTATATCTAATTTGTACTTAAATGACCAAATATAATAATTTGTATACTTTTACTAACCTGAAAGTTAGAATAGCCATGGATACTGCTCCGTCATCGCAGCTTTTGGTTCCCAAGTCATCTCCAAGTCTGGACCTTCATTCCCTTGAATCTTCATGTACTCCATATCTCTATTCCTTAACTTCTGAACCTGACTATCCAATATCTTTATGGGTTGTCTCACCAGTTGAAAATTTCTCGTTATCTTCACTAGCTCTATTTCCATTATCGCATTCGGGTTTTTAATGAATCTTTTCAGCATGGATACGTGGAATACATTATGATAGCCTGATAGACTTGGAGGTAAAGCCACTCAGTAAGATACATTGCCAACTTTCTCTAACACTTCAAATGGACTAATGTATCGTAGGCTCAGTTTTCCTTTTGAACCAAACCGTCTAAGTCCTTTAAATGGGCTTATTTTAATGTAAACATGATCACCAATTTCAAATTCCAAGGGTTTCCTCTTCAAATCAGCCTAACTTTTATAACGGTCCTGAGCTTCTTTCATCCGTTGTTGCACAATCTTAATCTTCTCACTTGTTTGATTGATCATGTCTGGTCCAATCATAGCATACTCTTCGTGATCCCAATACAGTGGCGATCTGCATTTCCTCCCATATAATGCTTCATATGGTGCCATCTGTATGGTTGCATGATAACTATTATTGTAGGCAAATTCTATCAACAGTAAATATTTATCTTAATCACCTCCAAAATCCAACACGCAAGCTCGTAACATATCTTCTAGAGTTTGAATTGTTCACTTAGACTGCCCGTTTGTTTGTGAGTGATAGGCTGTACCAAACTGCAACTTTGTACCCAAAGCTCTATGTAAGCTCTCCCAGAATTTGGATACAAACTGACTATCTCGATCAGAAACAATACTCTTAGGAACACCATGTAGTTTTATTATCTCTCGGACATACAGCCTAGCCATCTTTTCCAACGAATCACCCGTCCGATAAGGTAAGAAATGGGCACTCTTCATTAATCTATCTACGACTACCCAAATGAAATCGTATCTAACTTGAGTCCTTGATAATGCTACCACAAAATCCATGGTAATATGATCCCATTTCCATCGCGGTATTTCTAAAGGTTGTAATAATCCACCCGGTCTTTGGTGTTCTGCTTTGACTTGTTGGCATGTAAGGCATTCTGATACATACTGTGCCACTTCTCTCTTCATCCCATTCCACCAATACATGAGTTTTAAATCTTGGTACATTTTATTTCCTCCCGAGTGCATAGTATAACCTGTAACGTGTGCTTCATCCAAAATCTGTTTCTTTATGTCAGCATCTTGTGGTACACATATTTTGCCTCTAAACTTTATTAGACCTTTATCATCCACCTTAAAGTCAAGGTCATGTCCGTTACTTAATTTCTCTTTTATCTCCATTAAACCCTTATCTTCCTCTTGCTTTTGCTTTATTCTCTCTAATAGAGTAGGTTGCAATTCCCAGTTCATCAACTGGCTATTAGGTTTACACCAATTAAACCCAATTTGCATTCTCTCAAATTCATGCACTAATTTACGTTGAGGTGTTAACAGTAAGGCAACCTGTTCATAATTCTTTCGACTTAATGCATCCGCCACCAAATTGGCCTTTCTAGGGTGGTAATTTATATTCAGATCATAATCTTTAATCAACTTTAACCACCTTATTTGCCTTAAATTCAACTCTTTCTGAGTAAAGAAATACTTCAAACTCTTATGATCAATGTACATACCGTTGTCCATAAAGATAATGTCTCCAAATCTTCAAGGCAAACACTACAGCCGCTAACTCTAAATCATGAGTTGGGTAATTCCTCTCATGTGGCCTTAATTGTCTTGATGCATATGCAACAACTTTTCTATCTTGCATCAATACACAACCTAATCCATTCCGTGAAGCATCACTGTATACATTATAAGGCTTATCCGGATCAGGTAATGTTAATACTGGTGCTGTAACTAGTCTTTTCTTCAACTCCTGAAAACTCATTTCACAATCTTCACTCCATTCGAACTTTACATCCTTTTGGGTCAATTGAGTCAATGGTTTGGCAATTTGGGAAAAATCCTTTATGAATCGTCGATAGTATCCAGCCATACCCAGAAAACTCCTTATCTCAGTCATTGTGGTTGGTTGCTTCCAATCCATCACTGCTTTCACTTTATCGGGGTCTACAGAGATTCCTTCACCAGATATAATATGACCTAGAAAAGAAATTCTATTCAACCAAAAATCACATTTACTTAACTTGGCATACAATTTATTCTCTCTCAACTTCTGTAATGCCAATCGTAAATGTTCTGCATGCTCCTTCTTAGCTTTTGAATAAATCAAAATATCGTCAATAAACACCACAACAAACTTATCCAAATATGGTTGATATATACGATTCATTAAGTCCATGAATACAGCCGGAGCATTTGTTAAGCCAAATGGCATCACCAAAAATTCATAATGATCATATCGAGTTCTAAATGCAGTCTTATGCGCATCTTCCGACTCAACTTGTAACTAATGATATCCTGATTTTAAATCTATTCTAGAAAATACGGTTGCACCTTGCAGTTGGTTAAATAGATCATCAAGGCGAGGTAACGGATACCTATTCTTAATGGTAACCTTATTTAACTCCCGATAGTTTATACACAATCTCATAGTACCATCCTTCTTTTTCACAAACAATACCGGTGCTCCCCATGGTGAAACACTCGGTCGAATAAACTTCTTATCCAATAGCTCCTGAAGTTGATTATTTAGTTCCTGAAGTTCCTTCTTTAGTTCCTGAAGTTCCATGGGTGACATCCGATATGGGGCTCTAGAAATAGGTTCAGTTCCAAGAACTAACTCTACAGTAAAGTCTAACTCTCGGGATGGGGCTAAACCTGGTAAATCCTCCGAAAATACATCTGGAAACTCATTCACTACCCGTATGTCTGCTACCTTGGGTATTTTCTTCTTTGCATCCACAGCAAACAACCAACAAAATTTCCAATCATCCTCCTTTACTTTTGTCTCAAATTGTTCATCACATATCTCCATCACTGATAAATTTAACCTACTTCCACTGGCTTTTCCTTGAAATATCGTTTCTCCATCATTAAGATTGACAATTTTATTCCTACACTCCATAATGGCTTTATTTTTGGACAACCAATCTATCCCCACTATCACATCATAACCCTGTAAAGGTAATATTACAAGACTTATAGGAAACTCCTTTTCTTGAATTTTTATTCTACCATCAGCTACTACTTCTCGAGTTGTTACTTTCTCCCCAGTCGGAGTTCTAACTTTATAAGTTATATTAACAGTAACCACACTAATCTCTTGCTCATGTACAAATTTTTGACTTGCAAAGGAATGAGATGCACCAGTATCAAACAGCACAAAAGCAGGTTGTCCATTTATCAGCACATGTCCTGGAATGTACTAATACTATGGTTACTAACTATACTAGCATTCATAAATCTTAAAATGTAAATATTTCAATTTAATTCACACTTAGAATTATTATTGCAATAGATAGTCTGAGTACGTACCAGTTACAAGTCCTTCATCATTTTCATCTTCAACTCCCATAATCTCCTCGACATCATCATGGTAGTATTCTTCCATAAAATCTGAGAAATCCTCATTCTCCTCAATTTCCATATCCTCCAGAGCAAAAATACGAGTAGGTGCAGTGGTGTTATCAACACCTTCTGTTCGCTTATCTCCTTGTACAAACTGTGGACAGTATTTAGAGAAATGGCCCTTTCTACCACATTTATTACACTTTACTAATTTCATCTTAGGGCATGCCTTCAGCACATGGTTCAGGTCTCCACATATAAAACATTTTCCCTTAAGCTGAGCACAATTTCTTGGAAAATGATTTGCACCACACTTCCAACATTTGACATTTCCATCCTTATCATAAAAACTCAAACTCGGTATTGACTGCACTGGGTTACTAGCTAGAGTTACTGGTCTCCTTCTCTTTTGTCCAGAACTGCTACTAGTGGCACCAGGATATGATCTCTTAAATGATAGACTTGGTCGATATCCTCTGTTGATCTTTTGACTCCACATTGCTTGCATCCTCATACGATTATCTTCTAGTTGTCTTGCCTTATCTACCACTTCATTGTAAGTGGTAAAACCATAATCCAGCAGCTTGCAACACATTGTGGGGTCAAATCCAGTAAGGAATAAATCTTTCTTTAACTCAATATTATCCCGGTATGAGCCAGGTACATATTGTAACAATCTATTAAACTTAGTCTCATACTGGGTTACACTCATACCTCCCTTCTTCAATTCAAACAAATCTCGCACCATTCGGTTTTGGACACTATGAGGGAAATACTCCTTCCTGAATTCCTCCTTAAATTGTTGCCAATCAATGTTATTTCCAAGTTGCCTTGCTCTTGAGTCACACCATACTCTTGCATTTAACTTTAACATAAACGTACCATAAGATAACTTTTGAGATTCAGGGACTCTGAAAGCCTCAAAACTTCGTTCTATTTGGGCTAACCAATCATCAGCTAGATCTGGCCTACCCATCTCCCCTTCAAAATAACAGTTGGCTTTTATAAATTCAAGAAGTTTATTTACCTCTTGAGGTCGCTCTATTCGTTGTTCGACTTCTTGAGGTCTCCTATTTCCTACATACCACCAGTTAGAAGATGTTGAATCAACATTCCTTGCTGTCTCATCATCGTATGTATACTGGCAAGTATTTGTCCGATAGGCATATTCTCTTATGAAGGAGGTGGAGGTAAATCTTCTCTATTTTGTTCTCTTGGTGGTGATGGTGCTCGTGGTGGAGGGTTTTGATTTCCTTTAGTTCCTCCTTGACTACTTCCGTTTCCAGCTTCAGCCATACTCGCTTAATAGTTTAACTTATAATCCTGCATTTATATCTATCTATAAGTTATCCCTACTTTTGTTTAGAGAATGTGTATAAATTAATAAATGCTACTCATATCAAATAGTAATGACAATATCATTGAAATCAACGTACTTAGTAGTCTAATTTCCACTATATATTTCATTTAACTTTACATCATTACTATTACAACTTCAAAACAAAAGATACAACTCAATAACTTTCAAATACATACATCAAATTTACAACCCGATTACATCATTACTTACATAATCTAGTACAGACTCAATCTTTACAACTGTACAAGACAAAAGGTTACATCAAACTTAATTATAACGTACATCTAACTTGATCCAGAAGCTACAAAATACATCAAAAGCAAAAAAGATACATCAAAAGATCCTAAAATACATCAATTTCCATCAAAATTGCCACTGGATCATATCTAAAAATCTAACTAAAACAAGTCAGTCATCTAAATAAGCTAATCCTCCTCTGAATCTATGGTAGCTACTCCATCAAAGGAGTCGTGAGCCACATAGCCTCCTACAGAGTGATCTTCAGGCTCGCTGTCTGATGAAGAGTCTATAAACACGATCTCTGGAGTCTCAGGAATCACAATCACCTCTTGCACATCATCATCATCCGACTCAGCTGTAGCACCAGCTCCAACTCCAGCTATCACAGTGTTTGCGATCACCTGCATAACTACAGTATGTATATCTATATCGGGCTCATTCTCATTTTCTTGTTCCTCCTCAAGGTCTTCTTCTAGCTCTTCTTCTTCTGGGTCCTCCTCTAGATCCTCCTTTGGATCTTCCTCTAGGTCCTCCTCTGGGTCTTCCTTGACATGAACTCCATCTTGGGGTTCAACTGGAGGTGGGTTTTCCGATGGTGGTTCTGGTATTTCAAACTCAGGTTCAGGGCTAGGGTTCAATGGTATCTCTATACCATCCCCAGCAGGATCTGGAAACTGAGGAAACCAATCAATGATCCCTGGTGGGTACTGCCTCAGAATGTATGGAATATCAGCAGGGATGTGGGCAATACTAGCAGGGTATAGTCTCCCATCCTCCAACCTAGCAGGAAAATACCGTAAGGGCATCATCAAGGTTATAATTCCCTCTTTCTCCAACCATCTCTGCTCAAAAGTTACTATAGCAGTGTATCTATTATACTGGGGTCCTAAACTCATCTCCATCCATGCCCATTCATCCTTCCAGTTATAGCACATTTGATCATGAAACTTATTGATAATCTCATCAACCGTTCTAAATATATTCCAATCGGCTAGTTCCATTAATAGCTATTGTAATTTAACCCTATAATCAATAGGAGATGCTTCCCCATTCCATCTAAACCGTATCCAACTATGGATTAGTTCTCCCCTTCGACCCTGTAATTATCATTAAACCAATTAATATTTCCTATGTTAAAGATTATAGTTACTTATGTTATATAATCTTTTATCGCCCACTTAATATTACCCACTCTTAATATTCCTATAATGTCTATTTCTTTTAAGGTATGACGCTTCAAAGCAAGTTTACTAAAACTATGCTCTGATACTAACCGAGAACTGTTACGCCCCGAAGTCGCAGAGTCGCAACAGTCCTACCGTGTAAACCATTCTATGATAGTAACTGGCCTCACAGTGCCTACCATAGACATGATCTACACAAGGCGTCGACGACTCCTTGCTTTAAAGTAAATAGTCCGAATAACAGTTATACTACAATTATGATAAATATTACAAATTTCTAATAAACATATATAATTATAAGCAAGTCTACAGAGTATCCCAGGAAGTTTTACATAATCACCACAATTTACTAATTTACATAATAACTATTAATCTTTAATCTTTAATTACAAGGTCAGTCTAGTTACACATTATACTAAGTAACTTGATCCTCACACCCCTGGCTTCAAAAGGACTAACCTCTGAGTAATTGTAGGGCGGCATAGTACTTGAAATGTTCAGAAATCAGAACCTGTAAAAGGATCTATAAGGGTATGAGCAACTACAGCTCAGTAAGTTGAATTGGAGACTCATGAATGCATACAAGCACAAACAGAGTTATCAAACAATTATTTTCATGCAATGCAACAATCAAGTGTCATCGCACAACGTAGTCTGGTCCATTGTGAAATTAGAGAAATTTCACTTGCTCCAATCCGGGTTGAGGAGTTACATGTTATGCAGCAGCTCACAACCAAACTCAGGCTTGTGCAATGGAGACCTCGCTCCTCCCACGACTACCTTCGAACCATTGACTTCACCCTTGCCGCGACCTCCTCTCCTGTCACTTAGTTCGACTGAGGACAAAGAAGGGACCATTTTGCAATCCTGCGCTATCCTTTTCGAAGGGGTCGGTATTTGGTTGGAGAATCCTATGATCCCATAACGGGTTACAATGCATGACATTTTTGGTTATTAGGTCGACTAAGATTAAATTCCGTTTAGGGTGTTCAAATAATTTCATACCAATTCAATCAGTCACAAAATCACTCACAATACAAATTTCAGCACGAATTCAGATACATTAAACATATGCGTAAACTATTTACAATCACAATCATATACAAGCCTAAGTCTCCAAGTACTACAAAACTAGTACTCTATTACAATAAGCAATAACCCAACTTACTTGAAATTGCTCGATCGCACGATCCCTCAGTCGCAAGCTGATTTGTCTTTGGGTGTCCTAATATCTTATTGGGTCATAATTTGATATTCTAAACTATTCGGTACACGCTAACCCTAATTGTAGTATCGGATTTATTCCCGATGTGTGAAAATCTTACATTTTGAGACTCTTACTTAAAATTAAATGTTATTTCAGATTTATTATTTTTTTATTTTTATTATAATATTATCTAAATAACCCTATTTTTTAGATTTATTAATTTACAATTTCACATATTACTAATTTCTTATATTAATTACCTAATTTCCTAAATTAACTATACTTAATACTCCAAAGGCTAGGATTAGGGTTCTACTGCAGAGATTAATATCCCTAAACATCTAATTAATATCTAAATCAGTAATTAACATCTTAATCACCTAATTAACCCCAAATCATCCAATTTTTCCATCATTTTAGGGCTAAAAAATTAACTTAAAAATTTCAAAAATTAATTTTAAAAAAATGGCTTCATAGCACTGTTCTACATCATATGAGCATCTTACAGAAAAAAAAAAATGAGCTCCAAACTACACTCCTAAGCCTATTTATTTTCCGTCTTAATTATGCTCGGTTTTGAACAATTTGTTAAGGATCCTATATTTTCAGACGTAATTAAACTAAATCATTATTTTTCTCTAAATCTACATACAATAAAACCTCAGAATAACAAGTTTCATAATTTTCTGGGCAAAATAACTAATTTTACAAAATTATTCAAAATCGGGGTAAATAAGGGACTAACAGATTCGAAGCTTTCTGGCCGTCCAAACCCGGTCTAAGGTTGTCGACCGGCCTAGATGGTGGGTCTAGTGTAGGGTGGTGGTGGTGGTTCGGTCTTAGATGGTGGTGAGAGGTGAGTTTGGCTCATTTGCCCAATTTGTACAGTTTTCTTTCTTTTTTTTTTCTAGATTTTCTCTCGATTTTTTCAGTGTTCCTATTTTTCCCAAATTCTAAACTGTCCAAATGACTTGTGGAAATTTTTTCCCTATTTATAGACGATTTTTGTAATTATTATGCATTAATTTGACAAGACTTTGGCCATTTTTCTTGATTTTTGGCTTTTAGGTTGTCTAATTTTCATTGGTTAATTTTTCTTTTACAGATTTGGACCTGCCACGACCTGATCTTGATTCATCCAATCCTCTTCTGATTTTTTCTGATTTTTCCATAATTAATTTATAATTTTCTTTAATTATTTACTTAGTTTTTAGCCAATTTAGGCAATTTCACATATTTTTATCTACACGTAAATATATGTGGGGTACATGTGAACATTTCTAATTATTATTTTGGTCATTCTAAAATTTTTAGTATACATATAATCTATTTCTAGTAATTTATTAGTTATTAGATTATACTTTTCGCCTTTTCGATAATTAGCAATTATTATGCTTAAAATTTGAAAATTTTATAGTTTCCTATTTTACTACTTATTTTCTTAAATTTAAGTTTATGGGGTCATTTTTACTAATATTTCTTTCAATAGTTTATAATTTAGGTTTAATCGGATCCTTTAACCGATCGCCCTAAACCTTGAGTTCTAAGCTCAAACCTACGGTTACTTGGCTTGGCTTTAAGGCTTATAGGAAGATGATGAGGATGAAGCTATGGAAGATGCAGATGAGGAGGATACAGATGATTGAGATGGGGATTACAATCCCTCTACTTAGTTTCTTTTTCTATGTTTGGTTAATATCTCTTTTATGTTTTGTCTCAATAGTTTAGACTTTTGTTTTCTTTTTATTTTTATTTTTTATTTTCTTTTCACTTCTTTTGTTCTTCTTAGTCATTAGTTAGTTGCTAAAGACGTGTATAAAATGGACATGTAAAGATGATGGACTCTAGGATACGAACTTTTCTACATGCTGTTCAAATGATAGGGAAGTGTTAGTTCTTTTTAAATTGACGTTTTCCCCTTTTTATTCCCTTTTTTTCCCAGGGTGTTTTTTATTTGGTTTCATATTCTTTTATTGCAATTTCTTAGTTGTACATTAGGGATAATGTACATTACTAAGTGTAGGGAAGAGGGGTATATAAATTTGTTACTACATAAGAAATCAATCATTGACATTTGACCCAACTGATATATTAGTTAACTGGGCAATTAACAATTGTCAGAATTTGAATAGATCAATTGGACTGAATTGAATATTTGATTAATACCTTGATCATCATTAATCTTATTATACTTTGCTAGAGTTGATTAGTGAAATCTTTAGGAAGGCAAGTTACAAGTTATTTAGCCTATGATTGTAGAACTTGAGAATAGAGCAACATCACTAGTTAAGAGCTAATTATGATTATTTTCAAATTTACTTTAATGTATACTTTTTTCTTTGAAGTTTTTAGAGCTCTATAATTCTTATTAAATATATAAATGCAATTTCTCTTTTGAGAATTCCTTGAAAAATTGAAGTAGTTGGAGGTGGAAAATAATAATAAATGATTGAATAGATGAATACACAAAAAGACAAAATTGGTTAGGATTCACTTTAGCCCGTCAGAAGAGTAAGGTTAAATTCTGCTACCAAGGCCAATGTAAGCTAAGTTAGTATGGATAGGTTTTGGTCTAACAAAAGAGTGAGGTCCTCTCTTATTGTTAATGTAAGGGTTAAATTGGTATGGATTGATTTTGGTCTATCAAATGAACAAGGTCCTTTCCTATTGCTAACACAATCGTTCTTTAAAAAAATGATTGTGCTTAGATAAAATAAATAAAATGAATTGGGAAAAAAACCTTCTAATGAAAACATATACTAAAGAGATGATTAGAGGATGAATTGATGTAAAATGTGTTTATTCTGGACTATAGTGCTTAGCAAGATTAAAGAGATAATTGTATATACTTTAGCTAAGTAAGTAAAATTTTTATGATTTTTTTTCAATTGGCGAGATATTAAATCTAATTTTAAGTTTAGGAATCATTGGTTAAACAATTAATGTAAACTTTGACTTAAATAGATTAATTAATGAACTTTAGTATTAAGTGTTATCGAAGCATTTGAATATGGTTGAGTAGAAATATGAAATTGTTAAGTATGGAATTGATTAACTATATGATTGTAAGTTAAATGAGGATTATTTCCTAATTTTTTTGGTTCAAGTATAATTATCTATTGGTTTCTTAAGTAATGATAAATTTTATTCGGTGTTTCTTGTCCCAATTTTTTTGGGGTATAATTTATTTGCTTAAGGACAAGCAAATGCTTAATTATGGGGAAGTTTGATAAGTCTTAATTTGGATATATTTATCATAGTAATTTTATACTATTTCTCTTATAATTTTAGCTTATTTTTAGAGTACTTAATTAAGTAAAATATTGGTTTCAAGGTTTGAACACATTCACTGATTGAAAGTGAAGAAAATGAATCAAGTTTCACTTACTTCGGAGCTTAAATGAAGAAGTTATGGAGTTTTAAAGTGGGACATGACTAAGTTGACGTAATCATGTTTGACAAGGGACTTAATAGATGAGAATAAAAGAGTAGGTCACAAAATGTTACACGAAAAAGGGATTCAACCATGTCCCAAGTCATGTCTAACTAAGAGAAGAAAAGGCCTTATTTTGCATGGAAAGCTAAACAATCATGCCTTAGATTGTATATAACCAAGAGCAAATTTTGTTCTTAAGAAACATAATGTTACATGACTTATGAGACATGATCATATCCCAAGTTGTGTTAAATGCCACCAATTGCATCTTTTCATTCCAATATAAAAGGGGCTTTGAGAGTTTTCAAGGGGACTTTTTGACATCAAAGAGAGGAGACTTAAAGGGTAGAAAGAGAACCAAGAGGAAGCATTGTCAAAACTTCAAGATTTAGAAGATTCAACACAATCAAAAGGGGTTTTCCATGGATTTTATATTGTTTTCACTCCAATTTTCTTTCTTCATCATAATGTTAGCTTAGATTCTTGTATACAGGATTGGGAAACCTAGGGTTTTCATGTGACTAGTGACTTGATTATTGAATTTCAATAAAGTTTCTAGTTCCTAGTTTCTTGATTTAATTATATGTTTTTTAATGTTAATTAATATTTCTAGGGTATTAATACTTGATATTATGCATTAAAGTTGAGAAAATCTCTTTTATAATTAGATCTTGACATAATTGAAAGGAATTCAATGTACACTTAGAGATAAGATGCATAATTCTTCTAGAAATTCATTACTTTTTTTTTTTTTTGTAGAAATTTGTTATTCATTGATGCAATTTTAAAATATGTTGTTAGTGAAGAGATTTCGATAGGTATTTTAGACTTAGGATTAACATGCTTAAGAAAGATTTTAACTTTAATTGATGATTTTCCTAGTCAAGGAAATTGGTGGTGGAATTGAATGAATTTAATGAGGTCACATAATGAACTTTAGAGGAAACAAGTCCTACATACATTATTCGCTTTCTTGAAGTAGTCCTTAAATTTATTACTTTACAATAGTTCGTTAAGTTTTGTAATTAGTTTAGTTAGTTAATTTTAATTCTTTTTAATTTAGTCATATTCATCACAATTTTCTAGTTAAAATAATGAAATTAAGGTTAGTATTAATACTAGTAGTCTCCAAGGGATCAACTTGAACTCGAACTTACATTTACTATATTCATAATTGTGATTCTACCCAGACGATTTTACGAGTTTACGATTTTAGGCGGCTTTTTTGAATCAACTCGTATATAAAATTATTTTCTTGTAAAAAAATTATATTCTTAATCGATTTTACAAGTCAAACTCAATATAAACTCACGTTTTTAATCAAGTTTGTCAATTCTATATATATAAGTTGAACAAGCCAAAAATAAAAAAAGGGAAAAAATGCAAATAATCTCTTTAAACTTTTACTTAGGTGTGGATGAATCTCTTGAACTTTTGATGCCTTAAATTATGATAAATTAATAAACAACTCTCAATAACTATCTTAAACTTTGATTTTAATGTATAAACACTTCTTAAACTTATCAAAATGTACTTTAAGATCTTTTAAACTTTGACTATAGTGTAACTTTTTTTTTAACTAAAAAATTAAATATCTTTTTTATTGTCAATTTATCAAAGTTTAAGGGATAAAAAATTATACTTTAAAAGTTTATAGGGACAATCTACACCTAAGTCAAGGTTTAGCGATGTTATTTGCAATTTTTTCCAATAAAAAAAATGTATAACTAGGCTTTTACCAACCCATTAACTATTATGGTATCAAATCATCGTCTTTATTTTATTCTAATTTTTTTCCTCTTTCTATTGCTTATAATCCATTGTTTAATATTTATAGCCTTCATTCGGGTTCTAGCTACAATAGAAAAGTTTATAAGAAAAATTATATATTTAACTTTATATCATTAATAACTCAAAATGAGTTGAAACATTCAGTTCACTTCAATTCATCGCTTTTTTCAAACAAAATAATGGAAAATGAATTAGTTTCAACTTTACTTATCTTTCTTGTATGAATGTTAGATTATTGATTAATAATTCTTTTTTAATAGAGAAGAACTTAATTTCTTTATCTTTTTATTTGTATCATATATTTTAAGATTTTTATAATTATTATAAACATATTTATAGTTTTTTTTAAAGTTATTTTACATAGGTTGTAAAAATTTACTTTTTTACCTTTCGATTCTATAAGCCCTCAAGTAATTCTAGGTAGAATTATAAGTTTAACAACCTTGATTATATTAGAATTTAATAAGTGCGCTTGCCTAATATCAATTACTGAAATTATAATAGGTTCATATAGGATTCTTTGAAGAATATTTAAGAAAATCATTACCAACTCATTGTTTTGTATAAAATCAAAATTTTAAATACAATCGAAAATCGATTGACAAGACGTTTTTCTTGAGAAACTCATATAGGAACTTATAATTTGGAAAATTTGAGTTGATTTTTGAAATTTATATGGAAAAATTACTTAGGAAAGTCAAGTTTCATAATTTTTAAAAATCGTTTACTATTTTTAGCAAAATTTTGATAAAAATAAAGAAAATGGATCAATCAACGAAAACCAAGCTCTAACCATTAGCATAGGAAGAAAGCATGTCTAACCACCTAGGCGCTTGATTTACTGGTGAATGGTGGTGGTTTGGTTTCAAGTGGTGGTCGGACCTACAAACTTTGATTCACTCAATTTGATATTAATTTTTGATAAAATTTTTCGTAATTTTCTTACCCAATTTCTTGGGTACCCAGAAATTTCCCAAGTTTCTATCTACTTAAATTATAATGTGAAGAGAATTTTAGAATTTTTTCAAAATGATATTTGAGAGTTTTGGATTTTTCTCTCTCTTAACATACTTAATCCCCCATGGGGCTTAGTCCTATGATGTTAAAGCACTAACACATTTTATAACTAAGACTAACCAAGCTTAAAAACTTATTTTTCTTGCTACCATGATCATTTTTTTTTTATGTTTGTTTATTATTTTTTTATTAGTTTTAGCATATTTTACATATATTTAGGTATTTTAAGTAATTGTGAGTATATATTTATATATATAGATACATTCTATGTATATAAATATTCTTATATATTATTTCATGTAATTTTGCTAATTTTATTATTCATATAATTCATTTCTAACAGTCCACTAACTATTGGAGTTTATTTTCATGCGATTCCATTAATTGTAGAATAATATAATAAATTTAACCAATATTAACTATATTTTTATTATTTTTAGGTTCATTCCTACAAAGACTCTCCGACAAAATCCCCTAACTCACTCATCAAATCCCAACTTAATTAGGCTACATTTACAAATACTTTAAATTGACTGCTCAAACTTAATTACAAAAATATGGGGCTTACATTATCCTTATACCCTCTTCCAGACAAACCCTACGGGCAATTAATTAAGATGCATAAGTGCATACTGATAAATTTTTTATGGCATGTTTGTTTCTAATTCCCCCTTCTAGACAAATCCTAAGGGCGATTAATTTATGACTTAGAAGGAGTTAATTTAATTATTGAAAAATCCTTTTTATTTTAATATTGAACGAATGGTTTTGGGTTATTTTAGTAACTCTCCAGTTAACAGTCTATCCACACGTAGCGGTTTAGAGCGTAAACTTATATCACATCACATCACCTTAGGTTGTGCCCCCCGTGATTACTTATTAGTCCTGACTACCACTTTCTAGCACCTTAGCATTCCTGGCATAGATACAAACCCAACAATAAGTATGCACCTGGAAGGAATTTCAACTCCTAAAACCAAAAAAAAATATATATATATATATATAAAACTTATCAATATCCTAAATATACTAAAAGATCACAATTTATAAGATTATAGCTTGGTTTCCACTAGGCTGATCATGACCCTTAAGAAGATAACTCAGTCGACCTATAGAGCTACGAGGACAATGAGGTGGCACCACGAGAAAGTGTAATCAACCCTTTGCAGAGGCGACTACCCAGTTGTTAGGACTGGTGAATCATCTTTTAAGTGTTAAGCTGACCCTGATTTCTCTTTTACCACCTAACTGATAAGGATAGATACTTGGTTGACCGCCTTCCACTAAATCGACTATTGTTGCACCAAACTCTTAAAAAACATATTTTCAATTCAAAATTCCACTTAAATAAACTTTCAAATCAATTCAAATATCAAAGACTCTTTTAAACAATTAATCTCAAAGGAAAATCAACTTGTCTACAACCATCATGTAATTTCCAAAATAACAACTGATAGAAAATGATCAATTTCTAGTTAACTAACATTATTCATGAATTTACAGGATTTATATCACTACCAAGGATTAAAAGTTAATTAATAACCTAATCTCCAACAATACAATCAAACCTCTGTAAGAAGAAACGGTAAATTCGAAACAAAAAGAGAGAAAAGGAAAAGGGAAACACCTTAAGCGTACAACTCTAGCAGTAACTTCAACATGCTTGGGAAAACTCTGGAGCTACATACAACTCTAGATGTCCCTTCAACATCCATTATGTACCGATTAATTGGCTTATCACTAAAATGACAACACCTTATTAACTCACAATTACTAACCAAATCTTATGAGATTTCCTCATTCTACACATCAAACGTCGATACCTAGCGACAAACCAAAATCTTCGTTAGGCTTATCAATGTCTTAAATTGATTAGTGAGAAAAAAAAAAAAATTGAGAACAAGGAATCACGTTAGGAAGAATTCTTGTGCGAATGAATTCCTTAGGAAGACAGCTAGAGCGTGAAGAGTGAAAGAGAGAGTTTTTGTTTAGGAAAAGGAAAAAGAAAAGCTAGTAAGAGGAGGGAAGCTATTGATTGACAGTTTCTGGTTCTATAGAAAAGGAAAAAAAAAAAATAAAAGTTATCTTATTTAAAAAGAAAAAAAATAAGAGAGTGAAAGTAATCGTCATAACATTCATCAGATAAACTTTACTAAGATCCCATTATATTCTGAAAGCTCTTAGCATTGGTTTCTTGTCATCCGGCCCCTTGCAAATTTATGTCTCCATTGTTTTCAAAATGCTTTTTAAGGGTACTTCAAAGAGAATTATGGTCAAGAACACCACATGAGAGGGATGGGTCTCATGCCCATGAATTATGATCACTAATGTTATAACCTCAACTTAATTCTAGATGCAACAAGTAGTCTTAAGTTGAATGAGTCAATGTACATTATTTTAGTGATTGAAACAATATATGCTTAGTAAATTTACACCTTAAGGTACAATAGGGTGTGGTATACACACAGTTTAAAGGGAAGGTTGGGTTTAGAACTCTTGATCGATCCGTAAAGTGCTATGATGGTTGTGGCATTTGGTTTATCCATGTGAATGTGGAAATATTGGATGCTTCAATGAGCTACGGATGCATGGCCATAAATTTATCTAGGTGTAAGTAAGTGTTGTGTAATAATTTAGTACGTGATGGTTATATTTGTCAAATATACTACATGGTTCAAAGCTTGCCTCTAAAATCATAATTGAAATGTCAAGAATTTTCATAGAGCAGTGACTCCACTGTGATTTTTTTGAGTCATTTCCTCTTTTGCATATGTTCTATTTATTCAAAAAAATACAACTTTTCTAGAAGTCATATAAACTTCATATGTAGAGCATATAATTGTATTATCAAGGTTTTTGTAGGCTAATGATATAAATATCAGTCTCCTAATAAAATAGATCACTTTAATTTCTCCTCCCATAGTTGTAATGGTATTTTGGAAGAAAGAAAAGAAAAACACATAATTGTTTTAGAAATTCAGTTACTGTAGGAACTCAATTTTTTATGATTTCCACAACTAAAACTAAGAGACAACATTTTTGTCGTCTGTAGGAAAGATTATTCTCAACAATTCTGCATAGTTCCAAGAATATTCCTCCCTTTGGCTTTGGGTTGTTTTGACAAGTGTAAAGTTGAAATCAATTACTGCTTCATGTAATCTTTTGTAAAATCCTGGAGAATGAATTTTACCAAAAAAAGAAAGTGACTTGGCTACGTGACTTGAAGGAACGAGATGTCCTAATGTTTTGTTTCTGGGTAAGGCAATCCTACTGGTGGAGGTATCCAATGGCTAGAAAGGGAGCTGAGGAAATTCTGGAACATAAACTTCGTTTAAATAGACAGCAGAGGTTGTGATAATGGGCTATTGTCTCCTAGGGTTCTGCGGGGTCTACTGTTACTGTTATTAGTGTACTGGCTCTTTGTCTTCTGCTAAGATATGTAGATCTTGATTGGAAGTTCATGATATTTTATATTGTATAGCAGATGAGTTTTCACCTTAAGTTTGTGGTTGCTCTCTGCAATCATTACGTAGACAATCATAATTCCACATTGTGCTCGGTAGTTGATGCTTAAAAAAGCTATCAAGCAAGGAATTAAGGAAATTCTACAAAATCCGTGTCATTTTTTAACTCGAAGCAGTTGGGGATGATTTTCCTCCTATCATTTTGGTTATGACTGCACATTTCCATCCTCTACCTGCATCGGATTTAGGGGGCAATTCTGTTGCAATTAATGGCCGGAGATGTAATCATGATGGTTAATCTGATGTGACGTAGACTGAAATGCACTTTTATTGTCCTTGCATTATGCTTCAAGCAGCTATGTATCGCGAAAAGATGCAAGAATTGGAAATGTCAAGCGCATGGTTGAGGATAAGGTTCATGAGTCGTGAGAAACATAGGTGCATTATATGTAAGACTTTTGATGTTTTGCATTTACTGCAAGAAAAGTTAATATTATATTATGGTCTAAATCATATTTACAAGTTTAAACTTCTAGATGAGTTGGTTGTAATAAGATAGAAAGCTTTCGCAATTCAACAATGTCTAAGTGCAAGTTTCGAGTTATGATACTCGATAGGATGATAGTCGATGAAAAGAAAAGAAATATAGTTTCTAACTTTTGTTCAAATGTGGCAAGGAAATGAAATCCTTATTTTTTGTTTGTTTAATCGGCGTGGAAAAATGAACAGAAAAGAAGAGAAATAGGCAAATAAAATATTACCTTCGCTTTTTCTCTTTTCTTCTAACTTTGCTTTAATGGGCATGCTTTTAATTTTATACTATTTTTTCACCCATTTCTCTCTTCGTTTGGAAGGAAGTTTGCAGAAATGTAGCAAAAATTTGTGAGGTTGATACGCTTCTAATCTAAATGAGCTTAATATTTGAATTCTTTCATGTCCAAATCGTTGTGTCTGAATTGAGATGGCTACTGTGATGTGAACTAGCAGTCATGTTCAGTTGGCTGGATCCAGCACGATTTTAGGAAGTATAATTGTCAATTCTCAATCCTCGTGCTATTAGAGGTCACACATGGGGAACGCGATTGAACAAACATTTTGGCTTCAATTACATTAAATCCCATCTTCAATGGGGAAAGGTCTTTCCTCTGCTTATTTACACTGCCCAGGAGTAGTTTTCGAGAACAGTTTCAATTTTCACCCGGGGGAGCACGAGAAAAACGAATAATTAACCCTCTAACATCACTCGTGCTTAACAATAGAACCATCTATTAGAAAGCGTAAAGCAGAACTCGTCATCCGTGCTCAATGAGGTATCCTTCAGCAATGGCTGCATGAGCAGCAGCACCTATGGGAAGGACATCTTCATCAATCATGAAGTATGGCGAATGTCCGGTGTGAACTGAACCCAGTGACTCATTCCTTATCCCTATGTAAAAAAAAGCAGCAGAGACCACCTCAGAATAGAATGAGAAATCTTCAGCACCCATCATAGGTGGGACCACCCTAAAATTGCTTTGACCCACCAAATCAATGGCGACCTCCTTCACATGCTCATACATGTGCTCATCATTCACAGTAGGTGGGTATATAGTATTCTCTTTCTCAAAGAAGTCCACATTTGCTGAGCATCTGAATACACCGGCCTGTTCCACAATTACCTGCGTAATGAAGTTAAACTTTAATTTAGTATTCAATACAGACAACACATCGATGGGGACCAACACCATCTATGCCATTGTTTCCAAGGTGAAGAGAAATATATATAGATTTTAGGGTATTGGTCCCCATTTATCGTTTTAGAAAGAAACATTTCTGAAATGGTACATAAGAGACATTAATAATTGATTATTTCTAGCTAATGTTTGAGACGTGTCCCCAGTAGCTTACTGCACTAATTGTACTATCTCATTGATAGTTCAGCTTCCCACTAGGGGGTTGGGAATGGTCCAGTCATGCATACATTCAAATTATATCACATGTTGTGTATAAAACCAAATTTGTTAAACACATCAGTACCTCTTCTATCCTTTGCATCAGCTGATAGAAGCTTGTGTTGGAAAACGCCCTGAAGGTGCCCCCTAGAACAACCTTTTCCGGTATAACATCAAGATTGTTGCCTCCATTCACTGATGTCACGGACACAACCTTAACAAAATTGAACTAACTATGAGATTACTTTTATCATTATGACGAATAAATTCTCAAAGCAAGATCATCCACGTTATTCATTTACAAAACAGGTATTGATTTGTAATTCCTTGATGAGATTACGATTTTCACAATGTAATCTTCGTTTTGAAAGACTGGCACCCACCTGTGAGTCCAGTGGATTTGCTTCCCGAGACACAATGCCTTGTAAGCTAATGACTGCAGCTGAGGCTGCCAGTAGAGGATCAGCTGAAAGTTGGGAATTCCGGGAGTCGCTTTTTCTCCCACTTATCACAGCCCTGAAAACCCCACACCCTGCAAGCAAGGGACCAGGTCTCGACCCAATGACTCCGGTAGGGTGCTCATGGGATACATGAAGCGCAAATATGGCTTCCACATTCTCTAAAGCACCATCTCCAATCATCCTTTTCGCGCCATTCCCTGCTTCCTCTGCTGGTTGAAACAGCAGTATTACTGTTCCCTGAAACAAACGACAGAGTAAATTAATCTAAAGAAAACATCCATCCGAGTATCATCTTTACTACTACGTTGTTTGTTTCTCCTTAGACTGGTGTTAGTGTGGTTAAGCAGGGTAAAGAGGACAGAAGCCTTTTTACTCTAAATCAGGTGACAAAGGGTTACCCCATTACATGTTATCCTTTCATTTTATCATCTCAGTTCATTGTTCATGTATCTAATTTATCATGTCATTTTCATACTGATAATTAGATTCAACCAAAGAAGAAAGAAAAGAAAAAGCAACTCCGCCACCGAATATTTTAGAAGTGACGTAGTAGGAGCAACGGTACCACGAGGATCAACTCGCTCGTATGTAGGTGCTGTGTTAGTACCGATAAATCTATTTCCATACTTATTTTTCTCAGATTCCTGAGGATCGAGCAAATTTGTCTCTGGCAAAGCGACAACCTAACTGCGCATAATAATGTAGAAAAAAACCACGTTGTTGAGCAGGCCGACACTGGTGTAGGTATATTTTAATTAGCTTCTGTGCTCAATGTAGTAGTAAGAAAACAAAAGCTTTTCTGGTAAGCCAATAAGAAATGATATTCCTAATTGACGGAACATAACCATGTATGTCCCAAAAAACAATTACGGAAGACAAGTAGACAAAAAATGCCAAAAACCTTCCATCATGTCACACATTAGGTACAAGGACCTTTTCAATCCTAGTCAATGTCCTAAGTTTAGGAATTCCATCAACCGCCGCTTGCTAAAAAAACAGTGAATAATTACACCAACAACTTGTAGTTAAATCAAACTACTTTAAGCGTCTTTTGATTCTTGGGTGTTTCTTTTTCTTTTTCTTTTTTTTTTTTTTTTTTTTTTTTACATGAGAAGAGAAGAGTATGTGGAGTTTGGTTTCATACTTACAGGTCTCCATGCACTAACATAGGTCCTATAATTGTTCTGTCATGGCCTCCATTCTCGCTGTAAATTGTGTACCTATCAATTGTAGGAGTAGGACTGTAGGGTTGCTTTGGTATTCATCAAGATGAGAATTCATACAGAGCAATTACCATGGCTAGTTGCAATAGATCACGTTCCTATATAAATATAATACTTTTTTTTTCTTTTTCTTTTTCTTTCTTCTCTTTTTTTTTTTTTCCCCTTCCTTTAAGGAACCGCAAAGTATGGTATCTGTTTGTCTTTGCTTTGAAACTTGCCATTTTTAATTTTCGGGTGTAGACAGAGTTTTGATTTGTTTATGGCAAGTATCTGAAAGCACAGTTGAGCATGAATTAAACAATTGTTTCTCGCAACAGGACCTGACTTTGACGAGGATAAAAAGAAGAGCCTTCTGATAAACTAATCAACGATGCAATAAGTAGCGGTAAGGAAAGAACGCTCAGATGTACAAATTTACTCTTAGACAAGGCGGATGAATGCGAACATTTCGATGCGGAAAATGTTAACCGATTATTCTGAATCAGTCGTTAGGGTGCTGCTCAAAGAAATTTCAACTTTTTCTAGGCGATTACTCTTTTCTTAGAGCTCTTAACTAGTGTTTCAAGAATTTAATGAGACCCATATGATGTTTTCTAATGTTGCATAATTCTAATGTAATTATTGATTCGGGAGTTAGAATTAGAACTAAACTGACAAGTTTGTGAAGGTTTATTACGTTTGGTATGTTTAATTATTCTGTTATAAGCTTTATTATGTCTCAGAAAGTGTGGCTACATTGAGATGTTAAAAGTACATTTTATTTTATTTTTTTATCTATTAATCATGCATTATTAGATTACAAAATTTTTACCTTGGCAAATTGAGAAACAAACATACATGCTTCCTCTTTTTTTGTACTGGACAAACAGTGAGCTTCAAGAGCATTTTTAAACATGTCAAAGATGTAATAAAAAGTATTGAGAATTTGTTGGTAAAGTCTTCAACAATATGAGATGAGAATGTCGTGTAGTAACCGACTGAACCAAGCTTGATTATTTTTGGCACAATAGTTATAATATTTATAGAGAAGCCAACAGCAATATTTCAAAGATTCCCCGGGCGGGTGCGGAATTTTCTGTATATGTACTCATTACTCTGAGACATTTACTGCTATAAAACAAGGGTCAGCACTTTCTTGATCACACTTGATATAATAAACACATTCAGTCGAGATTTCTCTAGAGGAAGTATCTTGAATTAAAAAAGGACCGGTTTAGTTATTTCAAAAATAAATCTGATTTCGACATTACTGTTTTGGCGTGGATTGTCGACCAAGAGTTTAGTTATTTAGCATATGTCTTCTATTATCATTATTTTCCAGAAATAATAGTACTAGCATATGTCTTCTATTATTATTTAGCATATATCTTCTATTGCTATTATTATTATTATTATTATTATTATTATTATTATTATTATGTTTTTTACTACTACTACTATTACTATTATTTTCCAGAAACCATAATAGCCGTCCTGCATGTGCAGCCCTGTTGTTATCAAGAAGCAGAATAGCAATTTGCTAATTCATTAATCATCTAGAAATCAATTTATTTTTGGTTATTAGAAGGTGACTTCATTGTTTTAGTGTAATGTTGTTTCATTTTCCTCGTAGTTTTCCAGAAGAGAAATGCTACGACCAGACAAAATCTCCGAAATGAGCACGATGTTTTGCGTACACGCGAAAAGAATGTAAACCTATTTTTGTGTCATTTCGTGGTTTCCCATTTTAAGTTAGATTTTGGCAAATGTTAAAAGTAATGAGAAAAGAAGCCTCCCCGCAAAAATTACAGAGATCCTTTCCTATATTATCCCATAATAGAATTGTTTTGATATATTGTTTTTACATAAAAAAAAAGCAAAACTGAAAAAGCTATCGATATCTACAATTAATTTATCCACATTCTTTATATTTTTTTCTTTTAAAAATCAATCAGATTGCCAATTTCGACTTTAACGATATCTATATATAAAAAGAAAAATTTTTACTTCATATCTCAAGGCGCGGACAAAAAGCTGTTTTATTTTTATATCTCAAAGGAAAAACTAAATCCATAGGAAAAACACATATTTCAAAAAGAAAAGTAACATTTGAAATTAAAAAAAAAAAAAAGTAATAATAATAAAAAGCAGATAAGAGAGAGTGCGGATGTTAAGGAGAAAAAGTAAGGGAATAGATACCTTTAGAAGATGTTCCCGTCTCTTCAAAATTTTGGCAGCACCAATAAGCATGGCCACATGGGCATCGTGCCCGCAAGCATGCATCTTCCCAGGGACTTTGCTCTTATGCTCCCAAGCAACTGCTTCCTGCAACCATAATACATAGTACCCTACACGTTTAGATCTATTTCCATCGTCCTCGTTTTTGCAAACCAGGATAAAGGCATCCGTCGAGTTGAAAATTAGACATATATATTGTAAATTGCCAGGTTCTTGTGTAGTTAAAAGGATTTTCGGCTCTTTTGCCTCCCTGACCTGACACTGATATGTTTTTCATAATTTTATCTGGGTACCCATTTAAAGACTAAGTATATACCTGAATGTTTTTTTTTTTTTTTTTTTTTCCGTACAATTTAGAAGTACAAGGTACTATACACATGCATAATGACAAAAGTACGAAATCTCCACGTAACCGCCAATTGTACGGAATTCTAAATAACCGTTTAATATATCATTTAAAAAGTATTTCATTACGATATGACATCTTTTGAATACATCATATCGTATTCATAAATATATAAAAAAAAGAAATTAAAATAATTTACTTATTTAGTATTTCAATTTACCTCCATAAAAGCAATAATAATGAGAAGGTGTTGAAAGATTACAAAGTTAGTGTAATCAAATTTATGACATCGAAGAATAAATACAATTAAAAATTTTGTAAAGAAGAAAATTATAAGTATGTTATTGACTAATGGCACTAGAGAAAAGCCGAATGAAAATAATATTTTTCTTTTTTTTTTTTTTTTTTTATAAAGAAAAGAAAAAATAGCACAAAGAATAACCTGAATAGGAAGAGCATCCATATCAGCTCTAATGGCAATAAAAGGAGGTTCTCCACTTCCAATCAAAGCCCTGATTCCAGTCTTTGCAAGAGGATATTTGTAGCTAATCTCCATCTTGTCTAACTCATCCCTAATTAACTTACTAGTCTCTACTTCTTCGAAAGCAAGCTCGGGGTTCTCATGAATCCTCCTCCTTATATCCTTAAGCCAAGCTACCGTTTCAGGTCCTTTTGCCATGGCCAGCACCTCCTCCGAGGAAGATCTAGTCGAGAAGTAGTCACAGCTCGAATGAGGGGTGGTGGTGGTGGTGGCCGTTTCATGGTCAAGCAAACATGTGTTGTTGTTCAGGGAATCCGATGAAGAAGAAGTAGTTGTGCTAGTGATGATGGTGACATTCTTGGTGAGAAATAAGGAGAAACCTCTGGTTTGTGCTGAGTTTATGGATTGTCCAACTTGGGTAACAGGTGTAAGATGATAAATCATGTAGATCATTGTTATGGAACATATGATACCAAGTCTATGTGAACCCATTATTTGTATTTTAGTGGTAGCATCAAGGATGGAATGGAATGGATAGAGAGGTAAAGGAGGTTAATTAGTTAGAGAGGAAAAGAGAAGGGGACTGGGTGGGCATTTACTTAGATTTCAACTGTAACAAAGTCTGAATTGAAAGAGAGAGGGTGGGGAAGTGAGAATTCAGCACGTGGGTATAAAACGAGAAATTGGTCACGTGGTAGAGTGAGATGTAAAAGCCGTGATGATTGAGGCATCGAATCGCAGCTCAAGGCTCACGACTCAAGGGGTCCACCACTTTTTAAGTTCTTTCTTAGCCTTTGAGTTTGAGGAATGGCTTCACATATGATGGGATGGCTTCTATGAAAAACATTAGCTTACATTCTCAAATTACTAGCTATTATTATGTTAAAATAGATTATTTCATAGGCAAATGGATTCTTCAAATAAAATTATAAATTTAATATTTGAGATTGTTTAAATTTATTAAATTGTTTGTGACATAATCATGATATAGGCAAATGGATTCTTTAAATAAAATTATAAATTTAATATTTTAGATTGTTTAAATTTATTAAATTGTTTGTGACATAATCATGATATTCTCTTTTTTTTTTTCTATTGATCATAATCTTTGATTATTCGTGATAATATTTTAAGAAAATAACTTTAGACAATTCAAATCCGTTACAATACTTTTTACGTAATTATTTTTTTTTAATATATGATTAATGTGGAAAGATATTTAAAAAGATACCTAAAGTATTTATTAACCGACTATTCTCTTAATAATATTTAAGGATTATATGACATCATCTGTAAATTATCTTAAGCTATTAAACATATGATGTAGCCCACTTCTTTCTAAAAATCACTTTTTAGAGATTATATATATATTTATTATATATATAATATTGGACTTCTTGGTTGATCATGTAGAATATGATTCTATCAAATCCAATTATTTAGATTTTGGAAAAGCTATAAGGCTATAAAACTGGCTATAGACTAATAGAACAACTTTCAATAGAATATAGAGTTTTGCTCTTCTAATCATCTTAAAGGAAATATTAGATCAATAGATAAGATACATTTATGTTCATTAATATTAGATCGGTCAATGGTTGTTAGATTTGATTCTTTTATGCCTAAAGATTCGCCTAAATAAGAGTCCTTTTGAAGAACCTGTTTAGGTTGATTCCAATTTCATGGAATCCTAATATTGGTTGGAGGAAGAAATCAGATTGCAAAAGTCCTAACACCCAAAGATGGGACCTGTGATGCTAAAACGCAATCAACTTCCTTATCGCAATCACGATGCAAATCAATGTAAAGCAAACATGTTTTTAACGTTAGTTGTTTCAATCAATCTAAACAAAGCTAAAATCGTGGTCACTGTTCTCTAATGTTGTGGAGTTGCGGCGGGAGAAGATATACATGCGACTCTTTTTAAGAGCTGCATTTATCGGATAAGTTCCATGTGGGATCCAATTGTGAGCAGCCAAGAAAAAAAGAGTACAACGCAAGGGAAATAAAATAATTATGTGGACAAGCAGAATGATATAATGGATAGAAAATAAGCCGGTTTTTCCATTTATGGATAAAATAGATATAACTTTTAATTTGGGAGAAATGAGGCAATTTTGATAAGTTTGGTTAAAATTGTTTTGGCCTGAAAAATGCATTTTAAGATTTATGATGGAGCTTTTTTATTATTTTACAATTTATTTTTGAGAGTTCTTTAAGGATTTTTTAGTAACCTATATATATACACAGTCTTCTTTTCATTTTTTACGAAACAAAAAGAGTTTTCAATTTCCTAAATTTTCTTTTGCCCACGCTGCCTAACTAATATAAAGAATTTAGTTAGGGCCTTTTGGCTCTTTTTCCTCTTAACTAATAAAATAATCACACTTGAATGAAAATAACAAAAGAAGAATTTAGTTAGGCAAATTTTTCGACTAGGAACATGAAAGTTAAAAGTAAGAAAAGCAAGCAACTTTAGGGATGCATTTTAACTGAAAATTGTTTTATTAGTAAACGAAACATTTCTTAGTTTTGGTGTGAAACTTAAAAGGAAAAAATATTAGGGATTAATTATTTCTTTTTTATAAAGATTTGGTAGATATTTCATTTATGAAAAGAATATACATGTAATCGCGCTTTCATTATCTTGATGTGTTATTTTGTCGAACGCCAAGTAAGTTTGTAATCAATACCAAAAGAAATCTAAACCGCACGACAAAGGGACCAAATGAGCCCATATTTGCAAAAGCCTTCGAGAAATGTAAACCCATGTATGATCACGACTCCACGCAAGATTGACCTGTAAGACTTATAATAAAAAACGAGTGATAATGATTACAAATAAAGTTGTCAAACTTAGGATTTTATGTAAAATCATTGGAGGGTTAGTAAAATCGGAACATAAAATTGAAATGTAAAAATGTAAGTTTTTATGATTTATATAAAATAGCTTTAAAAAATTATGAAGATATTTATAATAATTGTTTAAAATTTAAAATATATGATGAAAATATAAAAACGAAGAAATTAAGTTCTTTTTTCGTAAAAAATTCTTAGTAATATATAATTAAACAAGTACAAAATAAGAACAAACAAAGTTGAAACTAAACTTTTTTTATTATTTTTTTAAATAAACTAAAAAAAATAAAATATTTTAACTTATTTCAAATTACTGATGGTATAAATTAAATTATATAGTTTTTCTTCTAATCTTTATTATTAGAACTGAAACCTAGGTGAAGGCTATGAACATAAAATAAGGGACTAAGAGAGAAAAAAAAAAGAAAAAAATAAAATAGCATAGGGAAGATGATGTATTGTTATGATACTTGATGGCTTGTAAAGTTTAGTTGTATTTTTTTTTTTTTTTAGCTCATTCAATTTAAATATATAGAATTAGTAAATTCGATAAAAAAACGTAAGTTTCCATATGAAAAAGAGTTTATATACGAGTTAACTCGGAAGAGTATTTTAAAATCATAAATTTGTAGAATCGCATGGATAAAATTGTAATTTTGATAATTATGATTACAAAAATAAGTAATCTTCAAAGTGCAATGTTGTAATGTAATGATTGAACACTCAAAAGCCAAGGAAATGCCCTCGTGATAGTTTGTTGGAAGCAACATGATCACAATGATGGAGGAAGTCTTTGCTTTAGTTGACACTAAAGGACTCTTAGTGATTTTGTTTTGCACATTAATCCAATCATGGTAGAAAATAATGAAATCATTCTTTACAACTTTATCTTAACGTAAGATGGCATTGAGCATCATCCAAATTTACTTAGATCAATAAGAATTTTGGTTTGGAATGTTAGGGGATTAAATACCCCAACAAAGCAGGACACAATGTCATAAACATTCATGGAATTCATGCTAGACATGGTTGTACTACTTGAAATAAAAATGATAAATTTAGCAGCTTACATATTTTTGACTCAACTAAATGGACACACTTGTGTGGAGGCTAGTGGCTATAGTGGAGGTATGCTACTGCTTTAGAAGACAAATTTTGGATATGCACATTCTGAAGAAGACTTTCCAAGAAATTCATGTGCAAGCAAAGGTCAGAAATTCCAATATCTTGAGGTATTTTTTTGCAATTTATTCTTCCTTAAATTTAAATAAAAAATAGTTCTTTGGGACAATCTCATTCATCTTGCAATGTTAATTAATAATGATTCTTGTTGTATAATAGGTAATTTCAATGATATTATAGCTAGAAATGAGTGTTAGGGTGGAATATTCCCAAAAAATAGAGCATTAAACTATTTTTGATGTATGAATCATTATGAGTTAATAGATATGGGATATGTGAGGGTTTCTTATACTTAGTCAAATAAGTAGAATCTACCCACCCTTATTCAAAGACGATTGGATAGAGTATGGTGTAATCATGCTTGGTGAAACCTATACCTTAACTAAAAAATTTATAACCTACCAAAATGGCCTAGTGGTCACATACCTTTATTACTCAGCACATATCCTTTATTAGTGTCCTTTAAGAAGTAAAGACCTTTTAGATTTCAAGCTATTTGGTTTATTAATAGATCATGTAATAAACTTATCAAGGAGATTTAGGAAGCCTCCAATCATAACATCCTAAATACAATAGAAAAGCTACTAAATTTCCTAAAAGATTGGAATACTAAAGTGTTTGGAGTAGCCCATTACCAAAAGAAGAAGCTATTAAGAATATTGGAGGGAATAGACAAGGCTTTATCTCTTTTTCCCTCTTTTCATCTTACTAAATTAATGAAGGCACTTAAAAATGAATTAGAATCTCTTCTATAAAGGGAAAAGTAGATCTAGAAAATATGGGCTCACACAAAATGAATAAAGGATGGTGAGAGGAGTAGAAGATATTATTACACTATAGTACAAATTAGGCGAGCAAAAAATAAAATAAGTGGTCTTTGAGATGAGTTAAGAACATGGGTTTACAATCAAAAAGAAATTTCAAAAATAATTCTTAGACATTTTCAAAAAAAAAAAAAATTTTACTAGTTCAAAGATCACTTCAAGGTGAAATCTAATAGAAGCAACAAATTGTTATGGACTAAATGAGTAACATAAACAAGAGTTTGATAAGGAAATTAGTTATGAAGAAGTTTATCATACACTTAACTAAATGAACTCTTGGAAAGCACTAGGAAGGGTGGGTTTCATGTTTTCTTATATAAAAATGTTAGCAGCTCATGGGATGTGAATTAAGGTAACTTGTTAAAAAATGCTACTAGGAAGGGTAGATTCCAGAACATCTGAATTAAACATAAATATATTTAATTCCTAAATGAATGGGAACTAGTATAGTGAAGGATTTTAGGCCAATTGGATTATGCAATACTATATATAAAATTATTACAAAAGTTTTAGCAAATAGACTTAGGCCTTTACTAGATGAGCTAATTCATCTAACTTAAGCTACTTTTATAAAAGGGAGAAAGGCAACTAATAAAATAATTCTTATAAATGAAAATTTAAACATCCTTAGGAAGAGAGATAGGTGGCAAAGATGGATGATGATTAAGGTGGATATTGAAAAAGCTTTTGATACAATTAAGTGGGATTTTATTTATTGGGTACTACAAAGTTTATATTTCTCCATAAGATGGATAAAGCTCATTGTTTCTTACATCACTACAACTTCAATAGAAGTTATAGTAAATGATTGTGCATTGGATGCATTCAAGCCAACTAGAGGAATCTAGCAAGGTGATCTTATATCACCTTACCTATTCAATTTGAATATGGAATTCCTAAGTAGGTTAATTGAAAAGTAGCTCATTGAGGGCATTGGAGGGATTTCAAGTTAAGAAAAATGAATCTTCTATCTCTCATGTAATGTTTGCAGATGATCTAGTCTTAATAGAAAAAGCTAACTAAGTAAATATTAAGTGCATTAAAGAAACCTTGAATCTTTTCTTTAAACTTTCGAGTCTTAAGCTTAAGCCCCAAAAGCCATCCACCATGTTTTCTTGAAATACTCCCAGATCAAAGAAAGATGAAAGAGCTCAATTATTGGGAATAAGGAAAATAGATTGCTTTGGGAAGTATCAAGGATATCCTTTACAAGATGGAAAAAACTGTGTGCTAGCTAATCGAATGATATTGTAGAGAAAGCATATAAAAAGTTGTCAGGGTGAAAGGTAAGACAATAAAGTATGTGTGGTATACTTGTCCTAATTAAATTTGTCTTAAAAGCTCTACCTCCATATGACATGCAAGTAGCTAAGTTACCACAAAAAACTTAGCATAAGTTGGAACAAATATCTAGAGACTTTTTGTGGAATGGAATGAATGATATAAAGAAGGTTTAGTAGATTAAATGGTAAAAAATTATAAAGTCAAAAGAATTTGTTGGACTAGGTCTTACTAACTTATATAAGAGAAATGAAGCTTGCTGTCACAAAAGATATTAGGAATTCAAAACAAGGCATGTAGCTTAGGCCAAGCTTATAAATGTAAAGCATAAAAAGATCAAGGATAATTAAAACATACCTAAGTTGCATAGAACTTCACACACTGTCAAAGGGCTTTATGCAAGTAGTGATTGGTTTAGGAAAATTGGGATGGTTGTTCTCGGCAATGGTAGAAGTGTAAGTTTTTGGAAAGATAAGTGGGTAGATGATTTTACTATGAGGCATATTATTCAAGGACCTTTATTTAGAGATGCCTGAAAACTAATACTAGTTGATTGTTTACTATCTCCTTGTGAATGGGATTAATATAAATTGGGCTTCTAAGTATCATATATTATTGTTTCTAAAATAGGCCATATAATATTAAGCAATGCAGCTTATGAGAAGAGGATTCTTTTAAATTCCAAGAACTCAATCAAACATTTCAATATTTATAAATATTTGAAGGAAGCAAAAGAAATGGATAGAGTAAATTAGGCTTAGATCTAACATTCTCTATTTCCACCAAAAATTAAATTACTACGAAGGAAGATCCAACATGATAGTTTGCCTATTGCTACTAATCTAAGGAAAAGGTGAATAAAATTCGATGTAAACTATCTAAGATGTAGAGATAGGGGAGAGGATATCAAGCACACCTTTTATATGTGTGAAAAAATTCATACTATAAGTCAGTTGTGGCAAAGTACAAATATGGATGATCCAAATGTACAAGGAAACATCTTAAATTGGATTAAATGAACTTGCCACATAAGGAGAAATGAACTGACTCAACAACAACCTACTAGAGCTTTTACATTTGGATTTATGCTTTGGGTATTGTTGTTTTAAAGGAATCAAGCTCTAATTAATGCAAAGCCAATAAATTGGGAATTTCATGAACAAATTAGGAAACTACATCATAAGTATTAGACACAGCTTGATGTATCTTCAAAGTTGTACACATGGAGGGCACACCATAATGAGAAAGAACAAGGACAAACAAAAGGAGTTTAACAAAATCTGAGTAGTTATTAGCTAGATATGACACACTAATTAATCTTACTCTACCTAACATTTACTTGATATGACATGCAAGTGAGAATTAGCATCACTTACTACTATTCTTTACTAAAGAGAATAGATAAGAGTTAAGGAAAAGAATATACAATTAGGGCTCTTAAAGAAAATCCCTATATTAGTTATGTAGAAAGTGATGTTTATATTATAAGTAAGTGAGGCTTATATACAGCTTACTTAAGGTTACATTTCAAGAAAAAGATAAGTGGGCAAATTATATTTTTAGGTATAAAGATTCCTTAAACAAATGCTAAATAGGATAAAAACATCATTGTATAGTATAATGTATGGAAAGGGAAATCATTCTTGAACGTGGTGCTAAAAGTTTATAAACACCCCATTTTTGATATCCTGTAGTTTTATATATATTTTTTTTTAAGAATAGGGAAAAAGGGTCCTAATTTAGAAAAAAAAAAAAACACAAAAAATAGAAAATTTGAAAAATACCAAAAAATTGGAAATAAGAAAAGAATAAAAATCCATAGTATAGAAATATATTTTTTTTCTAGGATTAATAATATTTTTGAAATTTTTATTAATTTATTTGTTTACTTTTATTTTTGAAGTTAAGTTGTTTTCTTAAGCTTAGATAATTTAGTTTAAGTATATTTTATTTGCACTAAGTAACAGGATATGGGCTAACAACCCATTTGGTACTACAGTTGGTCTTGTCTTTGCATTGAAGGAAAGGTCTTGGGTTTGACTCCAACAATAGGCACTTAGTGTCTTTTATTTTTTGTGTCACCTTCTAGGATATGTTGCGAGAAGGTATTAGACCATGTATCGGCATAAGACATGTAGCCAACAAATGTTAGTTGACGTGGCCCATGTGGTGCTACATCAACATTTCTTTCCTTCCCTTTCCTTCTCTTTGCCTCTCTTTCTTGCGCGAATTTAACTTAGACAACTTACTTTGCGCTCATTTTTTATTCGATTTTCTTTGCAATTTCACCAAGTCAATGGTGAAATCATGAAGTCAGCATGGAACACTATGAATTAGTGCAAAGAAATGCATTCGAATTCAGTTTTTAGAGGATTAAAATGGAGTTTGAAAATGGAAAAAACCTAAAATGTAGATTTGGCTCCAATATGACCTTGCATGATTCGAGCTATTTCATTAAGATTCAAAGTTGCTAACGATCATTTTAAGAAAGAACAGAGCACCAAAAGTAATCTTTGACAATTATATCATTCGATTTCAAACATTTCATTTATTTAGAATAAGAAACCCATTAATTTTCATTTTGAAATTAATGTCGTTTCATTGCTTTCCTAAATGGAATCAAGCATCGAAGTGTATAAATAGGTGTTTTTCTCTTCATTTTTAACATTAAGAAACACCTAAAATTCTCTATCGAAGCTTGTTTTTGAGTTTTCTCCTTCTTTAAACCTTTACCAGTAGTCACTCTTCCTTTCTCTAAAATTGCTTAGCCTTTGGTGAATTTTAAACAAAGCCACCACCCCCATGAAGCTTTCTACACTCCAGAGCACCCACTTGATATCTTGCTATGACCCCAAACACCACCGCTAGCTACCCTACTTCAAACACTAAGTGCTACCTTTATGGCTCTATGAAACACCACTACCATCGATCAATCACTTAAACTAACTTAACGACGACCTATTGTCCAAAACCCCAACTTTAGCTACCTATTGAACTTTAGCAAACTCCCATGCAAGCTCTGTACTGCTACCATCGTGAGTGATTTTCAATCACCAACAAATGAGCTCCAACCACCATAGTGCTTTGCCTAACCCCCCATTCCTTAATCCACCATACATGGAAAACCATTTCCCCACAAAAAATTGACCTAAACCACTGTGGAATGCCCTTACCCCAACTGCCTTGTGTTCTTCTTCTTTTTCTAGCTAATCACATGCTGAGCATGTGCCGGGTCGGACTGGCTTAGATCCAAACCCACGACTTGCTCCTTATTCTCAACCCGACCAGTACATCTTGGTCTAGTTCCATTTCCTTTTTTTTTTCTTTTCTTTTATTTATTTATTTATTTTCTTGTTCTATTTAATTTTTTTCTTTAATTTCCTGTTGTAAAAAAAAAAAAAAAGTAAAAGGAAAGGAAAGCCTAGTCTTGTTATTTATTTATTTTTTAATTTTTTTTGTTTTTATGCTTTGGAAGAAAATTAATTAAAAAAATATAAAAAAATAATAATAATAATAAAATGGGGAAAAATAATGAAAAAATGTTTATTCACATAGGAAAATTTGATTTAAAAAATAAAAACTAATAAACCCTTTCTAAAGTCAGGGATTTTTTATATTCTTTTTCAAGGAAATAAAATAGTTAAAATTAGGACCCTTTATATTTTTTTCCCTAAATAAAATTAAAATAAATTAAAACATAAACTTGACTATTTTTCAAAAATTAGAAAGAGCCAACATGCCTAAAGTTTTATGAATAAACTACGAAAGTTTGAACCCAAATAATGAGTACGTTGGCATTTGTAGGAAACTATGGAGTGACTTAAAATATGAAAAAAATTATTTTTCCACCTTTTGTAAATAAGTAGTCAATTTATCCTATTTGTAGATTCAATTAAATTTACTTAGTTGTATGTGAATAGATATTATTTTTTAAGGGTATAATTGAAAGATAAATTTAAATTTGGAATGTTGAAAGCGGTGTCCATTAAGAGTTTAATAGGATAGTCTCTAAATTTGAATCTCTAGTTTTCAAAAACCATTTTTTGAATCGGTTTTCATGCAATTTAGTGTTTAGATTAAAATCAATCTACCCAATTGGTTTTAATTCAACCTAAATTTTTCCCAACCTTGATCGGATGGTAACTCCTAATATTTTTCAAAGCATGTTTAAAAACCTATATTTTTCTTAGTTCTTAGTCGATGGTTAGTATTAAATTGGTACCGTTTAATCTTGATCGGATTAAGGAAAAAATAATAAAAATCGGATAAATTTAGGCTCGACAAAGGTACATGTCAAATTATGGTTGGGTAGTCTAATGTTATGTGTGTTCAACTATCTTTGTGAGTGCTGGATCATTGGAAACTCGACAATTGATGGTGTTAGCTCGGAAGAGGTTAGGAAAGGAATGGATAAATTAGCTGACTTGATTTGGGTCAGATCAGAGCTCGAATACTTGGCGCTTTTTTGAGGTTTTGGGTGATTGGATGACTGTTTACTTTGCTCAAGAAGGCTTGTAGTGCTTACTTGCTTAGAAACAGTTCCTATCATGACTACAGCTCGACACTTGGGGTGGATGAAGTGTAACATACTCTAGTTGATGTCAAAATTTGTCCTTGAAGGGCTCTCGAGCTATTACTCCTTAGGCAAGTCCTTGTAATCTCTTAGCTCTACTTCTAGTTTTAGGTTTGTTGAGTTGATTCTTATCATCTTCTTTAGGGTCGGAGAGATTTGGCTTCAAATTTATGGGGTCTTCTTTAGTTGGCTCTTCCTTTATTTGTGCTTCTGCTTCATTCGGATGGTGAGAGATTGGGTTAGATACGATGAAGGAAGAAGAAACTCCATAGTCTTTAAGTAGCTTGATCTAGTAAGCGTTATTGGTTATTTTTCTTCAGTACCTTAAAGGAACCATTTGCTTATGGTGGCAATTTGCTCTTCCTAAGGTGTAGAAACCTCTTTTGACTAAGGTAGATCTATACAAGGTCTCTTGAATTAAAAGATATAGTTCGACGGCCATGGTTACCTATCTTTTACTATTGTTCATTGAACTTAGCAATCTTATTGGCTAGATGATGATGTAGTTCTTGTAGTCCTCGGACTTGATCAACTCCATTCTGACTCTCTTTTAGGGTTGTAGGGGTACCAATCATATTAAGTGGAATGGTAGGGTTGAGACTACAAATGACTTCAAAGGGGGGTCTTGCCGGTAGTATTATGGATAATTTAGTTCTATGTGAACTCCACAATAGGTAAATATAAGTCCCAATCTTTCAAGTTCTTTCCCACAATAGCTTGGAGTAGGGCACCCAACATTCTATTCACTACCTCGGTTTGGCTATATATTTGTAGGTAACTACTTAAACTAAAGATAAGTTTAGTGCCAAGTCTCCTTCATAAGGTCTTCCAAAAGTAGCTCAAGAACTTAGTATCTCGATTTGAAATAATAGACTTTGTGACTCCATGTAAGTGGATGGTTTCCAGCAAAAACAAATTAATAGCATATAAAGCATCGTTAGTTTAATGGTGTGAAATGAAGTATGTCATTTTACTGAATCGTTCCATAACTGTAAGGATAAAGTCTTTTCTTCAGGATGTCCATAGTAACTCGAAGACAAAGTTCATGTTGAAGTCAGCTGAAGGTGGGGTCGGCATGGGCATGGGTAGGTGCATGTACTCTCCATGGGGTTCTTTCCTTCCTATAGCCTTCTTACATACATCACAAGTTCTGATGCCCTTATGGACATCCTTAACCAAATTAGGCTAGTAGAAGTTCTCCTTCAACAATTCGGCAGTTTTGGTTTCACTAAAATGCCTAGATAAGCCATCGCTATGAGCTTCCCTAATTAACAACTCGTACATGGAACAATTTGGTATACATAACCACTTCTCCTTAAATAGGTATCCATCTTTTAGGTAATATTCTCCAACAACATTTTCATTTCGATATCTTTCAATGATAGGATTAAAGTGCAAATCTTAAGCATATTGCTCAGCAATAAAAGAGAGTCCTAATAACTTAGTCTGTAAGGTAATCAGTAAGACATGCAGATGTAAAAGAGCGTTAGTGACAATGTAAGTGCTACCCTTCTTGTGCTTGATCACATATGAGAAACCTTCCATGAATTCTAACCACTTGGCTTGTTTCTTTGAAAGTTTGCTCTAGTTTCCAAGGTGCTTTAAAGGCTTATGGTCAGTTTAGATCACAAACTTTCAAGGCAATAAATAATGTTGTCACAAGGAGAGTATAGCTCATTTCCATATACAGAGTAATTTAGGGTGATATTACTAAGCTTCTCAACATGGTAAGCAATAGGGGGGCGTTCTTGCATCAAGATGGCACCAATGCTAGTACCAGAAGTATTATGCTCCAACTCAAAGGGCTTATTAAAATCTAGCAAAGCTAAGACAAGTGTTGTGGTAAGCCTCTCCTTAATTTCCTTAAAGCTATTCTCAATTCGATTAGTTAATTGGAATCTTTCACTTTTCTTTGTTAATTCAGTTAAGGGGGTTATAATAGTATCGAAGTTTTTAATGAATCTTCTACAAAAAGAAGCAAGACCATGGAAACTACATACTTTAGTGATATTCTTTGGTGTAGGCTACTCCAAGATAGCTTGGACCTTTTCCTTATCAGCTCGGATTCTTTCTCTAAACACTACATACCTAAGAAAGACAACTTCTCGTTGATCAAATGTACACTTCTTCAGATTTTTGAATAGTCTCTCAACATGAAGTATGTCATAAACAGCTTGGAGATGCTTTAGATGGTTCATTAGGTTAGCATTATAGACTAGTATGTCATTAAAGTACATGACTACACATCTTCCAATCAATGAGCGCATCACATGGTTTGTGAGCCTCATGAAGGTGCTTGGTGCATTGGTAAGACTGAATGGCATAACCAACCATTCATAGAGATCATGTCTAGTCTTAAATACAGTCCTCTACTCATCTCCTAGTCTCATGTAAATTTGATGGTAGCCACTTTGCAAATCATTCTTTGAAAACATTTGGGTGCCATGAAGCTTGACCAACATGTCATCGAGCCTTAGTATGGGATATCTATACTTAATAGTAATTTGATTGATAGTATGGCTATCAATGCACATGTGCTAAGAACCATCTTTCTTTAAGATGAATTAGGGTTAGCATGGTACAAAGGCTTACGCTTTCTCTCACATACCTTCACTCTAGTAGCTCGTACACTTGTCTCTTGAGCTTGACAATTGCTTAGGATTCATTTTGTGAGTAGGTTTGTTTGGTAGAGCTTCGCTTGGCTGTAAATCAATAGGGTCTTCAATACCTTGAACTAGTGGTAGTCCTTTAGGTAACTGATCTAATAATAGGTTGGAAAACTCATCTATCAACTTCTAAATCTCTTTAAGCACATCATCCAAATCTCTCAACTCCAACAATCTTCTAATCAACAAGAGCATCGGTCATTAGCCTTTTCAATAGCTTGAAGATCTCGTAAGCTTATCACTAAAGCCTTCTTCTTACCAACTTGAGTGAGTTGGTTATGAGTTCTGTTCACTTGGTTTAGCATCATGGGTTACAACACAATCTTCTTACCATCCCTAGTGTTCTTATACCCATTGTGTATGATACGTCAGTCAAATAACCAAGGTCTTCCAAGCAGTAAATATGAAGCTCCTAAGGGGACAATATCATAAACCACCTCATATCTATAGACATTCCTAATTTAAAACAACACAACAACTTGTTCGGTTACGTATAGAGCACCTTTATCATATAGCCAATGTAGCTTATAAGGTTAGGGATGCTTAGAGGTAGGTAGACCTAATCTTTGCATAAGGGCCTAAGCAACAACATTGGTGTAACTTACCCCATCTACTATAATCATGCATAGTTGACCCTTGATGGCACACTTTATATGGAACAAGTTCTCTCTTTGTTCTTCCTTAGAGCTTGACATTAAGCTTAGCACTTACCTTAACGCCAACATCATTACTTTACCCTAGTTGGCAAAGATACAATTCTCTTCCACCTACTTTATTTCAGTTCATCTAACATCTTTATCTTCCTTTTTAGGTTCACTTTCATCGATACTGTCCACGTCATTAACTTAGAGGACCACAACACATCGGTTTAGACACTCAGTAACATGTGTTTGTAACTTAAGCACTTAAAGCATTTTATATCACTCATGTTGCAACTCAAGGATTATCCCTTTTCAATTGTCTTTGAGTGGACTTTGTCATCACCTCAACTGTTTAGGCTAGATCGACTGTCATCAGATTGGTTACTCTTTTCTTCTACTCGTTTTGGACTTTGTGGTTCAAGGTAGCTAGTTTGACATGAAATAGTAGTCTGTGAAAAACTTGGATTAGGTCAGATTAGGGCATTGCTTTTCTACTTTTCAACCCTCTATGCTATCTTAGTAGCTTATTCCAAAGTGTAAAACCTCTATACTTCTACAATGTTATGAATCTCATACTAAAGTCCAGAGATGAACCTTGATATGGTTCGAGCTTCGGGCTCATCTACATCAGCTCGAATCATCAACATTTGAAATTCCTTGACATGGTCATCTACAATTCGATTTCCTTAGTAAAGCTCTTGCAATTTGGCAAAGGTGTCTCCTAAGTATGTCTCAGGTACTAATCTTCCTCTTAACAACCTTTTCATGTCTTCCCAAGTTTGTACACCTATTCGTCCATCTCTTTCTTTGGTTACATTCAAGTTCTTCCACCACACAGTAGCATACCTCAAGAACTTAAGAGTAAAAAGTCAGACTTTCACACCTTCAACATATCCATAACAATCAAATGCTTTCTCAACTTTCTCCTCTTACCCTAGGTATTCATTAGCACTCCCATTACTTGTAAAGGTTAGAATATGGACTTTGACATTGTTTAGTCCTCGTAGAGCTCGACATCTTTGTTCTTCCGTTTTGTAGTGCTCTTTTGCCTCTTCATCAAGCTCTTCTTCTACTTTCTTGTTTGCTTCCTCAATTTCTTTCGTCTTTAACCTCCTTTGAGTAAGGCATCTTACTACTCCTCTAGCTTTATGAGGTTATTGTTGGTGGTTAGCTTAGCTTACGTAGCTATATCTTAGCTCTCGTCCACCTTCTTCTTAGCTAATATTTAGTGCACCTTGCGATTGTTATCTCATACCTTGCAAAACCATGACTAGACTATCGATAAGGATAGTGAGTCTATTAAGCTTTTCATCGATTGACCCTAGCATATGGCTTCCCTACTGGCTATGACCAACTTGAGCGTCACTATCTTGGTCTCTGATAACTCTATGAACACTAGAATTGGACATTGTGAGATATCATTTGTCATTACTTCCTTCAACAATAACTTTTCGATAGTACGCACCTAACAAAACCTTATTACTTAACACTACTCAATAAAACTTCAAAACCACCACTCACACTTAATTAACTCCTACTTATCACCTAGAATCTCAGCTAATAGACTCCAATGCCTTGATACTTCATAAAATATTACTCAACATAGGACTCACAACAGGCTTTGTTTTCGTAATCAACAAATAGAGAAAAACAAAACAATGGGGGTTACTACCCTAGCCTCTCATAAATCAATACTTCTTAATGACACAACTACACAAACCACCTACAAGCTACTATGGTAGCTAAGGAAGAACACAGTAGCTACTAATAGTAACATGAATAAGAACTCTACTATAATCTTCACACATTGCTTTGTTGGAACCATATTTTGATACTAATGAAGCTAATACGTCTCTAAGGTCACACACACAGAGGTAGCACAACAACGAATAGGAACAAGGATAAACAAAAGGGGTTTAGTAAAATCTGAATAGTTATCAATTGGATATCACACACCAACCAATCCTATTCGGCTTAACCTTCACTTGATGTAACATACAAGTGAAGAATATGATCACTCGCTACTATTCTTAGCTAAAGGAAATAAATAAGAGTTAAGGAAGAGAAGACATAGTTAGTGCTCTTAAAGAAAATGTTTGTATTAGTTATATGGAAAGTGATGTCTACGTTGTAAATAAGTGAAGTTTATATACAACTTACTTAAGGTTACATTTCAAGAAAAAGACAAAAGTGGGCAAATTACATTTTTAGGTATAAAGATTTCTAAGACAAATGCTAAATGGGGGTAAAAACATCACTATATAGTCTAATGCATGGAAAGGGGAATCATTCTTGAACATGGTGTTAGAAGGTACGTATCTAATTATGGTTGGTTGGTCTAATGTTGTGTATGTTTAGCAATCCTTGTAAGTGTTGGATCTCTAGTAGCTTGGCAATTGATGGTGTTAACTTAAAAGAGGTTAGGAAAGGAATGGATGAATTGGTCGGCTTAATTTAGGTCAGATTAGAGCTTAGACACTTAGCACTGTTATGAGCTCTTGGGTGACCAGATGGCTGTTTACTTGGCTTAATAAGGCTTGTGGTGTTTTCTTGCTTAGAAACTATTCCTATCATGACCATAGCTCGACACTTAGGGTGGATTAAGTATAACATACCTAGGTTAACATTGAAATCCTCGTCCTTGAGGGGTTGTTAAGCTAATACTCGTTGAGCAAGTCTTTGCAATTCGCTAGCTTAGCTTCTGGTTATGGGTCCTAGGAGTTGATTCCTATCATAGCTGAGAAGAGAGAAGAAGCTCTATGAATTAGAAGTAATGCAACTAAGATGGATTCCTCTTAAATCATAATGGGTGAAACTAAATATAGGTGGGTCTGTAAATGTCAACACATAACAAGCCTATGCATGTAGAGTGATCAGAGAGTTCATTGGGGTGTAGTTAATTGGATCATTTGTAAGTTAACTAGAAAAGATGCAGTATCTACTAAAATATGGGCTATCTACTAAGGCATCTCATTGTGCTTTGAAAGAAACTTTAAAAAAGTTGAGATGGAAATAAATTTGAAAATTATAGAGTATCTTATCTAATCTATTGAGATTTATAAATATAAATATAAAAGTATTTTATTAAATTGCAAGGAAAGGGCTTACCAACTAGATAGGACATCTATTAAGGTGATTCCCTATAAGGTGAATCAAGCGGCTAATTGGATGGAAAATTTTTCTTATTTTTAGTAGGAACCTTATAAACCTTCGATGATGTGCCATTTAAAGACCTGTAACATATATTAGATTAGGATATTTTAGGTTATGGTATTGAAAAAGTCACAATGAAAAGAAGATCATTACCTCTGCTATTGAACTTTGATAACTGTAGTTAGGGTTATGGCTTGTTACCCTATCTAAAATTGCGATGTGTCTTGTTATCAAATGGGAAGGACTTATCTATGTCATTAAGGTTTTATCTATTCTCAAAGGGAAGGGACTATGTTATTAGTGTTTTTTCTGTTTCGATAGAGATTGTCTATGTATTGTAATTATTTAATTTTTATTTCGGTTATTAATATAATTATCTAAGTTATTGAAAAAAAAAAAAACATGATAATAGTAAAAAGTTACATGTTTTTATTTGTGGCATCTACTTACCATGCCATGTTCCTTTGAATTGTGTAGGTAAGTGTAGGAAAATAAACAAGCATTCAAGAATCAAATGCAAGGAGAAAATAAAAGAAGGTTGATCTAGAGGATATCATATAAACCCAAAAAGTTTTTAGTGACTAAGACTTGGATTCGTAAAAATTAGACTTCTTCGTATAAGTGTTTTCATATGTGGCTTGTCTAAAAAATCCATAGGGAAAGTGTTGAGATTGTTTTTTGAATTTACTGCTCCATCGAAATGGAAGATGATTAACTTAGCAAACTTTGGTTTCATGTAGTATGAATTAAGACATAATAAGTCCAACTGAGAAGGCAATTTCAACAGCTTTATGACTACATACAATAGATGTTCTTATTTATCTAGATGAAGTCTAAAGCCTCTATTCCCATATATTATGATATTTCACTTAAAAAAGCATGACTCCTTGGGAAGAAATAGACTTTAGCACCTTTTAAACCATATCATGAAATCTAATTTAGCTAGAGAATGAAAGACTATGATGTTAATAAATGCAAAAGTTGGATTCAAACATAATCAAACCTCTTATAGAGTACACATTGGATGGAATATCACTAAGTAAGTGAACAACCATAGATCAAAATAATGGATCTAATAAGAATGCAACGCTAGACCTCACAACAGAAATATATATTTAGATTTTTGGATTAGAGGATATAACAAAATAAAATGATATAAATGAAAATTTGTTGGATAAAACTCATTAAGATATGGCTCACAAACATCGTAAAATGGTTTTGATTGCTACAGTTAAAGAGACCGATAAGCATAAAGGGTTTGCAAGAGATGAACCCAATCAACTACTATTCCCTTACAACACCTTATGGACATCCTTCTACATTCTTAACTAAAAGAAATGTTCCTTTAGCAACTTACATGTTCTCTTTTCTCCAAAACGTCCAGCTAACTTGGAATAGGCTTCTTTTATAAGCAACTCTTATGCAGAACCAAAAGGTGTACACAACTTTCCCTTCTTAAAAAGATAACCATTATTCAAGCAATAACCCTCTTCTATTGCTCTAGTAGAAATGTTCCTTCAGCAACTCACATGTTCTCTTTTTCTCCAAAATGTCTAGCTAACCTGGAATAGGCTTCTTTCATAAGCAGCTCTTATATAGAACCAGAAGGTGTACACAACTTTCCCTTCTTGAAAAGATAACCGCCATTCAAGCAATAACCTTTTTCTGTTGCTCTAGTAGTACATTTAGTCACAACATGAACAAAATATCCATTCCTTCATCAAGCTAAAGCTAAGTAACTTCTTTTGTAAAGTAGTAATTAAGGTGTACCTTCTTAATAGTACATATGCAACTACATTTACTTTACTTTACTTATACTTGATGATATAAGCAAAACTTCTATTGTAAGTGGATTGACTTTGCCTATTGTCTAGATAACTTCTATTGTCCTTTCAAGTTCTTTAAGTATTCATGATTTGTATAGATGATGAATTACTTAGGTTGTAGATAATGCTACCTAACTACGAATGCCTAGATTAAATAACACAACTCTTTGTCATAAATTAAGTAATTTGATCCAAATCATTGATTTTTTCACTAAAATATTCAAGTTGATCTTTTCTCTTATAGAAGAGTAGCTCTAACTCCAATTTCATAAGCATCACATTCAAGTTTTAAAGTTTTATCAAAATCTAGCATAACCAACATTGGTACTATAGTAGTTTCTCCTTGTCATTTCTTCAAGACACTTTTGAGTCTTTTCAAGCCACGTAAACTCTATATTCATTTTTTATAAGCTTTGTCAAAGGAGCTATAATAATGCCATTTCCTTACAAATATCCAATAAAATGACATTAGTCTATGTAAACTTTAGACTTCTACTATATTTTGTGGTATTAACCACTCTACGATAGATTTGATCTTCTCAAGATTAACCTTAACACCTCCTTTTCAAACAATAAACCCTTATAGTGCCACTCTTGTCTGGAAAAACATACATTACTTAATATTACCGTATAATCTCTTAGCTCTTAGAACCTTAAACACTTATCTTAGATGGTTTTGATGATAGTCTAAGTTTTTATTGTAAACTAAAATATCATCTAAATACACAACAATAAACTTACCAATAAAATTCTTTAGAACATGATTCATCTTAGTGCACTTGTCAAGCCAAATGTCATGACCATTCACTTATGTAAACCGTGCTCTTGAAAGTTATATTACACTCAGCAATTGGTCTCTTATGAATTCAATGGTAGTTACTTTTCAAGTCAATCTTTGATAATATCCTTACACTATGCATCACATCAAGATTTTATTCCAACTCTAGAATAAGGCATCTATATTTAATGGGATCTTGTTGATTGCTTTGCTATCCATACACATTCTCCAAGAGTTATCTTTCTTTGCAACGAAAAGTGCTAACACCACAAATGAGCTCATACTCTCTAACATAACCTTTCTTAATCAATTTGTCTACCTATCTCTTTAGCTCTTAATTTTCCATTAGATGTATCCTATAGGTAGGACAATTAAGTAATGAAGTTCTAAGAATTAAATTGATATCATGCCTAATACCTTGTATGGGAGGTGAATCCTTAGGTAAGTCATTTGGAAACATATTAGAAAACTCCTCCCTATTAGACCCTTAAGTTTTTCTAGAACATGATTTTGCCCATTTACCTCCATTATACATCTAACTTACAACAAAATGAGGTTTTCCTAGCATTGACCACATTGCTCAACTCATCTCTAACCATAAACAATGATTTCTTTTATTTCTTGGCTAATTGTGTTAGAAGTACTAGTACTTACCTTGGGGTTATAAGGTAAAAAACCACCTTCCAATGATCATTTTGAATTGCATATGTATTTCCTTAAACATTATGAATAACATTTTGGTCAAACATTCATGGTGTTTGTAGTAGAATGTATGAAGCATACATAGGAACCATATTATGAAGTATCTCATATTAGTAAAAACTTTCGACAGTAATGGGACCTCAAACTTATTGAATCATAAGTAATGCTCCTTATTCATTTAACCAACATAACTTATTGGGCATAGGGTGGCTAATAGTCAAAAGCTTTAATTCTTCCACTAGAGAAGAAGTTACAGCATTTGTGCAACTACTTCATTAACAATCAAGACATGCAATTGACCTTTCTCTTTACAGCCAATAAGGAAGAGGTTTTCCCTCTATTCATCTTCTATAGAAGGGACAACATTTAAGGACTTTTTCAAACAATGTTATAATATTTTCTACCTTTTACATATACATTTGTTCATTTATTTACATATAAAGCCTCTAAGTCACTTCCAGATTATCTAAAATTTCTCTAGCATCCTCCTCTTCACTATGAGGTCAAGTTTAGGAGCATAATCTCCATTCATCATAGTCCACTTGTTCACACATTATCGAGTAACATGTCTAAGCTTAAGTACTTATAATACTAAATCTAACTCATCTTCCTCCCAAAACTACTTCTTGAACCTTGTGCTTCTACAACCTTGTGTATAAAAGCAACAATTGCTTTCCTAGTGACATCATTCTTCTGATAAATTCTCTTGACTTTACGAGGTTTTAATCTACCTTAAACTCTTGTGGCTAGTTTAAATTCTAGTTTCTTTTCTTCTAAAGCAATAGTGATGCATGGTCATCAGGTGGAACCTAGATTGTTAAAAATTAAGATATGCAGAACTTGACCCATTGAGAAAAGTAACATAGAACTAAAGGTATTATTTTAACATAACCCTAGTGTTAAGTATCTCAAGAACCTTGATACTAATTAATGGAAAGGACCTCAACCCTTTAATTTAAAATTATGCTAATCAAATAACCTGGTATTGCAAAAAAACATAACAAGAATAGAGAATTCTTGTAAACTTTGAAAGTTTTCAAAGAACCAAACTAAGGAGAATTCTATCTCTGAACAAATTTCAAAATTTTTCAAAAGTTGTCTTTTTTATTATTATTATAATGAGAAAGGCCTATTTATAGGAACAAAATGAGATCTAAGTAAACGATGGAAAAAAATAATAATATCCTTAACAAACTAAGATATTCTGGATAATAATAGCAATAAAATAGGATATAAATATCTTAATGATATCTAATTAAATTAACTAAACTTATTGCTAATTATCTAAAAGATTCAATTGAATAAATCTTCAATCGTAGTTTTTTTTTTTTTTGAACTCATAGTTATACATGCATCAAATAGGCTTAGATGAAACAACATAACCCATAGTTAGGACTCTATAGTAGCAATTAGACCCTCTAACACTCCACCTTGATAGATATTGCTCCATCCAGCATTTCAAACTTCTATAACTCAACTACACTAGTAATGACTAAGACCAGTGACAAGTTATACGATAGTTTACTCTTTAGGTTCTAACACTTCGCTTTTGATTATTAATATTTCAAATCCTTGACATAATCATCAACACTTATTTCACCTTGTTACAATCTCTACAACTTCATATAGGTCTCCTATTGATAATATTAGGGGAAAAAACCATTTATACATAATTTGCTTTATTTTACGCTAAACAATGAACCTAATTCCCCTAACCTTCTCTTATGAGCCACCATATTCGTTTACTATAGAATAGAGCATCCTCTAAATTCTAACGTGGCAAATTGTACCTTTTATGGCCTCAAATGTTTATGGCATTTAAGTAACTTCTCCACCTTATACTTCAAGTTTATGTAATTAGCATAATTCTATTCTTTTCAAAAAGGTGGGATAATCATTTAATTGCATTTAATTTCCTTCTTCACACCTTCTTGGCCTCTCTTCTCAAAGCAAGACCATCTACCTCTTCTTCCCCAATTTCTTGTCAGTACTTAGGATAGATCTCTAGTGTACCTATTTCTCTCCTCTATATATCGTTCCATGGTAAATTCACTGTATTGTTCTCTTATACTAGTTGTTGCATTAGTGAGTTGCTACATCTATTTCTTTAAGTTTTGCACTTCGATACATCACCTTCTCCTTGATTGTAATTGTCCAACATGGCATTTTATGTGAACTAGCTGCTTAAATCCACATACCTCCATGACACACTCCTTCACCAAAACCGTACTCTAGTACCAAGAGATCATGTGCCTGAATTCGAAGGTTAAATCTAAATACAATTGGACCTTTCATAGGATACACATAAGAGAGAAATTCATTAAGAAAGTAAATAATTAGATATTGGAATGAAAGATCTATGGAGAACATAACTACTAGACTTAACAACATAACATTTATTTAGATTTTTAAATAAAAAGGATGCAATAAAATAAAAGGATATGAATGACCTCTACTTGGATATAACTCATCAAGAAAAGCTTGAACTATAATCAATCCATATGATATGGTTCATAAATAGAGTAAATGATTTTACTCACCAAACAATTAAGGAGACCAATAAGAACAAAGCATTTGAAAGAGAGGAACTCAATCAAGAGAGAAATATATTAGTAATCAACTATCATTCGCTATAGAATCACATGTGAATATATATAAGTAGACCATAGTCCAATTATGGATGGAAATTAATACATATAAAATAAGGCACGAGATAAGGAAACATAGAAAGTTGAAGTTAACATAATATCTTTCCTAAGAAATTGGGATTCATATCTTCAATTAGATCTTCCAATATTGTTTAGTGTCTTATAGTTGAATCTTCGATCATTAATTAGAAACTCAATGTATATGGTAAAAAAAAAAAAAAAAATTAGAAACTTAGTGTGAAGTGTAGTTGTAAATGGAATCTATTAAAGAAGTTATCCCTCTATTAGAAGCTCTGTTTATATTTTTCATCAAAAGTTGACACTAGTAAACTCCTTCTAAGATTCATGTGATGGATCACGAAAGCATCATAAAATCCTATCTCTTATAGTAATAAAGAGTCTCCCAACATCCTCTAAACTAGATTATTTAGGCCTTTTGTCCTTAATCATGCCATCTCTCTACTATGCTCTTAAATCTGATTCTAATGTTGATCTTTGACCCACTTATGTTCTTACATTTAATTTTGATTGCCATCACATTATGTTTTTCTTTTAGTGATTTCAACTTCACTTAGGGGTAGACCTATTAAGTACTTCTACTTTCTCTATCTAAGCTCTCTTGTATCTATCGGTTCTTAATGGGTTACAATGTGGCCCAACACTTGTCTGTGAAAATTTTTAAGTATTTCATGATTATTACTCATTATGGTTTAGATACACTGATGAAATGCTTAAAATTGATTTAACTAATTTAGTTAAATAAATGAGATAAGACCATAAGGTAGTATAACATAACAAGGTTATTAATTGATTCATGCAACTTAGTTTGTTTATAATTGAGAGAAGTATACTTAAGCATGAGTTGTTAGGTTTTAATCATTCCAATTATCCCTACATAGAAATGTAGATTACAATGATTGAAATAAGTCTAATCTAACTCGTAAGATTGAGTGTTAACTAATGAATTAGCTGAAAGTGATATAGATAGATTTTGTAAACTCATGATTTGCCATCAATATAAATTTGTATTTTTGTGATATTTATATGGAAATAAATAAAGGAGAAATTTTTGGGGTTTCCCTGTTTGATAGATGGTCAAACAAAAGGACATGTTAACGTAAAAACTCATAGTCTCTTTCTCCCCTTGGTCTTCTTTAGCTCCTAACTATTCCTAAAGTAGTATAGGAAGACATTTCCATGGAGCCTACATGATGCTATTTTAATAACTATTGATCATCTTTCTAAGTATTCCCATTTTCTCCCTCAAAAATTTATATATTGCTAAGCGTATTGCTGATGTTTTCTTGTAAAAAGTAGTTTATCTTCATAGGGTTCCCTACTCAATAATGAGTGATAGTGAACTTACTTTTATTAGTATTTTCGAGCTTAAGTTTTTTCATTTTAGAGGAACACATTTGAGGATAAGTATGGCCTATTAACTTAAAAGTGACAACCAAATTGAGGTCCTTAATTGCTACCTTGAAACTTATTTCAGTATTTTATTTATGAGTAGCCCAAATAGTGGCCCTCTTAGTTGGCTTAGGTTAAGTATTTGCATAATGCTTCTTTTCTTTCTACGAATAAAATGATACATTTTAAGATACTCTATGGATATAAGCCTCCTACATTGCACACTATGTTCCTAGTGATAGTATAGTGAGTACTTTGCATGATGAGTTATTGGCACATGGTTAGATTCATATCCAGTTGTAGTGTAATTTGCAACGTGCTTATTCTTGTATTGTTGCTGGTGTTAATAAGCATCATAATGAAGTTACCTATGTAGTAGGTGGTTGGGTTTGTTTACACTTGCAACCTCATAACTGGAGTATGGCTATGCTTTGTGTTTCATCTAAGTTGTCTGCCCCTTTTTTCTAGGCCTTCTCAAATTGTAGAGTGGGTTAGTACATCAACATATAGGTTACGACTTCCTCCAAGTTATAAACTATTTCGTATCTTCCATGTATCTCTCTTAAAGAAATTTGAGGACTCATTTCTTATTTTCTCTAAGCTTCCTTTAAACCTCTTTGTGAATGATGCTAAGCTTGGTTTCACAAAATAGGTCAATGTCTTTTTTTTGTGATGGTACTGAAATTCCCCAATTGTTAATTTAGTAGACAAGGGGAACTATTGATGATGCTTCTTGAATTGATTCAAGTTCTTTCTTTTTTTTTCCCCTTAGAATTTCATATTTCAACCTTAGAGACAAGATTGTGATTGGGGAGGAGGGTGTTGATTAGATTCCTTGCATATCACACCTTATTACTATGGTCTATAAACAAAGGTAACATTAATTGGTAAACTTGTTTAATTTTATCTATTGTGTATTTATTTACTTTCTTATTTCTACTGTCTTGTATGTTTGTAAAGTGTTTAGAATATTATGTTGTTTTTGCTTGTTGGAAGGTTCTTAACCTTATTAGAGAAGGTAAGATAATTTGTTAGTTTCTTTTATCTAGGTATAAGCAAGGGTTAAGGAATTAGTTAAAACTTAACTTGGATATATTTGTACATAGATATCTTTATAGAGTAAAGAGCCAAGAGTGCAAGCAAGTCCTTCATAACTGGAGGACTACAAATATTTCTTTTATGAAAATAAATAAAATTCATTTTATTTTTTTGATAACAAACCCTAAATCACATAATTTATACTCGATATTTCAACTGTTTGGTTGACTAGACACTTAAAAAGGACAATCTAGTTAATCTATAAATTTGTGCAATTGATTAGGTCTTCTAGTAGGTAAATGCAGTAGGGTAAGCATTTGGTGCATCAACAAGCCTTTACTTCCTACAACCTAATCAACTAAGATATATGGCCAACTACACCACCCATTATGCCAACTAGAGCACCACTTATATTCTCAAAAACACGTTATTTTCCTTGTTTGAAACTTCCCTAACCCTCTTTCTCAAAAACATCATTATTTTTTGTTTCTCTTCTCTTCTTTTCTCTTTCTCCTTGTTATGTTTCCCCCTTTCCCTTGGCAGTTTCTCTCCACTTTTCTCAATAAGGATCAGGGAATGACTTCTTTTCGTAAGCTTAATGAAGAAAACCAAAGGAAAGACTGAGTTTAAGTCAATTACAAGACCCTCTTTGTGAATTTTGCATTGAATTGCTTTTTTTTTTTTTTTGTAAGGTTCTCATGTAGTGGGTAAGATATGTCATGTGCAATATCAATTCAAGTTTCTTGCATTTTCTTTGCCTTCATGTGCTTTCTATCAAGCTATGTAGTTGTTGTAAGTAAAGTTATGAGTAATTGAAGAGTTGATGTTGAGTTGTTGATGAAGGGAGATGTAGAAGTGTTTTGTTGGATCGAGTAGTTTAAAGGGAGTTGTTTGATGGTTGAGGGTGTGGCCTAGTATGGTGTTAGGGATGAAATAGGATTGGAAGAATGTTCTACAATAAAAGGGGTGAAGAAGACAGTCAAAAGGGGGTTTACGAGCAAGTGTAACCTTGTTGAACTTGATTGTGAAGGAGTAGAACATGTAAAAAGAAGTGTTTCTAAGAAAACGAAATGTTTATAGGAAAATTTCACACCTATAACATGAGTGATGCGTGAAGTGTGTGTTTTTGAGAAGCAAAAAGGTTCATGAGAAAGTATATGCCTATGAACTTGATCGTGAACTTAGAAGAAGGGAATTCAATAGGAATCATGGGCATGATCACATCGATCACACTTGGTAAACCTACTTGTGATCTTCTTTCCCCCCTTAGCTGAGAGGATTACAACCATGATCATGGTTGCAAAGCTCTACTTACTTCTCTTGTCCTCTTTTTCTCCTTTGGTTTGTGACTGTTTTGCTTTAAAACCTTTTTAAACATTAAAAACAATTATTTTCCAATTTTTTTTATCAAGTTTAAACTCGTATTATGAGTTTTCAATAGGGATATGTTCGAAGAGATATGGTATGTGCAAGCTTAAGCTAAGGTGATGAGAGAGTATTGTTTGAGTTAGTCCTAAGCTCCTGTTCTTAATGTTAGGTTCTAGAAGTTGTATTCCCTTATTTCCTTTTGAGTACGACAGTTGAGGTATGTAATGCTTACTCACTTACTTATGTTTGTTAGTCTAGATGCTTAAATGGACCAAATTAATTATCTAGTATAACTGATTGTGTATGGTGTATGCATCGCTTTGGCCAACAACTTAGGTTAACTAGTGTGTGTTGGCAAGGCACCCGAATGGTCCTTATGTAAAGCTATCTTGAGTGGAATCTGGTATGGAAAGATCTTAATAGATTTACATGGATACTTGCATACTTAATGACATAGGTGTTAAGGAGGACCCAACATCAATACTATGTAATAAATCTTTATGTTTATTAGGATCATAGGTTCCCTTGCATTGCTTGCCGGACTAAATTGAAGAAATTAAATTGTTATATGTTGCATTAATTGTTACTTATATCACATGTGGACTTTTCTTTTGCTTGATCATACGTGTGTGGTTATTGTATTCCACGCTAGGCTTCAACTTACCCTTTGGGGAATCTTTATTTTCCAATTGTAAGTATAGGTACTATAGACAAAATAAACCTTTATGGTGTTGTAAGTTATGAGTGGATTGATGCTTTGGCAAATTGGTCAATATTTTGAAGATGTGTTGGATAATAGTAGGACATGTTTAGCATCTTAGTTGATTTCAATTGTTATGTTCCAAGGAGATAAGACTTTTGATTACCATTAGCGAAGTTTTGTAGTTATGTTTCCTATTGTTGTGAAGAGTCACTTAAATTTAGTTAGATCATGTTTGTAGTTGTATTTTGTTATTCGTAGTTGAGGAGACTTTAGGCTCTTATGTTGCTAGATTTGCTATTGTTTAAGTTAGGTTGTGACTAGATCTTTAGGTACTCTTAATAGACCTAGTGGCGTTTGCTAAGTCACTCTTAACACATGTTTATGGAGATTTATTAATGTGAGTTGGTGGATTATATATTTCTTTGTAGATTTAGACAAATGTTGTAGGTTTAACACCTCAGTGTATCATTACCTAATGGTGACACATAAGGGCTATAGCATATTGTTACGTCTCCAATAAGTGGAGTCATAACAGTTTCGTCGTATAAACTAACCTAAAATAGAAACTGACCTCGTAGCTATTATCGTAGATATAATTTACATAAGGCATATTTGACTAAATCAACTTAAAACATCTAACTTAGCACCTATTATATACAAAACCTATGGTATAGCTTTTTAAAACGCTTAATCAGGAAGACTTGCAGTACATTTCTTAGTATCAAAATAATATTTACATGAATATGTTTACACAAAAAGTTTTAGTTTTCCATTGAAAATTTCACAAGAGCCACAAGATCTAGATATTGATATGCAGAACAAAGTTGAAAACTAATGGGCTGCCCATGGTGACTAAGTTAGTTTTAACAAAAGGAAAAAAAGATAAAAAGGTTCCATCAAGTTCCTATAATTTCATATTTCTCTTCACTCCCCAACCCTTTGTATACTAATTTGAGGGTGATTATAGCTTGTATCTACATTGTTGAAACATAATTTAATTAGCCAAAAGGAACATCATATAATGTTAATTAATCTATTGTAAGGTTAGAGAAATTATATCCTCTCTAACCTAGGTTGAGGAGTTTCAACACAACTCGAATCAGACCAGACCTAGGCTCGTGTAATAGAGAAAACCTTCCTCTCGAGACTACCTTTAAACCACTATCTTTAACCTTACTGTGACCTCCTCTCGTATCACTTAGTATGACATCTTAATTGTTTCTTCTAGTAGGTTAGAGTGCATGTCATGTTTGGTTAAAGGTCGGATTTTGGTTAATTTCAATTAGAGGCAATCAACAAACTTTTAAGACAAAGCACTCAATACAAATTCATGTAGAATGACACTCTAAGGAGTTTAACTCTTAGTCTACAATTCAATATTTCAACTACACATGTAACATACATACAGATAGCTAATTAAAACCACAACAATTGTAGTCCTAATCCCCTAACTACTCTGATGTAATACCCTAACATGTTATGAAGCATCGATCTCAACTTACCTAAAGTTCAATGGTTCACAACTCTTGACTGTCACTTTTATAATCTTTAGTTATCCTTATACATATATGATTGAGTAGCTCAAGTCGATGCATGAGCCATGAATTAATAATAATTGATTCAATTTATATGAGTTAATGTGAGCCCTACATTTAGTGAATAGGAATTGAATGAGTAAAGTTAGAATATTAGTGAAATTAATCCGATTAATTTAAAAACTTAAATATAGGCATGAGATATTAGTTAAAAAGATCTTGTAAGCTCAAAATTTAAAAATATAATAAAATATTAAAAATATAGCTAAAATAGTAGGAATATATTATATCGTTAATATATTATCAATTATACATGGAGTAGGTTTCGAAAATTAATTAACACTTAGAGATATATTATAGGAATAATATAAATAATATTAGATAGTAAATAATATATAAATGACATATATGTGCATCAGATATAATTATTTTATAAATATATACACCTGTAATTATTATAAATATTCGAAATTAAGTATAATTCACTAAATAAATTAACAACAAAATGGGAAAAACGGTAAAAAAATTTAGATAACAAAAAAAAACAGGTGTAAGAGGTGTGGCATGGAATTTGGAATGCATAGATATGGGGAATTGACATTGTGACACTTAGAATTACTTTACATGTGTAAAATGGGATATAGAAAAATAAAATCAAAAGCTACTCAAATGGTGATATAAAAATGGTATCCTGCAATCTTGAACAAGTTTGGTCATTCACTAGTCTAGAAAAAATTTGGAAGTTAAGAAATAAAGAGAGAGAGTGAAGGAAAGAAAAATTAGAAAATATAGGGAAAATATGAGATTTACGAGTACTCAAGGAAGATGAGTCCTTAGAAGTGAAACCAAGTGATGACTTGAAGGAGTGGCTGGTGGCAAAGTAGGCCAACACACCCTCCCTTCCTTAGGTGGCTAGAGCTCGTGTTTCTAATGAATCATTGAATTTTTCTAATTTCGTCAAAAATTAGGAAAAATAACAAATGATCACAAAAAATTATGAAATTTAGTTTGCTTATGTATTTTTGTATGAGGAATTTAAATATTTAATCGAATTTTTAAAATTTTGAGTATAGATATGAGGTTCTTAAGAAAAATGCCTTGCGTACCAAATTTTAAGCGAATAATTGAATAACCAATTGATGTAGTTTTGACCTAAAATTTGTAGTTATACTCTTAAGATGTTGAATTTTGATGTTGTAAAAATCATGTCATTAGATTTTAGGAAAAAATTCATTTTTGTTGAAATATTGCATTGGACAAGTGCTTTCCAAAAGAGTTTTGGTAATCCCTTGTGAAACTATAGTGTGATATATGATTTTTACCCCACAATAGCTTGAAGTGGATTATTATGATTAATAAATGATGGGTTCTAAGTGAAAAGTTGGTATTTGGTGAATTTAAAGTTAATTTTTTAAGTTACAATATTGTTAGTATAAGTGTATAGTTAGTGTAATGGGAAGTGATGTATATAATTAAGGTTTTTGATTGATAATTACTAACATTATAGAGTGGAAAATTCTGGAAATGTAGGATAAGTTTGTGTATGAGTTAAATAATAAGTTAGGTAATGGCTGAAGAGTAAAAAACTATGTTAGAAAGAAGATTAAAATGTACTTTAGGAGTAAATAACTTAATTATGCTAAAAAATGGGCTTTCGGTCAAAAAGTAATTGATACTGAAACTTTATAACTATATTGAGTCAAAATGTAAGTCAGGAACTTAATTAAAAACTTAACTTAAGGTAGTAAGTTAGAACCATAATTAGAAACTAGGTTAGAACTTTACTAAAAAACTTAGTTAGAATCTATCTCAAGTCAACTAAAATTAAATAAATAACTAAAGAACCTACTTATATTAAAATGTAAACATACTTAATAAGGAAAATAAGTTCTTACTTCTTATGTATATTTAAAACTAAAGTTGTGTATTACTTTCTAGCGATTATTAACGAAGACCACAAATGCGACGTATAGGAATATGTGACATTGTATTTAAGTAAGTTGGGATCACTGCTTAATGTCATATTGAAGTATTATATTAGGATACTTGGAGAAGTAAGAGCACTTGTTTGTGGTTGTAGTTAGATTGTTTGTGTGTGTACTATGTGTGTGTTTGTGATACTGATTGTCAATTAGAGCTGAACTCTGAGTATTGTTTTCTACTTAAACATATATCATGTTTTGTGTATATGAACTTGGTTGCTTACGTAATAATCTGGACTAATCTTAAGTTGACAACTTAACATTTACAATAACCCAATAGGGGTAACGATTAAGTTCTCAAACTAAATACCGATGCATTCATTAAGGATAGCAAAAATAGTCATTTTCTATCCTTAGTTGAACTAAGTAACATGAGAGGGGGTTGCGATAAGGTTAGGATCTATGATTTGAATGTTGTCTAGGGAGGAGGGTATTCTCCATTGCACAATCTTATACTTAGTTTGATAGTGTCACATTGAAACTCCTCGGAATCCAGGTTAGAGTGGATGAAATTACTTTAACTTCATAATAAACTGGTTAAACAATATGAGATGCTATATTATTTGTCTATTGCATTTGCATTTAATTAACGATTGAACAACCATGTTTGTAATGTATTCTTATGACTCTGTCTCTTCTTATTGAGTTAGTTGAGCTCACATCCCAATAGATTATTTTGCAGGTGTAAAGTAGTACTAAAAGATGCCTTGTTGCAGTTATTCTCAAGTTACTTTCAACTAGTTAAGGAGTGAAGTTATGAAGTCTAATGAATGGATCAAATTATGACACTTTTGTTTTTCTTTTGTAGGAGGATTATAACGTTTTCCTAGGAGGCATTATAATCTTCATTAGCTTACTTTTATATTTATATTTGTAATGTAGTCCTCCTGTAGGATGTATGGTTTCTTTGAAAACTAAAGAACTTTTGATGTATATAAGTTTATGTGTAAGAACTAGGCTATCTATAAATATAAAAAAATGTACTTTGTAAAATGTTACTCCATAGGTCTTGTATACTACATGTGCTCATCTAATTGCTTCAAAGTTGGTTGAGTCGTCGTTTGCCTCGTGTGAACTATAATAATGTTGGCAGTTAAGGAGGGCAATTAAGGAGGGCAGTTTTTAGCTTAGGTTGGTTTACACGATAAGACTGTTATGACTCCTCAAATTTGGGATGTGACAGTTAAGTTGTTTTAACATTATGTTTTATATGTTATTTTTACTTAAGTGTTAGGATTTCATAATTGTTTCATTAGTTTTATAAGTTATTTTTTATCTATGTTGTCCTTTGAGTTAGGTTTTGAGCAAAAATCATGATGGAGTTCTTAGGCTAGAAACCCTTTGAGTTATTTATTGAGCTATACTAAGGTCACCTCTTACGCCAATTTTATACTTTGAATCAGCCTCTGACTTTATTTCATTTTAAGTTTCTTAATAGGATACCCTCTAAGCTACCTTCCATGTACAACTACTTTCAAAGTTTTAAAGAGTTCATCCTTTGTTTTATCCTTTGAGTTCCGTTTGATTACAATTCTCATACAAATTTTTCTTTAACTTAACTTTTGAGTGTATTCCTAATATGATATTCGCCTATAAATCCTCTTAGTTCAAATTCCCTCTAACTAATTGATTGGTCCACTTTTCTCCTAAATTCTAGTTAGAAGATCTGTGTTAACACTTCATTTGAACCCTAAGCACTTCACTAATCCTCAAAAACCAATTTATTACATCATTCATATTTGTCCACTAAGTCACATATTATAAAATTAACCCATATAAGTGGCATTTTCATGAATTTCATAACTTCCATCAGTAAAATTCAATCTAACACTATCAATGCACACTAACTTACTACATAATTAGTTCAACTCATAATCTAAGTGTGGCTCTTAACGATAAATCCACTAAGTTTACTAAAATTACCTTTTTAACTATAATTTAAGGGCTCAAAATCATAAAAAAATATAGAAAATAATGTTGTTAAAAAACTTTACATAGTATTTTAGTAAAAGTATTAAATAGCTTGCAAAAAAATTTGGAGTTTGAAACTACATCATTAAGTTGTTTTTAAACAATATTGAAATTTATCCAAGTTTAGTAATTTCTTAAGGACGTAATAGACAACTACTAAATTTGAGCATACTAATATTTTTCTTATATTCTACATGTAAAAATAGGTAAGAAAACTAGGTTTCATAATTTTTTGGCATTGGTTTATATTTTTAACAAAATTTTGGAGATTTTGAGAAAATTAAAGACTCACCAGAATAAACTTCTCCAGCAACCAGTGAGGAGAGAGAGTGTATCAACTAAGGTAGACATGGTGTTTACCTTGTAGTGGTGTGGTTGGTCACTTCTAACTCTTGCTTATACCTATAAGCTTATTACAACCTAGAATTATAATGATTTTTCTTATAATTTTCATAAATTTCCCTCTTCAAGCTTTTTTATTTCCATATTTTTCCCCAATCACTACTTATAGGTAGAACTCTAGGGATAGGTTTTTTGAATTTTCCAAGTAAGAGGGGTGTTGTTTTGGTGTTTTTCTCTCTCCTCAACCCTCAAACCACCTACCCCCCTTCTAATTTGCTTACCAAAAGGTGTCTTACCTTAATTTCACTTAAAAACAATTGGCCCATATGCTATGTCGCTCTCTACTATTTACCCTACCATCTTGTTAATTTTTAAAATAATTATTTGGTATTATTCTTATATATTTTGCATATTTTTGGGTATTTTAGGTAATTATAAGTATGTGTATTTGTACGTAATAACAATAACCTATATACATACATGTTCTTTACATATTGTTTTATGTCATTTAAGAATTTTATTACTTATATAATTTATCACAAAAAGTATACTAGTTATTAAAGCTTATTTTTGTGCGATTACAATAATTATATGATAATATAGTAAAAATTCACTATTTTAGCTATATTTTTATTATTTTATTATACTTTTTAGATCGAAGCACAGGATTTTGTTGACTAATATTCTTAGCCTACTCATATATTTCTAGTCTAATTAGGTTATTTTAACAAATGCCCTAAATCGAACTTTCAAAACTTAGTCGTAAAAGTATAAGGCTTAACACATCAAGTTCTAGAGCATTATAGTTTTAGTAGTATCAAAACTTAAGATAAAGATTCCTTAGCAACTAGGAATTAAATCTTTGGGACGCTGGGAAATGAAGATTACGGGTAGTTAGGGGGATAAGCTTTAAACTATGAGATAATCTTGCCAAAGGTTGTTAGAGCAGATTGTCTTTGCTTGCTTTCTTACTATTATTATTTTACCTTTTGCTGCTAATTACTATTGTTTTAATTACCATATTTCTTGTGTTGTTGGATTTTATCATAGCTTTCTGTTTGATTTCTTGTTATGTTTTTACTTGTTATATCTAATATATTCCTTTCTATTTATTTTAGGTGTATGCCTCTTTTCGTTGTTTCCCTCTTGAGTATTTCTCATCCTTCTATAGCATGCTTAAGACTTGAGAGTGTGATCGATGGAGTAAGTGGAGAGGTATGATGGAGAATGTGGGTAAAACTAGTTAAGCCAATTCTCTTGGTATGCTCATTACCACACATAAAATACCTAGGAAAGAATTAAACAGAAAGAAATTAACCCATAGTAGGGAAAGAAGATATCTTAAAAAATTGATACCCTAATAAATCTATATGCTCATATCTATATATATGGTCCAACAATAATAACTGAATTGATGTTTGACAGCCTAAAATCAATGAATAAACATATAAGCAACATGATATCTCTAACCTTTGTAAAGGAAAATTTTAATGATCTATAGTTAAAAACTAATTATGAAGGAAATAACAAAATGTTGATTTTGGAGGATTTAATATACTTAAGTACTATGACAAAATGCCTATCAAGTCAACTAAGGAACCTTCCCAATTAACCTAAATGCATATTATAATTAAAGTTCGTAATAAGTAAATACCACCAAGATCTATATTGAGGAGCAAAAATGAAGCTATTCCATTAAACTACCCATATGAGTAGTGTTACAATGACAATAAAGAGTTTCCTTTTAATCATGAGGTTAGGATAAATAAAGAAAATGAATTATTTGGGAATGAGGTGCATTAGCAATGGTAGAAGTGTGAAATCGGGGAAATCTTGAGGTAATATAGTAGAAGGAAGTTGGAGAGTTAAAGATGGAGTAAGCTCTGGGTGTATATGCTTTTATTTTGAAAATATAGATTCATTAAATGATATGCAGGGATTGGAAGGTGGCATTTCTTGATATTGATTGATGCCTCTAATAGGTTAGAAGTTAAAGAAAGGTATTTGGGAATATTGTTTGTTAAAGATTTTGCTGATGTTAGTTTATGTTGATATAATCTAGTGATAGATGGGAGTTAAATTGAGTTTTGTTAGGCTTCGAGATCTTAAGAAAGGTTTGCACAGAAGGTGGTGCTATTGCCATGTTAAGGGGTGTACATGATAAGTTCCAAGAATCCATATTAAGGAAGTTTGAGTTGAGTAGGTTTAAGTAACTGTACCTGAGACCTTCTATGAGTAGAGGAATGTTGTCATATTTAAGTGACCTATCAAAGTATCAATAGCAAGGACCAAATTTTGAGAAGGTGTGTCGCTATGTTTGTCGAGGCATAGTGGACTAATAAAATAGAGACAAAAGCCACTTGAAAAGTGGAAGAAGTAAGAAGAATTATCTAGAGTCGTTCTAGGATATAAGGTAAACTTTCAAAAGTAGAAGAAGTAAGAAGAATGTTGTGATATGTGTGTTGGATTGCAATGTTTTGTAGGGTTCTCATGTAATGTGCAAGGTGTGTCATATGCAACATTAATTCAAACTATGTATTTACTTGGGTTTCTTGTGTTTTCTATCAAGTTATGTATTTGCTACAAGTAAAGTTAAGAGTAAATGAAGAGTTGGTGATGAGTTGTTGATGAGGGAGATGTAGAAGTCTTTTATTGGGTTGAGTAGTTGAAACGGAGTTGTTTAATGGTTTTAGGTGTGGCTTAGTATGGTGTAAGGGCTAATAGTAGGAGTAGAAGAGTGTTTTAAGGAAGAAAGGGTAAAGAAGACGATTAGAAGGTGGTTATGAGCAAGTTCACGTCTATGAGCTTAACCGTTAAGGAGTACAAAACATAAAAAGAAGTGCTTTTAAGAAGGCAAAAGGTACATGGGAAAAGTTCACACCTATGAACTTGACCATGAAGGAATGTTATGCAAAGTGTGTGATTTTGAGAAGAAAAAAGGTGTAAAAGCAAGTTTATGTCTATGAACCTAACAGTGAACTTAGAAGAAGGGAAGCCAATGGGGATTATGGGTAAGATCACGTTTATTGATCTAACTTGTGGTCTTCCTACCATCTATTGTTGAGAGGATTATGATCATGATTACGATTGAAAAATCTTTTACTCTAAAACCTTTTGAAAATTAAAACCATGTATTTTCTATTTTTTTCATTAAGTTGAAATTTGTTTTAACGCTTCTTTTGCAAATTATTTTGAGTGTTTATGGGGAGATAAGTTAGGAGTGGTGTAATGTATTGAAGCTTAAGCAAGGGCGAGGATAGAATAGTGTTTGAGTTAGTTTTAAACTTTGTTATTTGCTCTTAATGTTAGGTTCGAGGAGTTGTATTGCCTTGGTTTCTTGTGAGTATGATAGTTTAGCTATGGGATACTTGCTTGCTTGCTTATGTTCATTAGTCTAGATACTAAAATAAACCTAATTAATTATTCAACTTAATTGATTGTGTTTGATATGTAGTGGTTTTGGCCAATACGTTAGGAGAAAAAGTATGTTGATAAGATACCTCGATGATCCTTAAATCAAGTGGAGTTGCACATAGAAATGATTTAGGTAGACTTATGCTGATATTTAGTTACTTAGGTGTTAGGAAGGACTCAATAGCGACATTATATGGTAAATATTTAATTATACTAGGGTTATGTTTACTCTTGTGTTGCTTGGCGGACTAAATCAAAGAAATTAAATTGTAATGTGCTGCACTAATTGTTACTTATATCACATGTGGACTAGTCTTTCACTTGAACATATGTGTGTGGTTGTCATATTTTGTACTAGGCTTTAGTTTACACTTTAAGGAATCTTTTGTTTTCCAGTGGTAGGTACAAGTATTGTAGATTAAGTGGACCTTTATGACGATGTAGATTATGAATGGACTTATGTTTTGGTATATGATGTAAGTCAACATTTTGAAGATGTATTGCTACTAGTAGGACATGTTTAGCATCTTGGTTAATTCTAGTTGTTATGTTTTGAGGAGACAAGGCATTCGCTTACTATTAGTAATGTTCTATAGTTATGTTTCTTGCTGTTGTGGAGAGTTACCTAAGACTTCGATTAGGTTAATGTTCTTAGCTGTGTTTTGTTATCAATTATTGGGGAGACCCTAGGCATTAGCGTTGCTTAGACTTGCATTTGTTTAAGTTAGTTTTTACTAGATCTTAAGGTACTCTTAGTAGACCTAGTGGCATTCATTTAGTCATTCTTAACATGTATTTATGGAGATTTGTGAATGTAAGCTAGCAGATTATATATTTCCTTGTAGGGTTTGATAAATTTTGTAGGTTCTAGACGCTTTAGCATCTTATATTTCTTAGGGTTGGGGTTGAAGGTTAGAAGGGAAATCAGAGAATCAATTAAAAAAGAAAAAACTATTGTTAATTCTATAGAGATTGAAAATAGGTTAGCTTACTGAAAGAAAATAAGTGTAGAAGAATTATTAAATTGCCCTTATTTTTAAAATTTTTCTTGTGGCATTTCATCCTTCTTCTTACAAGATAACCTTGTCCTCGAAATTTTAGTTGATTTTTAGAACAACTTCTGGTACTCATTTAACATTGTTTCTTCAAATTCCTAAGTGGTTTTTCTTTTTGAGTGGTTATGTAATGCTCCAGAACCTAGGAAGCTATAAGCTTGCCACATGTCAGCCCTGGGAGTCGATATGCTAAGGCATTTAGTAACCTATTGCTTATCTATAATCTATGATCAGAAAGTACCACAAATCTCACATTAGATTTCTCTTCAAACAATAAATAGAAGTGGCATATTTCACCACTTAACTCAAACACTAACACCTATCATCATCCAATTCAACTATTGAAAATCTTTGAATATCTAACATTCAACCTCAATGGTTCTATGACTCTAAACTAAATGTATCATTCTCTAAATAAAATAAATTAAAAGTAAGAAGTCATAAGTGACCCCTACAAGTCCCCAAAAACAAATACATAAATAAAAGGTTCAACTCTTAGTGATTGTAACATTTATAAACTTATTCCATCCACTAAGTGAAACCCATCTAGTCATCAAATAGTAGTGTCCTGTCTCTTTGTCATAATAATAATAATCATAATTTGAATCTTTATAATACTTAGTACTTTCCATGTTACCTGCACTTGAAATTGAAAAACCACAAATCTACGAAGGGTGAGTGACACCCAATATGGAAAACTAAAATCACAATCCTGTGTCACATACACAATAAGATTCACATGCATTCATATACATAACTAATGCAACAATCACATTTCAATTATCTTTCATTTAACCAGCAAACAACACAGTTTTAGTATGCTAGAACTTGGAGTAACTCATGACTCATATCTATATGTATATGTGTATATATATATATAATAGTATTGGTATGGGTCATGCCCATTGCCTAAGTAACCCTTCTTAAATCTAGTTGAATTGTCTCAACATAGAACTCCCATTAGGTAAGTCGCATACGATCCCCAGGTGCCTTACTAACTCACTAGACCCTACCAATGGGAGGTTGAAGCTAAGTACACGCAACACAATAATTAATAAGCCAAGTTTACTTTATTTCCAATTAATGAACTATACTAGACAAGTACAATAAAACATGCATGTGTCCCATACTTGGATTTAGAGAGCAATCGTTATCATTATTGGTGTCTAAGCCAAGAGTAAATTTAGGATCAACACTAAATAATAATAAAAGTAGTGTTTAGAATCTACTTCTAAGAGATTTTTTCATGTCCTAAATGAGATTCGAAAATCTTACTTGAGTTGTTGGTTCAATTTGCTATTATCTATGTTTTTAAGATAAATTTAGAATCTTAAGATGATAAACATTGGTTTTACGTTATGATTTAGAAGGTTAAAAAGTAAGAAAAGAAGGAATAAAAGTTGAAACAAGTACATGAGTAAGAATCACTATTGTGAACTTCAGCTGTGGTTTTTGTTCCCCTTAAACGACATTTTCCTCATCCAATCACCACTCCAAATCACCATTCAACACCAATCACAACCCTTGGATACACTACCCAACCTCCATACAGCCAATAATAACCCCTCATGCACCAAGATCAATCAATCCATAGATTTAAACACACGTCAAATTATCCTTAATCTATTCTATTACATGAAATTAACATAAAACTTTTGATTTAAGAGTACTTACATGTTTCCTCATTGTAACGAAACCCAAGGGTCAATTTTACACCTTCAACATGCTACAATTTACAAATTCTAACAAAACTTCACCCTTTTCCATGGAAAAATGTAAATTACATTATCTACTATAATTAACATATCTTGTAATTTCATTTTTGTAGCAAATCTACCCTTTTCTTATGATCTTCAATACTTGGGTTTTAGGGATTCAAATTTTAGTGCTTCAATAGTCAAGATGGCAAAAAAGCTCCTGTTTGTTTAAGCAAAGATTTAAATAGGGTTAGGGTTAGGGGGAAGGGGGGGGTTTGTGGTTTCTAACTTTTATTTGACTTAAATGCCCTTATAGGCATTAGCCAATTAGATGTGATACTAAAGCCCTTTTTGTACCTTATTATTTTTATTTTATTTAAATTCCCATTTATTTTTATTTTATTTTTCTAGACATTATAGCTTTCCTCCCCTACTACCCTAACACCACAACACCACCACCTCTACCCCCTCCTTCCTTTCTCCTTAAATAGAACTTTTGTTCTCGAGAGTTACTTACTTAGATTCTGAAACAACATTGGATGCTTCTTTTTGATTTCTTCCTCTAACTCTCAAGTCGCATCCCTTTCGGATTGGATTGACTATTGAACCTTGGCATAGGGTATACTTCTCCTTCTCAGTTTTTGAACCTTAGTGTCCACAATATTTATTAATCATTCATCTACTAATATATCTAGTTGTAGCTATAAGTTTTCCAAATCTACCACCTATACGTATGGTTCTTCTTCCTGTTTTAGGCTGGGTTTCTTAACATAGATACTTTGAACACATCATATACACCCTTAAGTTGAGGAGGAAGCTTTAACCTATAAGCTGCTTTCCGATTTCTCTTCAGGATCTTGAAGGGGCTAACATATTTAGGCTCAGTTTTCCTCTTAACCCAAATCTCTCAATGCCCTTTATTGGAGACACTCTCAACAACACCTTATCTCTTACTTGGAACACTGATGGGCATCGTTGCTTGTTAGCATAACTCTTTTCGTAACTCTAGGTAGATTGCATCCTTTGCCTAACTAACCTATCTTTATCTACTACCTCCTGTACCAAGTCCACTCCTATCAACTACCTTTCACCAATCTTGTCCCAGTAAATAAGCAATATGCACTTCCTTCCATATAGGGCTTCATATGGAGCCATCTAAAGTCTTTTGGTAACTATTATTGTTGGTGAACTCTACTAATGGCAGATGTTGATCTTACTGACCACTAAGATCAAGTACATAAGCCCTTAATAAGTCTTCTAATATCTAAATCATATGTTGTAATTGCCCACCAGTCTAAGGATAGAAGGCAGTAATAAAACGTAGCCTTGTGTAGACTTCTCCAAAACTTACTCACAAACTTGGTATCCCAATCAAAAGTAATGGATACTAGTACACCATGTAACCTCATAATCTCCTAACATATAACTTGGCAAGAATCTCTATCAGGCACTTTATTTATGAGAATGAACTGCGTACACTTAGTCAACCAATCTATAATCACCCATACTGTAATGGTTGTAACTCTCTTGCTGGCCTTTGGTGCTCGATTTTGATCATCTATCAAGGACACATACTCAGCTATCTCTATCTTCATATTGTTCCACCAATAATCTGTACATTTTTGTACTCCTGAGGTGAACTATGTACGCTGAGTACTGTACCTTCTTTAGTAGCTTATCCTTCAACCCTATACTTGTTGGAACACATAATTGACCCTAAACCTCAATGTCCCCTTTGCATTTATTGCAAACTCAGGTCATATTTTCACCTTACTCTTGATCTTCTGTAGACTCTAATCTTCCACTTAAGCAGCTTTTTGTTCATTCTAAAATAGTAGGTTGTACTCTTAGACTAACAAATCTAACACTTACCTCTTTAGTTAGTACTTCTAATTCAAGTCTAGACATCTCCTCCTGTAATTGTCACTATGGAGTGAGTAAATTGGCTATGTTTCCTTGCTTTTTCCAGCTTGAAGTATTAGCTACTACGTTTGGTTTTCCTTAATGATACTGGATGTCTAAGTCATAGTCCTTTATCAATTCAAGCTAGCACCACTACCTTATATTTAGATCTTTTTGAGTAAAGAAGTATTTGAGGCTTTTGTGGTATGTATACACCTTCCACTTCTCGCTTACTAGATACTGTTGCCACAACTTCAATGCATGTACTATAGCTACAAGCTTCAAGTCGTAAGTGGGGTAATTTTTCTCATATGGCTTCAGCTAACATAATGCATAACTAATTACTTTGCCATCTTACATTAAGACATACCCCAAACCCTGAATAGACACATCATTACATATTATAAATTTTTTGCTACTACAAAGCAAAGTCAAAATCGATGTAGTTACAAGTCCGTCCTTCAGTTGCTAGAAGCTCTCTACATACCTATCATTCCTCTTAAGCTTAACTCCCTTTTGAGTCGACCATGTTAATGGGATTGCTATTCTTGAGAAGCCTTTTACAAACATCTTGTAATAATCGGCTAACCCTAAGAAACTTCTAATCTCTAACACTATAGTAGGCCTTGGCCAGTAAACTACTGCTTTTATCTTTTTAAGGTCCTTTATAATGCTATCCTTATTTGCGATATGCTTAAGAAATGACACTTGCTTAAGCTAGAAGTTGCACTTACTAAACTTAGCATATAACTTTTCTTCTCTTAGCTTACCTAAAACAATTCTTAAGTGCTCAACATGCTCCTCGTAACTTTTGCAATATACAAGTATGTCATCTATAAAAACCACAACAAACCTATCCAAATACTCTTTGAACACTCTATTCATGAGGTCCATAAATGCTATCAGAGCATTGGTGAGGATAAATGGCATCAATAAGAATTCATACAAACCATACTTAGTTCTAAAAGCTATCTTTTTAACATCCTCTAGCCTAATGTTCAATTGATAGTACCTAGAACGCAGGTTGATTTTTGTCAATCTTGGGGAGGGGATACTTATTCTTTATTATTTCTTGGTTCAAATCTTCATAGTCAATGCACATGTACAGACAGCCATCCTTCTTCTTTACAAAAAGGATTAAATATCCCTAAGGCAATGAGCTAAGCCTAATAAACCCCTTATCCCGCAACTCTTATAATTGTTTCTTCAACTCTACCAACTCTATGGACGTCATATTATAAGCTGATTCCATATTGTTGCCATTCTTAATATCGCTTCTATTTTGAATTTGACTTCCCTCTCAAGTGGCAAACCTAGTAAATCTTTTGAGAAAACATTAAGAAACTCTTAAAATAATAGGACCTATTCTATATTCAACTCAACTCTACTCAGCTCAATTATCAAGGTAGCTATAGTCAGTTTCTCCTATAGCTCACATCGGGTTAGTTTTAGCATCTCTATTTGATAACTAAAGGTCTCTAAACCTAGGGGCTTAAAAGAAACTACCATGTTATGATAGTCTATGGTGGCATAGTGTTTTGATAGCCAATCCATGCCTAGAATAATGTCAAAATCAAATAACCCTAATATTAGTAAATCATTTGGTAAGATCCTACCTTCCATAACCACTTCTACATTTCTACATACTCGGTTTAATACCGCTTTGCTCCCCAAAAGTAAATTTACAAATAACTTGGAATTTAGATTGGCAATAAATGAACTATACAATTTCACATAAGAATGAGATGTGCCTATATCAAACAATGCATATACGCTATGATTATGGACAGAAAACGTACTTGCTAGAGTGTTTGTGTCTAAGGTAAGCTCATAATGTTGAAGAGTGAACATTGTTGATGAGGCTCTCTAACAGAGTCCCAAACGCTGAGGTCGTACGGCTTTAGGAGTTAGAGGGGGTCTAGCAACTAGTGCCCCTACCATCTGAGTAATTGCATCCTTATAGCCAGCAATCTTATGGCCCTTTTGCTCGCATTTAAAACGAAACCCCTAGTGAAGTATTGTAACTTCCTTATAGTCCTTACCTAGATGTCCTATCTTTCCACAAAGGAAGAAAGCCCTAGAGTCTACTTACAGGATGACAGATCATATGGACTAAAGCATTGTATAGATGTCATACTAAGTCTTAGAGCTTTGACTTAAGGTGCTAGTGGCAAGGCCATAGACTTAGCCTACTGTACAACTAGTCTATCTCTAGGGTCTCTGATAACAATACTTGGAGCTGGCCTCTTAGTAACTCTCTTAAAACTTGGTTTGGCATAACTTGTCATCTACCTCTTTCCCAACACCACACCTACATAACAACTCACCTGATAGTGTTTTTCCTTCAATAGCTACTCAAAACACCTAGCATTGTCTACAGCCTCTGAATACACTATAGGCTAGAACCTGGCCTCACTTTCCTATATATCTAGCTCTAGCCTATGTATAAAGCAATTAATCCATGACTGCACATTAGCTCTACTAGCCTTTAGCATGAAGCAAGCCAACTTGTCCAATTCATCCTCATACACTACTAGGGATGAATCTATCAAAAAAGGCTAGCTTAAACCCATTTTAATTCAATTGGTCAAACGTAGAGAATTGTCCCACCAATGGTAAATGCATTTTTAGTTTACTTAATCCAATCCTCCACTACTATTACATCATTTGTTTAAGGGTTGAATTCCTTAGCCACTTTCAAATATCTATCCATCCTTAGTTGCTTAATAGCCTATCTTTCATGCCATTAGGCTTCAGCATTAACCTGCATTACTTGTATGTCTCTTTGAATCTCTTAATGTTGTTGAGCCATCATGTCCATCATTGCATTCATAGTCTGTAGCATATGAGTAGTAGTTACATGATCAAACCATTAGCTCAAATTCTGATTCAAATTTTGCTATGGTGGTACTATATTGGGAGCAGGTACTCTTTGGTCTTGTTAAGGCTGTCCTTCTCCTAGTAATGATGCATTAAGGTTCTATTGGTTTTTAGTAGGGATAAGTAGAAGGATTAGATTGTGGTTTGTAACCTTTCCCCTCAGGGTTGAGAAGAGGTACTAGAAGCTGTACCACCACATCTAGGCATTCTATAAAAAGGGAACAACATAAGGAAAGATTAATCAAAAGGTAAGGTGGAATAACTACAAAGGATAGCTAAACAAACACAAAGAAATAACTAGAATATGATTGACTAACATTTTGATTACTAAGGTTCTACTTTAGTTTCAACTTAACCCTTACTATATCTACTCTCTTCATAGCTTACCGCCCTACCAATCAATAGCCTAAGTTTTCTAAGAATCCATAACTTATTGCTTTAATACCATTGAAAGTAGTAATACTTTGAAACCCAAGAAGCTACAGCCCTACCATATATCAGCCCTAGGGGCTGACACGTTAAGGCAACTAGTAACTTGCCACCTATCTACATTCTTCAATCAGAAAGCACTACTAGTCCCACATTAGATTTCTCTTCAAATAACAAATAGGAGTGGTATATTTTACTCTTTAACTCAAACACTAGAGACTTGTTATCATCCAATTCAACTGGTGAAATTCTTTGAATATCTAACATTTAACCTCAATGGTTCCATGTCTTTGAACTAAATGTAACATTCTCCAAATAAAATAAATTAAAAGTAAGGAGTCATATGTGACCCCTACAATTCCCAAAAACAAATGCATAAATGAGAAGAAATTGCTCAACTCCTTTCCACTAGGCGAAACCCATCCTATCATCAAAATAATAGTATCTTGTCTCCTAGTCATAATAATAATAAATATAATCTAAATCTTCATAGTATTCGATAATTTCCATGTTACTTGTACCTAAAATTGAAATACCACAAATCCCTAAAGGGTGAGCTATCCCTAATAAGGAGCACTAAAATCACATGTGCATATTACACATACAATAAGAGTCACATGCATTCATATACATAACTAATGCAACAATCACATTTCAATTATCTTTCATTTAACCAATAAAAAACATGATTCCAACATCTTATAACTTTGAGTAACTCATGACTCCTAGGCATGCAATATATATATATATATATTATAATACACATACACACACATATACATAATAGTATTGATGTGGGTCATATCCATCACCTAAGTAACTGTTCTTAAATCTAGTTGGATCATCTCAATATAGAATCCTCATCAGGTGAGTCATGTATGATCATTAAGTACCTCACAAGCCTACTAGATCCTACCAATGGGAGGTTGAAGCCAACAATGCAGCATAACAATTAATGAGCTAAGTTTGCTTTAATTCCAAGTAATGAACTACACTAGACAAGCACAACAAAACATGCATGCATCCCGTATGTGGATTTAAAGAGCAACCGTTACCATTATTAGTTCCTAAACCAAGAGTAATATAGGATTAACACTTAGCAATAACAAAAGCAGTGTTTAGAATCCACTTCTAAAAGGTTCTTTCATGTCCTAACTAAGATTATAAAATCTTACTTTAGTCTTGGGTTCAACTTGCTATTTTCTATGTCTTTAGGACAAATTTGGAATCCTAAGATGATCTAGATTGGTTTTAAGTTATGATTTAGAAGGTTAAAAAGCAAGAAAAGAAGGAATAAAAAGTGAAACAAGTATATGGGCAAGAATTGTGCTTGTTAACTTTAGCTGTGGTTCTTGTCCTTGTACAATAGAAAGACCATGGCCATGATTTTCTTGTCCTAAATTTTTTTTCTCCTCCTTCATGTACAAGTTAACATGACCCCTTTAGGAAGAATACAATCATAACCATGACCATGGTCCTTGGATGTGTTTCTCTCAAACGACATTTTCCTCCTTTAAACACCATTCCAAATCATCATTCAACATCGATCACAACCCCGACATACCACTTAACCTCCACATAGCCAGTAATAGCCCCTTAAACATCAAGATTAGCCAATCCATAAGTTCAAACATACATCAAATCAACCTTAATCTATTCTATTACATGAAACTAACATAAACTTTAAATTCAAGGGTACTTATGTGTTTCCTTGCTATAACAACACCCAAGGATCAATTTCACACCTTCACTACACTACGATTCATAGATTCCATCAAAATTTTCACTCTTTTCCTCGAAAAAAATGTAAATTACATAATCTACTATAGTTAACATGCCTTGCAATTGCATTTTCGTAGCAAATGCACCCTTTTCTTGTGAATTTTAATACTTGGGGTTTTAGGGTTCGAATTTTAATGCTCCAATAGTCAAGATGGCAAAAAAGCTCCTATTGGTTCAAGTAAAAGTTTAAACAGGGTCAGGGTTATTAGGGTTAAGTAGGTTTTCTAATTTTTGTTTGATTTAAATGCCCTTATAGGCATTAGCTAATTAGATGCAACACTAAAGCTCCTCTTATACCTTATTATCTTTATTTTATTTAAATTCCTTTTTGTTTTTATTTTATTTTTCTAGGCTTTACAAGTTACTACATTAAGCTTTTACATGCTAGTCTCATGTCTCAATGTCCACTCTTTAGTATCCATTATCCTTGCAAATGCCCAGCTTTAGTCAAATGTGCTTGAATATCGAGTTGTTCTAGTTCAACCACTTGGTTTGGATCTTGTATTATTTCCTCTATAAGGATAAATGTAAAACATTATATACTTCTTCTAAACTTGAGAGTAATTCCAATTTGTATATTACACTATAAAACTTCTATAAGATATCAAATAGTCCAATGTACCTTGGGGTCAATTTACTTTTGATCCCAAAACGTCTTAACTTCTTTAGTAGGAAAATGTATGTGATAACCTTTACTAGGATTTAATTCAATCATTTCCTTGACATTCTAATTGGGATCATAAGTTAGACATAGAATTATTCACTATAATTTGGTTAAGATTCAGAATATAAATCGATTAATCAATTTTTTAACCACATCTAGAATAAGAGTCCTAATTAAGTAATTATGGTAATTCTCACATTAAATGGGGAAGATTACCATGCTAAAGTGATTAAGATGAACCTCTCTAGAGATCACATAATCAAATGTGGTGTAAATTAATGGTATTATCAATAACATCAGTTCTTGATATTCATTTGATAATGATTATATTATTTATGTATTGGTATTCTAAATTATTAATATAATGTAGGAGTAGTTTAGATAATTAACAATACATCTTTTCATTAGTTATAACAAGGACTAATATAACTTGAAGTTAGTTATTATTGTGAGGTGACTTGATACTTGCTAGTCTTTTTATCATTGCATATGCAACTTAGTGCACTCACTAGTTTTCTTTCTTTTTTTTTTTTTTTTTATGTGAGGAGTGAGTGCTGGCATTTTCTAAAAAATAAAAATAAAAATACAAGCATATACCGTTTGAATATGTTGTTTAACTCCACAAAGCAAGCATATATACTTCTTAGCACATCAGATGATGAAGGGAGCCCAAGAAAATTGAGGAGACTTTGTTTTTCTTAGCAATTATATAAAAAGTTATAGTAACTTGTATTAGAGTGTCGATATGTTATTTTATATGACATATAGTAATATGCATGGTCACCTTATAAAACATTGCTTCATAACATGCTATATCTCTTTCCTTACAATAGAGTATATCGGTTTTGCTTAATATATTAATATAAAAACAATAACGAGGATGGGGTTTAACTCATTTTATGGATTATAAACATACAATCATATTAATATAGGTATATGATATTGTATATTATTATTGATGCTTATCTTGAGTATAAAAATAAGTTTTCATGACATAAAACATTTCAATATTATTCCAAAGTATATATTATTATACATGTTACTTGATAATAATTTAATGAAGTATTACCTTTGTTACATATTGAATTATTATATTGTAATTTCTATTACCTTATACTAGTTTATTAATATGTTGTATATAGTAATATATGTAATAAATATATAGAAATGACATATATTGGAAATTATTTTTATACTAGAGTACCAATATGTTATTTGATATGTACTTAACACTCTTACACAGTAACCAAGAAGTTGATTGGCCTATTGCCTAAGTCAATCGCATGTTTCTCTGATAGGCTTAGTCATTCAAGTTGTGCCCGTGGTTGACGAGGGTTCTTCTTAAGTCATTCATATTGAATATGCAAAATCTGTATTTTTATTCTACAAACCCGTTACATCATAATTTGTTCTTTTACTTCAAAATATTATTTTTTGATAAGAATGACTACCTTCACAAAAGATAGAATATGGTTGTTGAAGTTTCCTACAAAGCTCTACCTAAATCTCTTAATCTAAGGTCTCACTCTTCAATCCAAAAGTGACTATGCCATGTAGTCAATTTTGAGTGATTAGATAACTCAATTTACCAACCTAAGTAACTAGAGTTATTGTCATGCCTTGAAAGGGATTCATAACCCACCACATATTTATATCACAACATAAGCATAAGCACGTAAGATTTGAAAAACTTTAAACTTCTCACAAATATTTTTCTTTCTTTTTTTTCCTAATAAAACTCCATAAATCTCTCAATGCAAAAAAAGTAAATATCTCCTAATACATTATGAATCAACTTGTTTATTTCATAGATGAACAACTTTAATCTCTCAAAAATAAAAGAAAAAATTTGGTGTTGAAATAAAACTACATAACTACTTATAAATTCTATTTTTGTTTATTTGTATGATTAAAGTTACTATTGCCTTGCCTACTTTGAAAATATAAATCATTGCCTAAGTCATCATAAGAGTCCACCTTATACATCTTATTAGCACCTAAAATTCATAATCCTCATAATATGTGTAAACCCTGTCTAGTTACTAGTTTGAACCCTATATTAAGCTTAAGTGTCCTAAATGATACTATGAGTCGATAAGGCTAGATAAAATAAAATTTTTATAAAATTTAGAAACTGAATATAGTATTGATTGTAAAAACCCTAGAAAATTGATTAAAACTTAAATTATGTATAAAAACCCTAAATTCAATATACGTGCAAATACTCGAAATCGAATCCGAACTTGATCGAAACCCTAAAACCATAACTTTGAGCTTATAAAATAAATAAATATCACCTAATAGTGATATAACTGTAGTCGATTATAATTATCGATTAAATCGTGTAAAACTTTTAATGAAAACATCAAAATAGCTTGTAAATATTATTAACGTAACAGATATTAATTAAAGTAATAAATTTTCATAAAATTTCAAAATTAATTTATAAATATTATTTTTATTATATTTATGTTTGGAAATTTTACATATAATTATTTTTATTTTCCTTTTTCTTTATTTTCCTTTCCTTCTTTTTTTTCCCCTTCTTCTATTTTCCTTCTATCTCCACTTTGCATTCTTTAGAAATAGCAGCCCACGTGTATGTTTGTATATACTTTATATATTATTATATCTAATATACGGTATATGTATATAGGTATAAATAGTAATACATATAATATGTATTTTCCTACATATGTATGTTTGTATATATGTATGCGTGTGTATTATATATACATGTATATTTAGTATTTTTATTATATAGTATGTGTATGTGTACACATATGGTGCATCTATATGTACTAAGTATTTCCTTTATATACATGTATATGTATTTAGTATTTTATTTAATTATTTATGTACATATGCGTGATTATGTATATATATGTAATTATTATTTGTTTTACTATATGAGATATATACATGTATATGTATATAGTAAATATATGTATATATACTTAGTATTTTCAAAGTATAAGAATTTTAGTATATTTGTATATATACATAAAGCTAGATGTGTTGGACATGTAGGTATATATGTATATTATTAATTGTATTTTGTATTTTTGTACATATGTATATATATATAATATAACCGTATATGTACATAAGTATATAAAGTATAAATAAGTGTATATTATATTTGTATATAATGTATAAGTAAAGTTAGAATAATTTATTATATAAAGTATAGCATACGTATAAATGTACGTATATGAATAGTGATGTATACATAAAAATATGAGTATATGTAAATAGTATATACAATATATTATAATATTAAGTTAATAAATTAAGTAACTTAATAGATATATATATATATACATAAATATCGTAAAATTAGAGAAAAAAATTAATAATTAAGTAAATTAGAAAAATTGATAAAATATAATCATAAGTATTTATATATATATAATTATACCGTAAAATGGGAAAATAATGGAAAATCATGGAAAAAGTACAAAGGTGACACGTAGCACTTCCATATGCTGCCACGTCACTATTTATTATAAATTAATTAATTTTTGTAATTAATAATAATAAAATATTTAATTAATTAGAAAAATAATAAAGTAGAAAAAATTTGAATTAATAAATCTAAAATCTCAAAAACAAGTAATTATAGAAAAATAAGCATAAAATAAGAAAATTACCAATTATACGATTTAAATAATTATTAAATCGTAAATATACTAAGAAAAGCTTAAATTGATAATTTATAGCTTTTTAAGTTAAAATAATGAAATTTGTGATATTTTTATATTGTAGTCAAAACTGCGAGTTACAACATCCAAAATTGACCTCGCTATGAGAAAGTACGCTAAAAAATGATCGAAATGGACTACAAGTTCATAAAGATTCAAGCTAAATCGAAAATGTTACATGTAATTCGATAAAAAGCTCAAATCAATGATTTCATGTAAATCAGTAACTGAGTTAGATAAATAATACGAATTACGATACTAGTTTAGTTTTTAATTCTTAAACTTACTATTTTCCATATTCACTATTTTTAGGTAATTTTGACTTTGACCCTAAGTTGCCATCAGAATACTACAACTCTTGAGTTGATCATGGTTGAGTGAGTTTTTCTTAATAATTCCATACTTGCTTGTGTTTGTAATTAGTGAATATAAATTTTTATTAATAATTTAATGTTGTATAGGGCTGGGTTATACTTATATATGATTCTGTTTGTTGCTTGTGAAATTACTTTAAAGCATATTAACGTATTGGTTGTTGTATAGCAAATTCAATAGGAATTGATTGTCTATAACCTTGTTGATCACTGAATAATAAGACCTAACATTATTCGACTTGAAAGAACCAAATCGAAACACACATAATCGTGCATCGCATAATTAATTCTAGTCATCACATCATACGAAGGTAGCAAGAGGCCATATCTTAGTTAATTATTTGTTGTTATAGATTTCGTATAGTGCACACGTGCGATATGATCTTATCCTGACTCGCGGGATCACTACTGTTGGAGGTACCAACAGTCTAGCTAAGGGTCGAGTCTAAAGGTCTCTATCTAGGGGTGAGTGAAAATTGCGTGAACTTACTCATAATCATACGTAGAACTCGATTTTGAAAAAATCTAAAAACGGATATACCATTATATTTTGAATGCAAAACGCGATGTTTCGTTATGATATAAGTTCTACTATAATACGTAGATCTAACAATTGTCGATGTATTTCTAACCCTAACTTCGAAAGGCGTTAAATCTGAGTTATATGTAATACCTAGTCACCTGCATGTATCTGTATGACATATTGATTGTTCATGCATTCATTTGATTAAATTAATTATTATATAACTTGTTTGTTGTATGGCTGAGGGAATTATCTCATTAAGCTACTTAGCTTATACTCTTATAGTCTACTTTTGTAAGTCAAGCTATTTATGGAGTCTGGTCGTCGTATGCCCGAGGTTAGTATTACTCTAATGGATAAATGTGAGCGTAAGATCGGTGTTGCTATGAGCGGAATCAGTAGTTGGTATTTAGTCTTAGAACCTTATTACGTAATATTATATGATAACAGTTGTAATATGAATTCTTATCATCTTCTCATTTGTAAATTTCTATATAAATATATGTGTTTTATATTTTAATAACTGGTTATTATTATCATGAAATGATATTACTTACATTTGCCCACTTTAAGTTGTTAGTTGTAGTAGAAGCTTTGTATATCACATAAAGGGTTGCCGATTGAGAGGGAACTCAATCGACAGTCCTTTGTATGATGTATGATGACTACCACGACTAGCTCCCTTGGATCGTGACAATATACGAGCGATGATACTCATTATAGTAATCATCGCACTCACAATATTGCATACCATACCGTAAATGTCACACATAAGCTTAAGAACTAATGAAGTAAGCATAGGTTACTTATATTGGCTTACAAGTAACTAGCAATTAGTCTTAACATGCTAAGTGATAACTCTAATTTTAAACATATTTTATATGGTGATTTTATAGCATTTCCCGTACATTTTTGGTTTTCTTTAAAGAAAATGATACTTAATTGAGTAAAATGTTGATTTCAGGGTTTAAACGCGTTCTAGGCTCGAAAACGAAGAAAAGGAATCAAGTTTCACTCAATTCCGAGTTCAAATGAAGAAGTTATGAAATTTTGAAGTTGTGCAGAAATTTTGCCTTTGTGCAGAAAGTTACACGACCTGGGGACACGGCCGTGTTCCAGGCCGTGTCTGGTGACGAAAATAAAATCTATGTAAAACACATATATAAGGGGATCTTAAGGTTCAAAAGAGGGAGAGACATTACAGAAACAAAGAGAGACAAGAGACAAGAGACAAGAGACAAGAAGAGACTTAAGGAGAAACAACATCAAGAAGCAAGAACGACATCGATTTCAAGATTAGAGATTGTTCATCAAATCAAGAGGGGTTTTCATGCTTTATTTCATGTTTTTGATGAAACTTGTTTTTAGATTCGTTATGATAGCTTAGAATTCCAGTATTTATGATTATGGAACCTAGGGTTTCATGTGATTCTTGGATTGAATTATAATTTCAAGAAAGTTTCTATCTTTTCTTGATTCAATTATGTCGTTTAGTTATGGATTGATAATTCTAGAGTATCAATATATGATATTATGCATGTTAATTGAGAAATTGCATGTGTAATTAGATTTTAGCATAATTGAAGAGAATTACATGTATACTTAGAGATAAGATACATGTTTCTTCCGGAAAGTTGATTGTTTGTGTGGGAATTCATTATACATTAATGCGATTCTAAGTTATATTGCTAAGTGAAGAGATTCCGGTAAATAATTTAGAATTAGGGTTAATATGTTTGAGAAAGATATTAGCTTTAATTGTGAATCCCTCCGGTCAAGAATCATAGAAACTAAATTGAATATATTTTAAAAAGGTTATATGTTAAACACTAGGGGAAATAATTCCTAAATACATCATTGCATATTTGAAATCGTTAGTAATTTATTGCTTTCTAATTTGCGTAATTAAGTCTCATAAGTAGTTTAGTTGTTAATTTCAGTATTTTTAATTCATTCAACTTATCACAATTTTCCGATTAGATAATAAAGCTAAAGTTAATATTAGTACTCAAAATCTCTGAGGGATCGACTCGGACTCATATCCGACTATATTAAAATTGATAGGTGCGCTTGCCAAGTATCACTAAGACTCACAATAATTCAGACTTTATAAGCAAACTTAACATATAGTGCAAAGGATCATTTAATTAACATCATTTATAGCAAACATTTGTAAAAGATCATATGATCCTAACATCGATACATAAATCTTTCTTCTCATCCTAAGTTCTTGATAGGAATCAACCCCTTTGGATCAATCACAAGAAGTTGAGAGCTAGAGGACTTCAATGGCTCACATAGAAAATACTAGCTCTAAACCATAGCCGAGATAGGGACTCTTATCCCGATCCGACCTCCTGCCAACCTATCTCTTAGATCCTTACTGTATCTAATATGCTCCTGTCTAACAATGAGGTCCAAATCTAGAAGACAGCCCTAAGTTAGCCAAGTGAGCTACCAATCGAACCCACTATCATCTGACTTCAAGACAGTTGACCTTTTTGCTGGGCTGATTGACTCCTAACCTGATCTAGATCAGGTCGGCCCCTAACTACTAGCACTTCTTGCTTTTGCCAATATATCATACTCTTGACGTACAACCATCAAGTGACACGTACCTTCTAACACAACATTTTAGAATAATTCTTTCTTTTCTGTACTGGATATTCTTTGTCGTTTTTATCCCTTTTTAGTATAATTAATGTAACGTAATTCTAAAATACCCTTTTGTTTTTCCATACGTATAAAACAACCTTAGTGGACAAGTATATAAACCCCTACTTTCCTTGTATGTAAGGAATCATCCAACTTTCAATGTAGAATTATTTTCTTTGAGCAACCTTAGTGTTCTTGCTATTATTCAACTCTTCTCTATTCTCTTTAACAAGGAGTAGTAGCGAGTGACCCTTCAATTCGGACCGGTGTATCATATTCGGTGGGTTGTAGGCCGAGTAGGATTGAGTGGTAAGTCATATTCATTTAGTAGCTACCTAAACTTTACTAGTTTCTTTTTTTTTTTTTTCTTTTCTGTCAATTTGTTATGGTGCTTCTTTGTGTTTACTACTCTGGAAACACATCAACTTCACTAGTATCAAAACACGATTCCGTAAGGGAGTATATGAAGTTGCAGTGGAGTTTTGTTCGCCTTATTGTTTGCAACTACTGTATTCCTTCCATAGCTACTGCAGTGTGTTTGAGTGTTTGTAAGTGTGGTTTCATTGATACTCTGTTTTACTTTGCGACAATAGAGTAAGTTTGCTAGTAATTTGTTAATTTGTTCGACAAGGTATTACACTATGTTAGATTCCAGTATTTAGGGAGTTATTGGTGACCATGGTAATGGTACTCAACCTGGTTGTGGTCATAATAATAGTAACACCCCAAGGTCCGTTGATGACAAACTTGATAGACTCATAAATCTCGTTAAAAGTCTAGTTACCATAATACAAGTTAATTGGCAACAACCCCAAGGTGTTCAGCAACAAAACCCATAGGATAGCGCCCCTAAGAGATACTATGGCCAAGTTGATCAAACTAATTACCCAATTCGACCTCTTTGAGCTAGAGGAGTTGCTAGACGAGGATTGGAGTTGGAGGAGATTAGGGAAGATAATGAGGTGATGGATGTTAAGGAGTTTGGTGAAGAAGACTTTGATTTATACTAAACACAAGAATGAAGACACTGAGTTCTTTGAGGGCTAGACAATTTTAAGGTGCAAATCCTGCCCTTCGGTGGAAGTGGAGATACAAATGAATACTTGAAGTGGAAAGAGAAGGTTGAGAAGGTGTTTGAATCTTAAGTGTATGAGGATGTTGTCAAAGTCCAACTCGTTGCTTTTGGAATTTACTAGATATGCCACCATATGGTGAAAGAATCTGAATGCTGCTAGAGCTAGAGATGGAAGATGAGGTGTTAGTACTTGGGATGAGATGAAAAGGTTGCTAAGAGGTAGATTTGTGCCTGAGACTTATTTACAAGTTACATTTGTAAGGTTATAGGAGCTTCATTAAGGAAGCCGAACTGTTGATGACTACGTAAGAGAGTTCTAGATGTTAATGATTCAAGTTGATGTAGAAGAGCTGAAGGCCTGTACAGTATTGAGGTTCATTTTTTGGCTCAAGTATGAGATTCACAATATCGTGGAAATATAGAGGTTTTATAATTTGGAAGAGGCCATCAAGATAGCGTAAAGGGTCGAAAAGAAAAGGATTGAAAAGCAAAGGAGAAATGTTCCAAGTTGACCTAGGCCAATATTCTCTTGAACCCTGGAACCATGCCGACCTATTCAAGCCAAGATGAGGAGACCATACTAAGCTGAAGAAAAGAACGACCAACCTAACGATAGCTGAGTAGGTCAGCATAGTCGATCAGGATGTTTAGGCTGAGTCGAGGCTAGGCTGCCCTTAAGAATGTATGAGAAGGGATAGACCTTCGGACGGAAGTCTAGCGAGATGAAATGCTTTAAATGCTTATGCTTCAGACACATGGCTGCTAAGTGTTTTAACCAATGTATCATTGTGTTCCGAGGAGATGTAGTGGATAGCATCGACGAAAATGAGCCTAAAGAGGAGAAGGATGCTTGAAAGGCAGAAGCTGAGGAGGAAGAGGAGACTTGTATCTATGCTGACCAGGGAAAAGTAATGGCCCTAGTTTTGAGGCGAGTCTTGAGTTCCCTATTGAACTCTAAGGAGGATTAGAAAGTGAACCTATTCCATACCAAGTGTACCATTAGAGGCCAATTGTGCACAATCATCGTGGATAGAGGAAGTTGTACTAATGTCATTGCACATTCCTTTATGTAGAGGTTAGGTTTGTCGACTTCAAAGCATCCCCAGCCCAATAAGCTACATTAGCTTCATGATAAGGGTGCTTTGTATGTAATTGAACAAGTAACCATACTGTTTCATGTTAAGAATGTGTATAAGGACGAAGTAGTTTGCAATGTCATTCCTATGGAAGCTTCACATCTATTGCATGGACAACCTTGGTTGTTCGACCGATGTGTCACTTACGACAGGTATAAGAGTACTTATGCCTTTATTAAGGGTGGAAGGAAGATTATGTTGCAACCCCTAACCCCATCACAAGTGAATGAGGCTCATAACCAACTCATTGAAGCTAATAAGAAGAAAGCTTTGGTGGTAAGTCGAAGAGAGCTCCGATTTGCTGAAAAAGTTGATGAACCGATGTTCCTATTGATTAGGAGACTCATGGAGATGAGGGAGTTACAAAATGTTCCAAAAGAGATCCGAAGCTTGCTAAATGAGTTTTCCGACCAATTTTCGAAAGAACTACCTAAAGGACTACCACCAGTCTGAGGCATAGAGCATTGTATTGATTTGCAGCTAGGCGCTGCCTTGTCGAATTAACTTGCATATAAGATGAACCCTGAGTAAGTTGCTGAGCTAAAAAGATAGGTGGACGAACTCATTGAGTGAAGATATGTGAAGGAGAGCATAAGCCTTTGTGTTGTACTAACTTTGCTCATCCTAAAGAAGGATGGATTATGGTACATGTGCATCGACAGTCGGACAATCAATAGAATTACTGTCAAGTATAGATACCTGATACCAAAGCTCGATGACATGTTAGATGAGCTTCATGGTGCAAAGATATTTTCAAAGATTAATCTGTGAAGTGGTTACCATAAGATTCGTATGAGATTGGAGGATGAGTGGAAGACTACCTTTAAGACTAAGTACAGACTCTACGAGTAGTTGGTTATGCCATTTGGATTTACTAACACATCGAGCACATTCATAAGGTTAATGAACCATGTGAAGCATTTTTTGATTGGAAGATGTATGGTTGTATATTTTGATGACATACTTGTATATAATGCCAACTTGAATGACCATGTTCAACATCTTCGAGAAGTATTTGCCATTTTGTGAGTTGAGAAGTTGTATGGGAATGTAAAGAAATACATGTTCTACTAAAGAGAAGTGATATTCCTAGGGTTTGTGGTGTTAGGGGAAGGAATCTGAATAGATGAGGAAAAGATTCGAGCTGTTCTAGAATGGTCGACATCAAAGAATATCATTGAGGTCCGAAGCTTCCATGGCTTAGCTTCTTTCTATAGGCGATTTATTAAGGACTTCAGTACAATAGTCACCCCATTGATCGAGCTCACAAAGAAGAATAGAGGGTTCAGGTAGAGTGATCAAGTTGAGCAAAGCTTCAAGGAAATTAAGGAGAAGCTCACCTCAGCCCTGTCTTATCATTACTAGATTTTGACAAGTCCTTTGAACTAAAGTGCGACACATCGTGAGTTGGAATTGGTGCTGTCTTGATGCAAGAACGACGGCCTGTCGCTTATTATAATGAGAAATCGAATAGCCTAGCCTTGAACTATTCTTTGTACGAGAAGGAGTTGTATTCCCTTTTCCGAGCCCTTACTGTTTGGTAATATTACTTGCTGCCGCAAGAGTTTGTTATTTATATAGACCATGAGTCTCTTAAGCATTTGGAGAGTCAGAACAAGCTTTTGAGGAGGCAAGTTAAGTGGTTCGAGTTCATGGAAAGTTTCTCGTACGTCATTCGGTACAAAAAGGGAAGTGCAAATGTGGTCATTGACGCTCTGTCATGACTACAAACTTTGCTGACCACTCTACAAAAAAAAAAAATTATTGGGATTCTTACTAATTATCGAACATTATGCTCATGATTCTCATTTCGGCCCCATCAGAGAATAGTGCAAGGTTGGGATTATTGTAAAGCGATATTACCTTAAGGATGGCTACTTGTTCAAGGATTGATGGCTGTGCATACCAAACTATTCTACGCATGAACTATTGATTAGGGAAGCTCATAGTAGAGGATTGTTTGGTCATTTTAGGGAAACTAAGATAGCTAGTCTGTTGAAAGAGAACTTTTGCTGGCCTGGTTTAGTCAAGGATGTTTATAAGGTGGTTAGTAGTTGTGAAGTATGCAAACATGATAAGGGGAAGAGAGAACCCCACAAAAAGTATATGTCATTGCTAACACTAACTTTACCTTGGGCCGACCTCAACATGGACTTTGTCCTAAGGTTGCCTCGAATATATAAAGGGAAAGATTCCATCTTTGTTGTAGTGGATCGCTTCAGTAAGATGGCATACTTCATTCCATGCCATCGAACTAACGATGCTCTTTTTATTGCCGATCTATTTTTACAAGAGATTACCCGACTACATGGAGTACCAAAGATTATTGTCTCAAATCGGGACACAAAATTTTTAAGCTATTTCTAGAAAATTGACTTGGGACTAAACTCGTATTTAGCTCCAATAGCTACCCTCAAACAAATGGCTAGATTGAAGTAGTGAATAAGACATTAGATAATCTGCTTAGAGTTGTTGTAGGAAAGAACTTAAGGGATTGGGATCTGTGTCTACCAGTTGTGGAGTTTGCCTACAACCGAATTATTCATAGCATTATTAGGAAGACCCCAATCAAGGTTGTTTGTGGCCTTAACCCTACCATTCCCTTGTATATGATTAATACCCCAACAACTATTGAAGAAAGTCAATCCAGAGTAGACCAAGCTCAAAAATTGCACGAACTACACCAGTTTGTCACGAAGAAGATCGCTAAGTTTAATAAAAGATAACAAGAGATTGACAGCTGACGCCGCTAAACTATTTTTTTCCAGCCAGGGGACTTAGTATGGACTCACCTCAATCGAGAGTGATTTCTGCACTTAAGACAAAGCAAACTATCTCCTCGAGCTAATGGGCCATTCAAGGTCTTAAAGAAGATCAACCACAACATCTACTAAATCGAGTTGCCAAATGACTATGGTGCCTCCTCTACCTTCAATTTGTCTGATTTGATTCCCCATCAACCAACAAAAGACCTTGTAAGCACCTTAGAAGAATGAGTAGAAACTGCTTTAGATTTGAGGACAAATCTCTACTACCCCTAGGCAAATGATAGGAATCAACCCTTTGGACTGATCATAAGAAGCTGAGCTAGAGGACTTCAAGAGCTCACATAGAAAATATTAGCTCTATGTTATAGCCGAAACAGGGACTTCTATCCCTATCCAACCTCCTACCAACTTGTCTCTCAGATCCTCATATGTGTCCAACATGCTTCTGCCCAACAGTGAAGTCCTAATCTAGAAGATAGCCTTAAACTAACAGAGTTAAGCTACTGACTTGACCCACTAGTGTCTGACTTCAAGACAGTTGACCTTTTTGCTAGGCTTATTGACTCTTGACTTGATTCAAATTAGGTCGGTCCCTAACTCCTAGCACTTCTTGCTTTTGCTTGTATATCGTACTCTTGACATACAGCCATCAAGTGACACATACCTTCTGACACAACATTCTAGAATAATTCTTTCTTTTCCGTACTGGATATTCTTAGTCCTTTTTACCCCTTTTTAGTATAATGAATGTAATGTAATTGTAAAATACATTTTTGTCTTTTTATACGTGTAAAATAATCCTAGTGGGCAAGTATAAAAACCCCCTACTTTCCTTTTACATAGGGAATCATCCAACTTTCAATACAAAATTATTCTCTTTGAGCAACCTTAGTGTTCTTACTATTATTAAACTTTTATCTATTTCTTTTAGTAAAGAGTAGTGGCGAGTGACCCTTTAATTCAGACCGATGTGTCATATCCGACAAGTTATAGGTCGAGCAGGATTGAATGGTGAGTCATACCCATTTCGTAGTTGCTCAGACTTTGTTAGTTTCTTTTCTGTTTTCTTTTTAGCTCATTCATTGCGGTGTTTCTCTATGTGTACGACTCCGGAAACGCATCAGTTCCTTACTAATATTAGCTATGGAGCCAATTAGTCCAATACAACTGTCTACAAAGGTATCTTATTCCACTAAGTTGGTCTAATTATGGCTTCTATCCATAAAACTAACTTGTATCTTAGCAACTAACTAGTCAACAATGCACCTTATTACAAGTGGCAATTCGACACATGATCTAAACATCATATCACCCAAGATTACTATGACTACATAAGAAAATATAGCTACCAGTCCATAACTACTATTTTTGGTGCCTCGATATTCCTAACATAGAAGCACTCACACTTTACAAAACAATAACTATTTCAATAGTTAGGTCCATTTTTAATTATCAATCTATATGCACAAATAACATTTAGTAGTAACTAAATACCCTAGACCCGCTCAAGTCCTTGATAATAATCGAATTTCTAAACCATATAGTATATCATAAATCAATATCTTATACACTAAGAACCACAATTCTTAAGTTTATCAATGTTCCACTTATATAATTGATTGAGCCTTATATAAGTCCATCTTTAATCCTTCAATCATAATTGGTTGACTTGAGGTTTGGGTACGATCGATTGGGTGGACTAAGTGGTTAACCAGGTTGTGGTCTACGTGGAAGACATGCATCTCTAAAATCCCTAGTTAATCATGTTGTGTTTGTAGTGGATCACACTTTTTCCTATGTTATGTATTTCATACTAAATCTTCAAAAATTTATTTTTATCTTTATATTTGTTTTAAATTGATCCTCTTTTATTAATTTCATCTTACAAGATAGTAATTTTATCTCTTAGTACACACACACACATACATCCAATTGTAGAAAAATTTATGCTTTTCATGAATTCTTAATATAATGATAGGCCTATTATGATTAAAATCTTAAATTTATTTTCTATTTTTTTAATTTGTATTTAAGACCTTAAAGGTAGTTTAAATGGATTAATCTAATATGAAATTTTGGTAAGAATGCTTATCTTAACATAAAATAGAATACGCTTCTTGAACTTTTGTTGCAAAATTTTGCCCGAATCTCTTAACTCAAGGTGTTGTCCTTTGATCCTTAAAATGATTGTGACTATTCCCCAAAGGTTAAAGAGAGGTGCATACAGGAGGGTATGAGGTTAGCATTTCGGCACAAAAGGGGAAGGGAGAGTGGAGAGGCTTTAAATGTCTTTAGTTTTGTCTAATCTAGAGTGAGGAGTCAGCCTTCTATTTATAAAAGAAAAATTCTAAGCGCAATAACTATTTTGTGCTTAGTTTTAAATCTATTTCTGTGTATATTTCAGTTAAACAACTCAACCCAAGATAAAATTCAGGAATGAATGAATATGTTAAAATATGGAAAACAAGGAGCATAAACTAAGATTAAGATCCAAATATCTGGACATTAAAATTGGAAAACTAAATCAATATACACATGAAACTGATGTTTCCTAAAATGAGCCATACATAACCAAAACAAAGTGAAAACCCCATAAAAGAAATAATTAAAGAAAAAAGAAGATGGGGCTTATGCTAAAGTTGAAGAAATTGAACTTTTTCAACAGCTAAAGTTTACTGAAATCTACTGTTTTTATTGCTTTGTCATAATTAGAAATTTTATCTTATATAAAGTATGAATTTGCTAAATAGCTAACATTGATGTACCAAAAACCTCGGTAATAATTGTGAGAGGGATATGAAATTGGCGGTAACTAAGCAGACGAAAAACTGAGAGGAATAAGTTGCGGCTGAGATTATATAAGTAGAGTGATGCAAAAGGTTCGTAAAAGGAGTTTGATATTTTTAAGGTTGTCTAGTATTAATTGTCTTCTTATTTTTATATTTTTCTTACTAATTGGTATGGACAAATTGAAGATGATCGAGAATGGGAATGGAGTTAGCTAAAACATCACGTCACTTATCTTTTCTGGAAAAGTGGTGGAGAGAAACGAAAACAAGAGTAAGAAATCCAAGACCATTCTTTAGATTGTGCATAGGATGAATGAAAGCACTCAAATATCCAACCTTTTCAATCGAGTTGGGAGAATTTCACTTGTTTCTTATTATATATAATAAATATTACATTTTCATTAATTATATAATAAATATTATTAATTTATCAAACTTATCTTACATATTTTAAATGGTATTTATATCTATGATGCATTTTAAAAATATAATATATATTTTTAAAACATTAATACTGTATATCTTAAATGTAATAACGACATATTTAAGAAATGCGACATATATATATATAATTAATGTATATCGTATTTCTTAAATGCGAGCATCATAATTATTGTAATTTAAACATTAAATCACATTTTATAAATGTAATATTTTTGCTATTTTAAATACATATTTTTCGAATGCAATTTAATATCTGTATTTATATAATATTTTTTTATTTAATTCGCATTTATGTAAATTTAAAAAAAAAAATAGTAGACATGTCGTTTGACATAAAAGGTTATTATCCCACTTGCAACAAAATCACATGAAGTATCCCCCGAGCCGGATCCTAGTCCACGAAAGAGGATTAAACATACCATGTTTCGCTGTTATGCTCGCTTATGGACCGCGGAAAGTGCGAAGTAGATACCAAACCAATGGCATGAAATCAATTTCGTACACTCGCAAAGTGATGACCGCAACAGGTGATAGAAGGCAAAGTGGAAACGGAAGCGTTTCTCAAGATACATATTTATATACCTAGAATGATAAAAGTATATCTCATTTAGTTCATCAAAGGAAATGATTTTCCAGCCGAACCTTAATAATTTAGCCATATGAATTATTATAAACCTCCAATGAGATAGAATAGATTTAATTCCCTTCTTCTTTGTAGTTATAATAGATGGCAAAAAGAAATTAAAAAAAAAAAAAGAAAATAAAAGAAAAGATTTACAAATACTCCAATTTCTAATGTTTATTAAAAAAGAAAAAATTCTAGTGGGACCACACACTCATATTGGGTGTGATTAACAATATACATGTTAACATCCGTACTACCGGTGCACAAAAAAGGAAAAAAGAAATAAATATATAAAAGTTTCATCCTATTAATTAGAAAAATACTTATTAAAAAGGAGAAAAAATAGGTAGTGGGTTGTCGTGTAGAACTAATAAATGCTATCTAGAATAGTTGGTTGTTTCCAAATATACATGTTTGTCCTATGGGGGTTTTTGGTGGAATAAGAAAAAATCAAAGTTACTCACAATCATCTAAAGGCACCAAAAAAAAAAAAAAAAAAAAATCTAAAAGCTTAAATAATATATATAGATATAGCGCCTTAATAAAACTTAAAATATGACATAATTACTTAATCGTATTGTACATAAAACCAATGACTAAAGAATAAAAATAGAAAAACTATATAAACACATATGGTATTAACAACGCGAAAAAATGGGAAAGCAAATGTAAAGCTTGTCTTGTCTTGTTGTCTTGCCCTCAATCATGTCAAATTTTGCATGCAGAAGAATCTAACTAAGTAAACATGGTTTCATGTTTGATGAACTATGTAGCATTTTCCTGCAGTTGTACAGGCCGACCTTTCATCCGCAACATTTAGTCTACCTTCAAGGGTTTTTAAAAAGGTATCTAAAGTGAAGGAAAAAAAAAAAAAAAAAAAAAAGACTATTATGAATAACCAACATTAAAACCAGGAGCAAAAAGCTTCCATTTTAGCAACATACAGATGACATGAGGTATGTTCGAAGAAATTAAGATTATGTAAGAAAATCTTACTCACTTGACCAGGATGGTGGCTTGAGTATTTGACAATACATTATTGCACAAAAGAATAAAATTGCAAGACAAACTTTAGCGAGAGAAATACTCGATATCATTTCTGATAGATGTCCTCAAAACATAAATAGAGAGAATTTTATCACAGGGAAATGAAGGAGAAAATGATATGAAAGGAAGAGATTGTGGATATCATTTGTTATTGCTTCGGAATATAACGGCGAGTGTCTATGTTTGTTCTGTGGTAAGTTGTAACAATGTAATATAACCCATGAATAATGTTGACATCTAAAAGCGCTATCATAAAGAACTGAATAACATATTAAAACTATCTAACAACATACACATAAAAATGATCATGGAAGAGCGCTTCGGGCCTTTTATAATGAATTGTCAAAGAGAGAAGTTGACTTCAAAACGCTTTTAGAAAAAGGAATGAAGTATTTCACTTTCATGTGATTGTGGAGTGAGAAAAGTGTTTTTGGTTTAAAGGGAGAATGACGAATATAGTATGTAAAAAGTTAATTCTTTTTAAGATTTGTGCAACAAAACTTGTGTACACTTGAGAAGCAACTGACATACCCTTTCAAAGAAGTAAAATAGGCCAAACCAAAATATGTCCATTTTACTTTAGGCTCGTTGGAGAAAACAACAATCACTCTACCTTCGGATCGACTATAGAAGAAAATGCTGGAGAACCATAAACTTGTAAGAAAAGACTTTAAACAGAATGAATAAAATGTCATTTTCCGATAAATTATAAATTAAAGTAGGTATTTCCCGTTACTGGCACCAATTAAATTCTTAAAAATAAAAGGTGGGTTTTGAAAATTTGTAGAAAGAGGGTCTACAAAGAAACAATTGATTCACTTGTAAATATAATTCTTCAAATATATCAAGTTGTAAAATCAACCACAAAATGACAATTTTTATCTACCAAATTGTCTCCATAATGTACTACAACAAAGAGCAGTAATTTCCTCTTGTTAAAAATGTTTGAACTACCAAGCACTCTATAATATATATATATACATATATATATCTATTATTATTAAAACTCTTGAAGGCTTAAATAGAAGTTATAGTTGAAATTACTATTTAGATCAACATCAATTATTATTTAATAGAAAAAATTAATACTAAAATAACATTATCAAATTATATATAATTTATATCATATATAAAATTATTTTTCCATACAACTCTCACATTTAATTTTTCTCTCCCACTCTTTAAAGTTGTACTCTATCTTCTTCTCTCTCCCTTTTTTCTCTCTCCCACTTTCTTATTCTTTTCCTTTCACAATTTTCTATAAAGTAATTTTTTTTTATGGTTTTCATAATATCTTATTTTTATGTGATTTTTGAAAAGAAGTTATTATAAAGTATATAGATACATTAGAAGTAAAATTTGTAATGGTAAACACAAAATATTTTACTGTAAGTTTAAAATAAATATATGTTTCTTTTTTTTTATTAGATGAAAAAAAAAACTAATATCTGCATACATAATGCAAATGTGCCGATAGATAGTGTGTGCATATATATATATATATATATATATATATAAATCTAGGAGAAATACAAATATTATCCGTGTTTTCTCTACCTTTTCTATTGTCGACCATGCCGCTTCGCAATATAAATGGTAAGTCTATGAAAGCCAACGTCCATTGAAACTTAGCAAAAACAATTATAAAAACAAGTCCATTGAAACATATCGTTCTAAGGTTAGGGAAATCCAACACGGTTCATAATGGAGGCGATGTTCTCGACAAAACTTCTAAAACCATTGTTGTTTCTTAGCTTTCTAATCCTTTATCAACATGATGAAGGAAGAACATATGCATTTAAACCTTTAAAAACATACAAAAAATTCATCGACCTTAGCTCAACATGACAAGGATTATGACAGTGTGATGTGGATCAAGAAAGAGTAATATATGATAATAATTCTTGTACATATTTGATTTTGTTTTACATTATTTAGATTAGACATGATATTCTCATTATTTTTTATTTGAATATATGAGACATTAGTTTTCGACTAACTATCAAAAACTCGAAATGATGACAGATTCATCGTAAATATGGAATTTTAGAAATATGATTGGAAAGTAAGGAAACAAAGTGGTCATGAGTAGTATGAGTCACAGGTACTATCACATAAAGTGAACGTAGTTATTCGAAATTGGTAGATTTAGGATTTTTAAAAAATAATTTCAAAATCAAACTAGTTTTAATATAGGATCACAAAAGTTAAAATAAAAACTGTAAAAATGTTTATTTATCAAAATAAAGTACATAAAATATTTAATTTAACAAAAACTTAAGTTTCAACAATATTGTTTATTTTTATCGAAAATGTGCAAGTCATGTTCCAATCATTAACAAACCCTTAGAAATGGATTATTTGGATACTATAACTAGTGAAATGATATGAAATAATATAGGGAATATGTGGACATGTCGTGTGTATGTAGTATGTATAAAAATATATATATATATATATATACATATTCATAGAATTACTTAAAATCTTAAGTATGTAGTGTAAATTAGATTAAATTAATAAGATAATAAACAAATTAACAAAAATGTAAGTAGTAGCTAGGGAGATCCCTATAAGATGTGGTAGCAATAATTTACGAATAAACCAATATTAGTTTGGTTTTGGAACACCTATCATTTGTTGGAATTTAAGTGAATTTGATACGTAACACTTGTCTTATTAAAAGGAAACCCACTAACCCTTTCTCCTCATGATGTAAATCTAAGACTCCTCCTATTGACTACTTTGGATAGTATAGATTTAGAGAAAACATGTGAAAAGCTAAGGCAGGGTGAGAAGGAATTATGAAAAATTTTATAAAAATTAGAGTAAATCAAAGTATTTATGAGTTCTTTAGTACAAGTGTGACTTGGAAGTAAACTACTACCATTGGTCGACAGTAAACACACTACCCAACTCCACTGACACAACCCTCTCCACCACTGGCTGCTGGAAAGCTGCCTAATGGTAAGTGTCGCTTTTGAGTTCGGTTTTTGATAAAATTTAAAAAATAGTAAACGAAGTCTAAAAATTATGATATTTGGTATTCCTAGGTATTTTTGTGTGTAAAATCCAAATATCAAAGCAGATTTTTAAGATTCAAAGGGGAAATATAGGTCCTTTAAGAAATTGAGCTTAAAAACGAATTTTGCAATAAATTTTAAAAATAATAAATGATGTGGCTTCTACCCTAATTTTTGTACACAAGCTCTTGAAAGGGTCTACTTTAATTCTATGTAAAAATTTTTGAAAAATTAAGAAGTTAAAATTTCAGTAATTTAAGCTAAATATAATGTGTTGAAAATGCTTAAAATGGAAGATTTATCAAATAATTTGATTTGTATGTATTATATCCTGGTCATAACTAGGTTTTAAATTATTGGATTAGTTTAGAGGAGTTTGGAAACATGAGAGTTGGTGTTGAAGTTTGATGATTTAATGATTTAAGAAGTGTTTTATGCATGTTAGAATATGAGTCAAATTGTGGGACAAAACGTCATGCATGGAAAAATATGAAATAACTTGTTGTGTAGAATCTAGGTCAAAAGTCGACATAGGCGGGTTGGCTTATTTTAAATGCATATATGTATTTTCCAAATAAATTCTAAATGTGTTTAACCATATAATAAATTTGGGTCATATAATATTGGTATTATAGCTAATAGGATATTTCGTAAGTGTTTTATTGTAATATCTTACTTTAAGATTGAAGTGGTGTAATAAAGACATGAAATATAATGGTAAATGGGTAGTAATTAGGATGGTCAAACATTTTATCAAAAGGTATATTAGAAGAACTTTATATATAGAAGGTGAGTTAGAAACTAGGTCAGAAAGTATCTTGAACCAAAGTTGTTTATAAAAGAATAACTCTAACACCAAGACCTAAGCATAAGTTAGTTTGTAATCTTTCTTGCGCTTAACCTATATTGACACAAGAGTTGTATGCGTTTTGTTTAGGTGAAGTGGGCTTAGGAAGTGCCTCGAATGCAAGATTAAGCCTTGAGAATTTGCTAAGTGGCCTAAATAAGTAGATTGCTCATATTTTAGAGTAGATTTAATCTACTCTTAACTTATCTAATCATAGTGAATGTGATTGATCTTGCAAATATGAAGGTGACATGATTGATTGATGAGTTATTGAATGCCTTCTAAACTCTTTTATATACTGTATTAGATTATTCATGCTTGAATATTGATTATGATGACTTCAGTTGTGTTATTGCTTGGTATAATTGATGAACTAGATTTGTATTTAATTGGGACAAGAAACTAGGTATTAACTACTAACCCTACCTCCTCAACTGTTCACTTGAGCGAATCCAATACCTACGTTTTAAAGATGGAAATGTAAATGAAATAAAGTAGAAGCTTGGCAAATAAATAAATGAATAAGCTTGTGTTGTTTGATAGTTGCTTGGTCTTTCTTGGTATGCAGTTGATGCATTCATGGCATGACATGAAAATGACCTATAGGTCAAGCTTTCTAAAAACTAGGATTTTACTTGATTAAGTTTTTTTTTTTTTTTTAAAAAAAATGTTTTGTTAAGTAAACAGTTAAGTTTCTAAAAGCTTAGTTTTGTAATGGAAACACCTTGGTTTATAGAAACTAGTCTTTGAGCATATAGAATTGCATAACTTTAGCTAGGTTAAGTCTGTTAAATTCTTGAATTAAATAATTAAGATGCTTGGCAATGTCCACTACCTGTATGTCAAAGGCTAAGGCTATGCTAAGATATCGGTACCGATGTATATCACTTGCATTACCATGGTACGCGTTTGTTACCTCTGCATTGCTTGGTTGAACTAATGGTTTTTATGATGGAATTAATAACTTACTTAGTGATTATGCTGTGACATTCATTGAAATGTTGTTGGTTTATCCACTCTTAGTCATCTTAGAGTAAGTTGAGGGGATAAGTTGTGTTATTTTAAAATTAGGAGAGTAGTTAGACGAGATTATGCAACATGGGAGCAAGAAGACTTTAGAACACTTACGAGTTATGACTTTTTTTAAAGGGCAAATAGTCTAAAACTTGCGTTTAAGCACTATAAAGGAGCTCTACAGGAACACTGTCAAGTTAAGTTGAAAAGGCCTCATCAGGAGATTATAAAAGTGATGCATAGATCTTCTGATGGAAATTGTATAATATCAAGATATCATAATGAGAACATGTATTGTAGAAGAGTTATACAATTGTGATACTCTAGGTTTGGCCTACTATTATAAAAGATTTTCATTGTAGTTTATTATATTGTATAAAAAGAGCTTTGGAACCAAGCATTTATGTAGTTGAACAATAGGTGAATTACAAATTTTGTGTTATCCTTGAGTCAAGGATGACATTAATAGACCATCTTCAGGCATCAAAAGCTTGGAAAAAATTTTAATCAAATGCTTAGAAGATAGGGTGTTATAAGGTGTTATCAAAGCATGGTTTGTAAAACTGGAACTCGAAGTATCACAACTTGTTTATGGATAAGGATTAGTGGTGTGATGGATTGAAAAGTTCAGGTATTTATGTAGATTTGATGGATTACTAGTATGGATGGATATGAGATTTGAGGCATGTCAAGGAACATGGATCAAGATTATTTAAGAAGGAGAGATAGAATGTATGGGGAGCAACATGGAGTGAAGTAAGTTTTGAGCAAAAATCTTAAGGAAGTTGTTAAGAAATTGATGGATTTAAGTTAATATTGGGGAGGAAGTCTTGGGAATTCATTAGGAAATGGCGTATTAGAGGAATTTAGTAGAAGATTTGTAGACATATAATGATTGGAATTAAGAAAGAAATGGATCAAGTACAATGTGAGTTAAGGAAACCTTATAAAGATGAAAATGTAGCAATAAGAATGTGTGTATGAGGTTGTCTAAAGTAGCTAGATTAACTTAAGAAGGCAAAAAAATTGTATTCCTATATAGCAAGAGTAGGTTAATGAATGAGTACAAAAGTTATACATTCTCACTAACCACCATTGTGGGAAGAAAAATCAATGGATATAGTTAACTCGTATGCAATGGCATTCTTCATATACACTTTTGGCACACATGAGTAAGCTAGGAAGGGAGTGGAAAATCTAAGACTCTTGTGTTCCTTTTACTCAATTCTTTGACTATCATGACTCTTATGTCCTATGTTAAGTTTCTTGTCTTTATTGTTGATCCCATCATGTCATGTCGATTGTAAGAACTAGTAATTGGTCTATTCCTTCATGTGTCTTATTAGACTAAGAGTTATGTCATTTTTGTTAGATTCATATAAGATCTAACTAGGTTGAGTCATTCTTTATCTTATTTGAGTCCAAGTCAACTAAAAGCTCAGATTTGCCAAAGTCAAACTTGATACTATATGTGCACTAGCTATATGAAGTACTCAAGCCCTTCGTTATGAAGGAGGTGTGATACTTGGAGAATTATAAAAGTAAACATGGGGAAAGGGATTAGTCATTTGTAATATATCGATAATAGTATTGTTATGATTAACCCTAAGCAAAGGTAAGAAAGGAGATATGTGTTAGGTAGCAGAAATTGATTCAAAAGGTGTAAGAAGGTGAAATTCCAATTAAATTAAGGACCAAAAGTTAAGTTAGAATGTATTTTGCTACAACAACTTAAACTTGATATGACTTACAACTTACCTTAGAAAGTTCTGTAGCATGAAAGTAAGAGAATGTATAAACTCAAATGCTATGTTAGAATCTAGGTTAGAAGGTATAAGCGACAAGGTTTGAGTATAAATAATAAAAAAACTTCAAAATTTTGTTAACTTAAAATAACTTATATAGTAATGAATGGATCTTATATACTTTCATAACTGACATACTTATTAAAGACATTATAAGAATTGATAACATTGAAAATACATTAGAAGTTATCTTGTTATCTTGCAGGGGATATTGAAGATAACTTCACTAAGAAGATGTATTCGACTCATAAAGCTATAGGATGGCAATTGGAATAGACATAGAAGTGATGGCTACTAACTCTAATAGGAACTAATGAGAGATAAGGAAAGTATGAGATATTATAGAAGCTGATGCAACGAAAGTTTAGAGTTAAATATATTAAATTCATGATATAGAAGTTACATAAAAGTAAGATTAGTTTAATTATGACAAGCATTGAGTTGTAGAGGGTGATGCAAAATACAAAGTAGCTTATGCTTTTAACAACTAAGTTAAGTTACAAATGTATAGAAATTGAAATAAAAGATAAAGTTTAGTTTTTAAACTATAAGCGTGAGACTCAAAAATTAGGTTAGAAGGTCTTGTTAGCTTAGGGAAAGTGTTTGGGATTTGGCAAAGTGAGCAAAAATTAATGTTACACAAGATAATCATTATTGCTACTTGAACCCTTATAGTATGGAAAGAGTATAGCAAGAGGTTATAGACTAAAAAATAAGGGCTTGAATGGTATAAAGGATGGCTACGTGAACTAATATGGTAAAGCTTATGAATATGATTAAGTGTAAGTGTACTAAAGTTATAACCCTAATAAAAGTTGATGATTATGATGTGATGTGCGAAATCAGAGTTGCATAGTGGAAGTGTGATGGTGAGTTTAAGTGAGGAAGTTTCAAGAATGAAACTTTTTATAAGGGGAATGGAATATGAGACCTCAATCTTTGATCAATTATCAAGGACTCGAAACGGTGATGCAATCATCATAAATATGGAATTTTAGAAATATGATTGGGAAAGGGGGAAATAAAGTGGTCTTGAGTAACACGAGTAACGAGTATTGTCATGTAAAGTGAACTTAGTTACTCGAAATCAATAGATTTAGGTCATATACTAATAGTATTATAGCTAGTAGAATGTTTCACAAGTGTTTTATTGTAATATCTCACTTTAAGGCTGAAGTGGTATAATAAAGATATGAAATATAATAGTACATGGGTAACAATCAAGATGGTTGGAAACTGTATCAGAAGGTATATTGGAAAACTTTATATACAGAAGGTAAGTCAAAAATTAGGTGAGAAAGTATCTTGGACCAAAATTGTTTATAAAAGAATAACACCAAGACCAAGACACTAAGCGTAAGTTAGTTAGTATTCCTACTTAAGCTTGACCTATATTGATGTGGGTGTCGTATGTGTTTTGTTCAGGTGAAGCGAGCTTAGGATGAGCTTCAAATGCAAGAGTAAGCCTTAGGAATTTGCTAAGTGGCCTTGGTAAGTAGATTGCTTGTGCTTTAATGTTAATTTTATCTACTCTTAACTTATCTAACTATAGTGAATGTGATTGATCTTATATATATGAATGTGACATGATTGATTGATGAGTTACTAAATTCCTTATGAACTTTTTTGTGTATTACATTGGACGAGTTATGCTTGGATATTGATTGTGATGACTTCAGTTGTGCTATTGCTTAATATAATTAATGAATTGGATCTGTATTTAATTAGGATATGAAACTAAGTACTAACTACTAACCCCACCTCTTAAGGCGTTCATTTAAGTAAACCTGATATCGAGGTTTTATATATGGAAATGTAAATGAAATAAAGTAGAATCTTAGCTAATAAATAGATGAATAAGCTTATATTGTTTGATAGTTGCTTGGTCTTTCTTGGTATGCAGTTGATGCATTCATGGCATGACATAAAAAGGACTTACGAGTCAAGTTTTCTAAAAACTAAGATTTTGCTTGGTTAAGTTTTGTTTTCAAAACTAAGGTTTTGTTAATTAAACGGTTAAGTTCTTAAAAGCTTGGTTTTGTAATAGAAACAACTTAGTTTATAGAAACTAGTTTTTGAGCATATAGAATTGCATAATTTTAGCTAGGTTAAGTTTGTCAAACTATTGTCTAGGTTGCTGATACAAGGCAAGCACACCTATCAGTTTTAATATAGCGGATGTGAGTCCGAGTCGATTTCTCAAAGACTTCGAGTACTAATATTAACCTTAGCCCTATTATTTAACCGGAAAATTGTGATGAGTTGAATGAATTAAAAATACTAAAATTAACAAACTAACCTAATTATGAGACTTGATTAAGCAATTTAGAAAGCGATAAAACTAAGAATGACTTCAAGAAAGCAAATAACGTATTTAGAAATTATTTCCCCTAGTGTTTAACATGTGACCGCTTAAAATATATCCAATTCAATCTCTATTATTCTTGACTGGAGGAATTTACAATTAAAGTTAACACCTTTCTCAAGCATATTAACCCTAATCCTAAATTATTTACCGGAATCTCTTCACTTAGTAATATAATTCAGAATCGCATTAATGTATAATGAATTCCTACACAAAAGAACAACTTTCCAGAAGAAACATGTATCTTATCTCTAAGTACATATGTAATTCTCTCCAATTACGTCAAGATCCCATTACATATGTGATTTCTCAATCATCATACATAATATTATAGATTGATATCCTAGAAATATCAATAAACAATTAAATAACATAATTGAATCAAGAAAAGATAGAAACTTTATTGAAAATTATCAATGAATCTAATAGTCATATGAAACCCTAGGTTCCACAATCCTAAATACAAGAATCTTAAGCTATCATAATGAAACTAAAAACGAATTGCAACAAAATCAAGAAATAAAACATGAAAAACCCCTTTTGTTGATGAAAAATCTCTTCAATCTTGAAGTTAGGTGTTGCTTTCGCGTTTTTCTCTTCTTTCTCTTAAAGTCTCGTCTCTTTTGAATGTCTAATGTTATGTGCAAAATCCTAGTATGTCCTTTTATAATGTATCGTAAGGTTTCTTTTTTCGTCACCAGACACAACCTGGGATATAGTTGTGTCTTTAGGTTGTGTAACTTTCTGACCTTAGACAAAAAATCTTCCTGGATGGACATAGCTTAGAGATACAGTTGTGTCCTAGACTGTGTAACTTTTTGACCAAATTTCCTATTGTTTTTGTAACTTCAAAATTTCATAACTCATTTATTTGAACTCTAAATTGAGTGAAACTTGATTCCTTTTCTTCGTTTTCAACCCTAGAACGCGTTCAAACCTTGAAATCAAAATTTTACTAAATTAAGTATCAATTTCTTTAAAGAAAACCAAAGATGTAAGGGAAATACTATAAAATCACCATGTGAAATGTGTTTAAAATAAGAGTTATCAAACTTCCTCACACTTGAGCATTTACTTGTCCTCAAGCAAATAAATCAAAACAAAAATTTTGGGATAAGAAACACTAAACAAAATTTCTCACTACTCAGGAAACCAGTGAACAAATAGATTTGACCCGAAGAAAGGTAAGAAAATCATTTTCAATTAACTTGCAATAATAAAGTCAATCAATTTCACCCTTAACAATGTCATAATTTCACTTGACCATATTCGAATGCTCCAACAATACTTAATACTAGAGTTTATTAGTTAATTTATAGAAGTCAAAGTTTACCCGAGTCATTTAACCAAGGATTCTTAAACTAGAAATTAGATTTAACATCTCGCCAACTGGGAAAGAGTCATAAAAATTTTGCCCATTTGACTAAAGTGTATACAATTCTCTCTTCAATCTCACCAAGTGCCATAATCTAAAATAAACACATTTTACATCCACTCATCCTCTGATCATCCCCCTAGTTCATGCTTTTGTTGGGAGTTTTTTTTTTAAATTTACTTTATTTAAGCACAATTGTGTTGATAGAGGAAAAGAATCTCGTTCTTCTGACAGACTAAGACCGATCCATACCAACTTATCCCTTATATTGATAGTGGAAAAGAACCTTGCTCTTTTAACGGACCAAGGCCGATCTATACTAATTTTTTCATTGATATTGGCATTGGGACTCGATCTCGCTCTTCTGACGAACCAAGACGAATCCTTACCAATTTTTTTTTTTACTATTCATACACTTGTTATTACTTTTTACCTCTAATCATTGTGATTTTTCAGGAGTTCTCAAAAGAAAATTTTCATTTGTTTGTTTGTTAAAAATTATAGGGCTCTAAAAATTTCTAAGAAAAAGGTATACATAAAAGTAAATTTAAAAATAACTATGACTAACTTTCAACTAGTGATGTTGTTCTAATCTCAAGTCTTAAAGTCCCAAGCTAAATAACTAGTAACTTTGCCCATCACAGATTTGACTAATTAATTCTAGTAAAGTATAATAAGATCAATAATGATCAAGATGACATAGTTGATTTGGCCCAATACTTGTTAATCACCTATTGCAAGTTAACTTAAAAATTAATTGGGTTAAATGTGAATAATCGGTCTCTTAAATAGTAACAAATTCATATATATCCTTTCCCCACACTTAATAATGTACATTATCCTCAATGTACAACTAAAAAAAGCACAATAGTAAGATATGAAACAATAAAAAAACATCATAGGAAAAAAGGAAATACATGTATTGAAAAAGAAACTAATACTTCCCTACCTTAAAGCATAAGATACTCTAGTAGAGAAAGGGTGGCCAATAGCTCAACAATAATGCCCTCATGAATGGAAGATAATGTAATAGATTTGGACTTGCTTTGAATGATCTACTTTTCATCATTCGCCATGGTCACTTAGATTGTGTTGGATTTGATGAAAAAGTTAGTTAATGAAAAGTGGAATGTAAGAAGAAGATGGAGAAAAGATGAAAGGTGAAGTGAAGTTGTGTGTGTGTTTATGTTTTGATAGTGTTGTGCAAGATGTATATTAATATTGTGTATGTGCTGGGCAAACACAGGCTGGGACACAACCGTGTCCCATGCCAGTGTAACTTTCTGTTTTAGGTGCCTTACTCGGGCAAACATAAGCTGGGACACAACCGTGTCCCACACCTATGTAACTGTCTATGGTGAATGCATGTTGTTAGGCACATATGAGCTGGGATACAACCGTATCTCATGCCCATGTAACTTTCTATGGTTACAGTCCATTGAAGGGGCTTGGATGGACACGAGTTGGGATACAGCCGTGTCCCACGCTTGTGTAACTTTCTGTTCTATTTTTTTTTTTTCTTAGCCTAAATTCATGAATTTAAATATAATAAAAACTAAAATATAAGAAAAGAAAGAAAAAAAATTAAATTAAATTAAATTGAATAGATCAAAGAAGTAATGCTAAGTTATATAAAAAAAATAAAATAAAATAATATAGAATGTACTAAAAGAACTAGAGTGCAATCAAAGAATATTAAAACAAAACATAAATAAAAGAAAAGTTCGGCATGGGTTGCCTCCCATGGAGCGCTATAGTTAACATCAATAGCTCGACGTGATACGTCATGTCATTCATGATTCTTCATCTAGGTGGAGATAGGACTCCTCTTGTATCTCGCTTTCAAATTCTCCATACGAGTGTAAATTTATCCTTAGGCCATTGACCTTGCTAATTCCATTTCATTGATGCATAACTTCCATAGTTTCTCTCTTTATCATGCTATTTATCAAATTCATGTAGCCTAAACTTCTTCATTTTGTTCGCTTTTAGCTTAGATGCGGTTGTCATTGGAAGTTTTGAACTTTTCACCACAAAGGCATGTTCCAAATGATTTCTTGATAGTTTTGGTTCCAAAGTTGGTGGCTTCTCTTTAAAGGATTTTAACTTAAGATCCTTTGGCTTGTAGAGTAGATCAACCCTCTTCTTATCCACAACAGATTCATGAACTTCTATTTGAGTTACCACTTCTACACGATTGGGGTTGGTCACTAGATTTTCATCTCCCTTTTGCAAGCAATAGCTTGAGGAATCTTTAGCAAGCATTTCCTGCACACATGTAGATATAACAACATTAGTGGCATTAACATAGTAACATGTGTCCTCTAAGTCAAAAACTTTGTTCGTTGCCTCTGGAGTTTTAAAAACTATTTCATCATCCCCGACTCGTAATATCAATGTTTGCTCACTAACATCAAAAACAGCCCCAACAGTGGCTAGGAAGGGTCGACCTAAAATGATTGCCACCTCAATATCCTCATCTATATCAAGTATAACAAAATCCACGGGAAAGATGAATTTGTCTACTTACACTAAAACATCCTTTATGATGCCTCTAGGCTATGTGATAGACCTATCAGCTAATTGAAGACTCATGTACGTTAGTTTAGGTTCTCCTAACCCTAGCTTTTTGGACAATTTATATGGCATAAAATTTATACTAGCTCTTAAGTCTGCTAAAGCATTATCTACTAACAAATTGCCAAGCATACAAGGAATAGTAAAACTCTCTGGATCTTTTTAATTTTTGTGGTAGCTATTTCTGGAGAAGTGTCGAGCATTCCTCGTTCAATGTGACAGTTGCTCCTCCAACTTCCTCTTGTTCAATAGAAGATCCTTTAGAAATTTCGCATACTTTAGCATCAGATGACATCAACAAGAGGTAAGTTAATGTGTAATTGTTTGAAAATATCAAGCAATTTACCGAATTCCTTATTCTGATCAATGTAACTTTGCTTAAGGCACTGCGGGTAAGGGATGGGAGGCTTGTACTCTTTCACTTTCGGTGATTCCATACTTTCTTTTGATTTTAGTGGCTTTACATCTTCCTTACAGTTGACTTCCACTTCTTTCTCAACTACTTCCTCACCATCCTTCTTCTCTACTTGCAGTTTTCTACCACTTCTCAAGGTCACAGCATTAACATATCCCCTAGGATTGACCTCGGTATTCCCTAGGAGTGTCGTTGCCTCTCAGAGATCATTTTTGCAAGTTGACCAATTTGCTTCTCAAGATTGCGATTAGAAGCCTCTTGATTTCTCAACGATAATTCAATGTTGGATAGCCGAGCCTTATTGCCTTGAATATATTTAGTGAGAAGTTCTTCTATACCAGACTTCTTTTCTTGAGGAAGAGGAGGAGGTAATGGTCTTTGAAATCCAGGTGGGCCAAAGTTGGTCTTCTACTGGCCTTGGTTTTGATTTCCTTATGAGAAATTGGGGTGATTCCTCCATCCAGGATTATAAGTGTTGCTATCGGGTTATTTTGTTGCATGGGTAGATTTCCTAGATAATCTACTTGTTCTAGTTGTTCTTGTGCTCCATAACCCTGCATGCCAAAGTCACTTACATCCGATTGTACTTGTTGAAGGCCAACAGAGAGTGCATCTATCTGGCTGTCAATTGAACCCTAATTGAAAGTCATTAAACCCTAATTGAAAGTCAATATTAAATGGATAGGGTTTAATATTTATTGGTTTAAAGAAGACCTAATTTAAAAAAGAATCGAATGGGTGAAAAACCAAGCTAGACAATATGCAAACTACAAAACCATGCGCAAGTAATTCTAATATAATATATTGAATGATAAGTTAATAATTGAGATAGTTTTAAAACTTCATTAAAGTAAAGTTACTAAAAGAGGAATAAGGATGGTAGGAATTAAGATAGTAAAATAAAAGAGAGGCTTTCACCAAAAAAAAAAAAAGAAATAGTATTAATTTTTTATTTATTAATATTATTTTAATTATTATTACAAAATAGGTATAAGATATCATAGAACTTATACCTCGTATATATTAGAGTATAAATTTTAGGATAGGATAGGGTACCTTGACTTTATGCCCATATTTTACTCTGTAGGAGCAGTTTCTGAAAAACTACTACTTAAAACCTACTCTATGACCCTCACTGTCCACTTGAAACCTATTAATTAAAACAAGGTCTGGTTGGGTACTCGACAAGATGACCTACTCACCCTTAATCATAACAATCAAAGAATGAGAATTTCACAAAAGGCATTAGTGTCCATAAAATTAGGATTGATTAAATAGAAATCACATAATGGATTATTAGATTACAAAACTTATGGGAGCAATTTGTAAAATATAAACAAAATTCTACAATCATTATGAATAACAAGTTATAAAAGCTAAACTCGAAGAATTATTTTTGCAAAAGAAATTTTTTAAATTCAAAACGTTAGTGTTTCAAATCAAGTATGAATTACAATCTCAATTAGATAACGTGAGATGAAAAGGGGCTAAAGAAAGTTAGAGGAGGCCCTATAGGGAGCTTGTAAGTCTACCTTCCATACTTGATTGCTTCAAAATATATAACTCAAGGCAAAATATTATTTAAATTAATTAAAATTATAGGAGAAACTCATCAATGATAAAAGGTATAATTAAGATGAACTTTAGAGTAAACTGTTTAATTATTTGCTATAGGATAACATGAAACAAAGGAATCATGTAATGGTTTTTTTAGAAAAAATAAAGATGAACGCAATAGTGCTTGTTTATTATTTATGCCTACATAAATTAGTTGAAAATGGACCATTAAATATTGAACTATTAAAATTTTTGTACAATTTTTTTGTATAGCTAATTAAACTTGCAATAACAACCATTAATGAGGGGATGCTAGTCTCATACCTCTCAAATGATGTAGCAGTTTAGGTACTAAGGTAAATTGCGGTAACTTAGCAAATTGTCAATATAAATGAGTTGGGCATAATACAAGTCAACTAAGTAGGAATAAACTTACAATGGGCAAACTGGTGGAATGAGACACTAGTTCGAACATTGTATGTGGACTATCTTCTTAATGTCATGATAAGGCATTACACTTAATATGAGACCATTACTCTATCAATAGTGAAGAACAAAATTGACCCTTACATATTATGCACCAGTTGCTATAGATGATGAGTCTATAGAACTTGTCATATTATTTAAGGTCAATATCATAATTTGTACATCAATTTTACTACTTTTTGCAATTATGCACTTAAAATTTCGACTTATCTAATTATACATCCAATTGAAAATTTAGTTATCAATATTTACACCTTATAACTCCAAACTACACCATTAATTTAGTTAACATGATCAACCAATAGGATAGCCGCCCATGGCTTAAAGGTAAGGGGTTGTACAACCTCCCATTGGTGGCCATTGGGTACACCCTACAAAATAGTGGGATGCAACCCACTTTAAAAATATGGGTCATAAGACCTATTAGTGATTGTGTATATCTGCCCACGGCCTTAGGAGGGTCATGTATTACCCCTTAAGGTCATGCACAACCACCTCATTAGTTCATCTTATTGATTGGACTAATAGTATAAATTAGAATTAACTGAGATATAAATGGTGATAATTAAATCTTCAATTAGGTATATAATTAAATAAATTGAAACTTCAATTGTATAATTGCAAAAAATGGCAAAATTGAAGTGTAGACCATGCATTTTTCTATTATTCATTATAGACAGTGAATACAATAGGCCCAACTATGTTATTATCTCAAGTGATGAGCCATGGCTCATAAAGTTTATATAGTGGAATCTAAGTTATTCCACATCATGGTTATTAAGGATATATTATTATGAGTCATCTAAACTTATATTTTAATAAATAATATCTATTGCATTTAGTTAATAAAGATTATGTGTTTTATATGGTTTGGCATTTGTGCGTATATGTATAGTATACATACTATTCGCATTGTGACTTAGAGATTTGAACATGAGCCTAATAGGAATATGCATAATGAATTGTAACCCCTGGAACCTAAGACGCCACAACTTTACCACATGTCAACCCTAGAGCCAAATATGCTAAGGCATACAAGAATCCATATACCAAATCACAATTTTTCATTAAATCTACCAACTCATAAGCAACAACATCAAATATGCTACTAGAGTGGAATGCCAACTGCTCAATCTCCATAGCTAAGTATAATATCATAACTGAAAACTATCATAACTCTGCAACCTAGATCACAAAAGGATGCTAACTCATAAACTAGATTCTCATAGCTCCAATAATAGTTAAACTATTAAAACTAGCAACAAGAGTCATAGTGAATCCATAACCACATAAGTCTCATAAATAAACAATTACAACGAAAATAGACATAAATCCTTAGAGGTCACTCCTATAGCTAATTTACAATGCCCCGGCTCCATCATCATAATAGTAATAATCTCTCTCTTCATCATAGTACAGATAGTTATAACTGAAATCCTCAACATAAATCTCATCGCATACCTCATAACTTGACTCTACAGTTGAAAATAACAATCCTCGTAAGGTAAGCTCATGCCTAAAACAAGATACCATACATATGCACGTGATACACAAGTAATCAATCAAAAACACATACATGAGTACACTATTAATGCAACAAGCAACAGTTTTGATCTTTCCATTTAAGCCTACAAATAGCATAGTCCTAGCATCTTGAAACTTGGGGTTACTTATGACCTATAACACGTAATATGTAAATACTATATAGGTATTGATGTTAAGTACTCCCCAACACTTGAGTGCCAAAACTATCATAAGACTCTATTGGTCTTATATATGATATCAAGATTAGGGGGGTACGATAATTAGTATCTTTACACTTTTTGAAACTTTTTCGATATAAGTTAAAAATACCCCTCTTAATAACTTAATTTGGTGAACAGTAATACTTTAATAATTCAACATAAATAACACAATTAAATAGCGTAATCTAAAAGGGATAATGAGGGAGAGTATCAAGCTTAAGATTTATAAAGCTTCGGTTTTCTGTCTATTGCTCTTTTCCAACTCAACTGCTGAGGACCCAGTTTACTTCACCAATGCCAATCCACTTAATCCACTAAATCAAAATCACAAGACATTTACAAGCACTTGCTACATATGGGATTTCACAACATTCTACTCTACTTATCTAGCCTCTCTACAATCTAAGCTAATTACAGATTTACAGAGTACAATCAAACTTCTCTCAACACTCAACTAACAAAGTTTACAAATTATAAGTGACAACAATAATACAAGTCTCAAATAATTTCGCACTAAAACAAAATGATGATTGATGAATAATTCACTTAGGTTCAACTTTTTGAAGAAGTTTTTGAGAATCATTCTATACTCTTTCAAATAGTAGAAATTGATTACGATTAAGGTATAACGAGTGTTTTTTTTTTTTTCTTAGAAACGTACTTAACACTTTGAATCCTTTCTTATTTTATATTGAAGTCTTTCAACGGTTAATTTGTTGAAAATTATCTTCACTTTATGTTTATCCATATTTAACGTTTAAGATAATCCATAAATTCTTTAGAGAAAATTTTGGAGTTTTAAATTTTTAAATCAAATCTTCTAATCCTGTTTTGATCAAATATACTTTAATCAGCAACCTCCAAATAAGCTTTAGATTTAAACTTGAAAATCCCACAAAATTCAAAATCAATCTTATCCTTATCCAATGCTAGATGTTTTATTGATTTATCCAAAGATAAATTCACTTAAAAATAATCCCCATTGATCTTGATTCCAACTTAAGTGAAATAAGATTAAGTATAGTTCCCTAATATACTCAACCTACTGGAGCTAGGCCTTATTTACTTTGAATTTGATGTTTTGTTAATTTTCAACGTTCCTTTTCAAAACTATCTATCAAAATAACCTTCTAAAGAGTATCAACTTACTTATCTTCAAAGTCTCTAAATAAATTTCTAAAGTACCATACTGACTCTTCTTATATAAGCATTTAAAATATTCTCTGAATATTTTTAGACTTATCTCTTTTTCAATCGATTCAAAGATTCTAGATAAGTTTCTAAATGCACATCAATTTACAATTTTAAACTTTTTGAAGAACCATCTAAATATCCGTGCACTTATTAATACATTCACATTTCTCTCTTTTTGTTATCATCAAAATCCATGAGAGATATCTAACAAACTCCATAGGGAATAGCTTCATGCAAAGATTGCCAAGTGTCTCACCAACACTACTAGACCCGAACAGTAGGTAGTCGAAGCTAAGCATAGTCGGCAAAACAATTAACTCCAAGTTTCAATTTATTTTTGTTTATATATATATATATATATATACTAGCCTAACACACACATCCATCAAACATGTATCCCATACCTAATACTCCAATCTCAACAAGGTCCGACACCATGCGTCTCCTAGTACCTGATCACAAATATAAATAGTAGAATTAAAACTCAATTCAATCATTCTTAACTCAACTCAACACTTTTTCTCTTTGACTAAACCCTCTACCTCAACCTTTGGGTTTGCAAACCGTACTCTATATATTTTTTCATATCCTTCCATATACCTTTTTACATCCCATAATATATACACACCAACCCTTATGCATACAAGTGGACATCACATATTATATACATTATATTATATTATAAATATTGATAGTAGAAGGAAATAACATTCATAATATATATACATATTACATAATACTATTTTCTCTCCTTCCCATCACTCCCTCTCTCTGTTCACTTGCCCCTTTCTTTCCTCCTCTTTTCTTACCCTCATCCCCTACTCCCAAACTCCATATGCTTATCACTTTCCCCCTCATCCCTTCTTCTCTTTCCCTTGTCCCCCTACTTTCTCTCATCATACAACATGCACACATACGTGCCCACCCACGTACATAAGCCCATGCACGCTCATGTGCGCACATATACATACATACTATACATCACATATACTTACCCAATACACATGCCCATGCTAAATACATACATATAGACCCAACAAACACACACATGTGTTAAATATAGACATATACACATAATTCATATATGCTTCACCATGCGCATGCACATGTCCAACATCATATACAGTAACACCTTTTCACAACACTACTAATATGTAATCTAAGTCATAACCATATTACTATCGTTCCCTTTCACTTCATCAACCGCCATTGGTAAGCCCATACTAAAACAATAAAACTAAGAATTCTTTAAAGAAATAAAGGTAAGAGCAATACTTACACAAAATCCTTGGTGAGAAACACCTAAAACTAGAATTATAATCACGTTGAAGCTGCAAAATGAAAACCTTTGCGACTTTTGTGACATCTTCTTAAAGAAAAATGAATTTCTATGTTAGATAGGTGAAGGACTTACTCAGTATTATCATATCTTTGCATTTTCTTGAAAATTCGTCGGTTTTCTTATGCCCTAACCTGTAAATCCAAATTTTGGCTTTGAGTTTAAGAGGGGTTTTACACAGTTTTTGTTCTAGAAAAGTATTGTTTTGTTGTGAGATAAAAATATGGAAGGAGTGGGATATATTATAGGTAATGGGGAAGTTAATTGATTGATTTTTTGTTTTCATGACCAAATTGGCCATGGAACATGATGTCTAATTACATACCATACCAATGTCTAAATCTTTTCTCCTAACAATATTGCTCTTGACACTTAATGTCTATTTACATACCATACCAATATCTGAAAATAATAAACCACATATTTCCTTTAGTTCCCTTAATTAATTTATTTATTTGACTTTAGCCTTACAACTTTTCCCCCCTTAACAAAACTTTCGTCCTTGAAAGTTTATATACCTAAGTCCTCAAACAATTCTGGATGCTTGCTCCTGATCTCCTGCTGAGCTCTCAAGTTGCCTCTCTTTTTGACTAGTCTGACCACTAAACTTTGACATAAGGTATAACCCTTCTCCTTAGTTGTTATACTTTAGTATCGATTGTCCTTACTGATCATTCCACCAACAACATGTCTGGTTGTAACTTCAGTGACTCTAAATCCACTACATTTACATGTGATTCTTCTTCATGATTTAGGCTAAGCTTCTTATATTTCCTCAAAATGGACACATAGAAAATATTGTGCACACCCTCTAACTATGGCAAAAGTTCTAACCTATAGGCTACCTTGCCATTCTTTTCTATGATTCTGAAAGGGCCTATGTCCATCGGTTTCAACTTGCCCTTCAAGCCAAATTTGACCACACCCTTAATTGGGGAAACTCTCAGCAATACTTCCTCATATACCTGAAACTCTAAGGGGTGACACTGCTTATTGGTGTAACTGTTTTGCCTACTTTGAGCAATTTGCATTCTCTAATAAATCAACCTAATCTTATCTACTCCTTCCTATAATAAGTCTAGTTTTGCCAACTATCTCTCACCTACTTCATCCCAATGAATAGGTAATTTGCACTTCTGACTGTATAGCACTCCAAATGGAGCCATTTGAATGTGGCTTAATAACTATTATTATAAGCGAACTCTACTGAGATTAAACGCTCATCCCAATACCCACCGAAGTCAAGCACATACACTCTCAACAAGTCCTCTAAAATCTAAATGGTGCACATTTATATCTTCCTGTCAATTTTAGGTCATGAATTAGGTAATTTTTCTCATATAGCTTAAGGTATCAAGAAGCATATGTAATCAACTTATCATTTTACATAAGAATACACTCTAACTCTTGTATGGAGGCGTCACTGTAAATATCAAAGTCCTCTCTGCTACGAGGTAAGGTCAGTATTGGAGCCATCATTAATTTGTCCTTTAGTTATTAGAAGCTTACTTCACAATTGTCATCACATATGAACTTAACCCCTTTTTGAGCCAATCAAGTCAAAGGTACTGCAATCTTAGAAAAGTCCTCCATAAACTTTCGACCACAACTATACCATCCTAATTCATAATATGACCTAAGAAAGCTACTTGCTCCAAAAGTCATGCTTGTTGTACTTAGCATAAAGCCTTTCTTCTCTCAACTTCCCCAATACAATCCTTAAGTGCTCTTCATGTTCTTCTCTATTCTTGGAGTAAATGAAGATGTCGTTAATAAAAACAACAACAAACTTATCAAGGTTCTCCTTAAATACTCGATTCATGAGGTCCATGAACATTATTGGTGCATTTGTCAAATCGAAAGGTATTACCAGAAATTCATACAACCTATACCTAGTTTTGAAAGCTGTCTTCTTCACATCTTCAGCCCTGACCTTCAACTGCTAATACCTTGAGAATAAGTCTATTTTGGAAAAGGCCTGTACACCTTGTAACTAATGAAAGAGGTTGTTAATCCTTGAAAGGGGATACTTATTTTTTATTGTGACCTCATTCAACTCCCGATAGTTAATGTACACCTGCAAACTCCCATCCTTCTTCTTTGCAAACAGTACCAGAGCTCCCTAAGGTGACAAGCTAGGCTTAATAAAGCCTTTATCCTATAGCTCCTACAATTGCTTCTTCAACTCGATCAAGTCAGTAAGCACCATTCAGTAAATCATGAAATAGGTTTTATCCTTGGAACTAAATCAAATCTGAACTCAACCTCCCTGTTAAGTGGAATACCCAATAAGTCTTCAAGGAACACGTCTAAATACTCTTGCACTACCAGTGTTAATTGCAACTTCAACTCAGTTTTGTTTACTTCTATTACTAAGGCAGCTATAGTAAGTTTTTCCTACAACTTGCATGAAACACATCAAGTCAACCTTTGAGCTCCTACTCTATAATTGAAAGGTACTTCTCTCGGGGCTTAAAAGAACACTACTCAATTATAACAATCTGTAGCATGATGCTTTGACAACTAACCTATCCTTAGATTGACTTCAAAATTTGATAGCTCTAACATCAACATGTCTGCCGCTAAAACCCTTCCCTAAACTATTATCTCCACATCTTTACAAATCTAGTTTAAAACTGTTCCACTCCCCAAAGGGGTATTCACAACTAAACAAGTATCTAAAATAGAAACATGCAAATGATACATACGTACAAAAGATTCAACCATACACAAGTAAGAAGCACCAATATCAAAAAGCACAAAAACACCATGGGATATGACAAAAAGCACACATACCATGGTCTCTATGTCATAGGTGGTATCATGGTACTAAAGTGCAAAGACTAAGGCCAGGGCTCTCTATTGTAAGCTTGCCTACTGAGGACAAGTTACTCTGGAAACCACCTGGGGTCTCACAACTAGTGTTCCCTTAGTTACCTAGCTCCTTGTATCCATACTATCTACCATATGGTGTCCTATCTAGCCACATCTATAATAGAAACCCTGGTGTAGAATGATAGTCTCTCTACAATCCTTACTCACATGCTTAGTCTTCTCGCATAGAAAATATGCTCATGCTACCCACTTACAAGATGAGACCTCATAAGGCCTAAAACTTTGTGTACACTTCACAGCTAATGCAGTCACTCTAATCTAAAATGGTGCTGTCAGCACCATAAGTCTAGGTTTCACTGCCACTAGCCTGTCTCTACCCTCTCTGATAACTGCCCTTAAGATTAGCCTTCTCATTCTATCTAGCCCTAACACCATATAACCTAGCATAGGCCTTTTCCCTAAGGCCACCCTCACCCTACAAGCTAACTACTCTTACTTCTTCTTCATAAGCTACTTTAAACACTTGGTGTTATCAATTGCTACTACATAAGCCATAAGCTGAAAGCTTGCAACCTTCTCCTGTAGCTCGGGCTCCATCCCATGAATGAATCTATTAATCCTCAACTACCCATCCCTCTCAAAAGCTTTAAGTATAAAATAAGCTAACTAATCCAACACTACCTCATAGGCTGCTACAATCTTACTCCCCTGTTGAAGAGTCTGGTAAGCCAACTGCATTTGCTCTCTCACACTAGAGGAAATGAAGTGTTCGAAAAACCTATCCCTAAATCTCTTCTAAGTCTAGGTGCCTACCTCAAGCTCTACACATAAGGCACTACGCCACCATTTCAATGCATCTCCTCTTAGCATGAAAGAAGAGTAGTCCACTTTCTTATCATTCAAAACCTCAACCATGGCAAAAGCTTTCTCTGTCTACCTAATCCACTCCTTAGTAATAATGGCATCATTGGGCTTAGGGTCAAACTCCTTAGCCACTTTTAGAAAACAATCTATACTTGGCTGCTGGACCGCATGCCTTTCTTGATGCTAAGCATTAGCATCAGCTTAGATCATTAGCATGTCATGTCTAATCTACTCTTGTAGCTAGACTATGACACCAACTAGATACACCACTTTAACTTCCTTAGGCCTGTACCCCTACTAGCCCTACTGCCTTTATAGACCAGGTAATCCATAACCTCCCTAAGTACCCTGACCTCCCTTCACATTTTGACCACCCAGAATGTCTTGCCCTTCAATTGAATAGTACTAAGGTTAAGAAGGACTACAACCTACTCTCCTAAGCAGCATTGTATAGATGGAAACATAGACAACCAACCACTTGTAAGTCAAAAGATAGGTAGACAAAAAGAAATGATAAATAAAAAGGAAAATAGGAAACACTAGGCGGAAATAAGACAAATCGAAGTCAATACTTAAACACTTAACACTTGACAAATCATTCCTAGATTCAAGCCTAATCATTTGACTATCCGCGCCTCTCATATCTTATAACCTATAAGTCATCGTTTCTACTTCCCTAAAGATCTTTAACCTAAGCTTTGATACTAAAAAAAAAAAAAAATTGTACCATCTAGGAACCTAGGATGCCATAACTTTACTATGTATCGACACTAGAGCCAAACGCGCTAAGACAGACAAGAATCCATGTGCCTATTATAAATTACAATTTTTCATTAAATCTGCCCACTCACAAGTGACGACCTCAAATATGCTATTAAAGTGGAATGCTAAACACTTAATCTCTACAACCAACTATGATAACATAACCAAAAAATTGTTGTAACTCCACAACTTAGATCACAAAAGGACGCTAATTCGTAAACTAGAGTCTCATAGTTTCAACAACAGTTAAACAATTAAAACTAATAACAGGAGTCATAGACAACTCCATAACCACACAAGTCTCACAAATAAAAAATTACAATGAAAAAAGACATAAATCCTCAAAGTTCATTCCTACAGCTAATCTACAATGCCTAAGCTCCATCATAGTAACAGTAATAGTCTCCCTCCTCATCATAGTAAAGATAGTCATAATTGAAATCCTTAACATAAATCTCATCGCATACCTCATAACCTAACCCTAAAGTTCAAAATAACAATCCTTGTAAAGTAAGCTAACATCCAATACATGATACCATACACATGTGCATGAAACATAAGTGATAACTCTGATTTTAAACATATTTCATATGGTGATTTTATAGCATTTCTCTCACATTTTTGGTTTTCTTTAAAGAAATTGATACTTAATTGAGTAAAATGTTGATTTCAGGGTTTAAACGCGTTCTAAGCTCGAAAACGAAGAAAAGGAATCAAGTTTCACTCAATTCCGAGTTCAAATGAAGAAGTTTTGAAGTTTTGAAGTTGTGCAAAAATTTTACCTTAGTGCAGAAAGTTACACGACCCGAGGACACGGCCATGTCCCAGGCCGTGTCTGGTGACGAAAATAAAATCCGTGTAATACATATATAAAAGGATATCTTAGGGTTTAAAGGGAGGGGAGACATTACAGAAACGGAGAGATACAAGAGACGAGAGGAGACTTAAGGAGAATATCAATCAAGAAGCGAGAACAACATCGATTTCAAGATTAGAGAGATTGTTCATCAAATCAAGAGGGGTTTTCATGCTTTATTTTATGTTTTTGATGAAACTCGTTTTTAGATTCGTTATGATAACTTAGAATTCGAGTATTTAAGATTATGGAACCTAGGGTTTCATGTAACCCTTGGATTGAATTATAATTTCAATAAAGTTTCTATCTTTTCTTGATTCAATTATGTTGTTTAATTGTGGATTGATAATTCTAGAGTGTCAATATATGATATTATGCATGTTGATTGAGAAATTGCATGTGTAATTAGATCTTAGCATAATTGGAGAGAATTACATGTATACTTAGAGATAAGATACATGTTTCTTCCGGAAAGTTAATTGTTTGTATGGGAATTCATTATACATTAATGCAATTCTAAGTTATATTACTAAGTGAAGAGATTCCGGTAAATAATTTAGGATTAGGGTTAATATGCTTGAGAAAGATATTAGCTTTAATTGTGAATCCCTCCGGTCAAGAATAATAAAAATTGAATTGGATATATTTTAAAAACGTTACATGTTAAACACTAGGGGAAATAATTCATAAATACATCATTGCATACTTGAAGTCGTTCGTAGTTTATTGCTTTCTAATTTGCGTAATTAAGTCTCATAAGTAGTTTAGTTGTTAATTTCAGTATTTTTAATTCATTCAATTTATCACAATTTTCCGGTTAGATAATAAAGCTAAATTTAATATTAGTACTCAAAATCTCTAAGGGATCGATTCGGACTCACATCCGCTATATTAAAATTGATAGATGCGCTTGCCTCATATCATAATCAGTCAAAAACACAAACATGAGTACCACTATTAATGCAATAAGCAACAGTTTTGTTCTTTCCATTTAAGCCCATAAACGGTACAGTCTCGGTGTCTTGAGACTTAGGGTTATCCATGACCCCTAACATACAATATATAAATACTATATAGGTATTAGTGTTAGGTACTCCCCAATACTCGAGTGCCAAAACCATCGTAGATCTACTTGGATCATTTCAGTGCAGGACTTCACAGGAAATAAAGTTGAGCAAAGATCGCCAGGTTCTTTACTAACACCACTAGATCTAACTAGTAAGTGGTTGAAGTCAAGTATAGTCAGCAAAGCAATTAAGTCCAAGTTTCAGTTTAATCCAGTTTATATATATACTAGCCTAACACATACATCAATCAAACATGTATCCTGTACTTAGTACTCTTATCTCAACGATATCTGATACCATGCAACTCCTAGCACCTAGTCACAAATACAAATGCGAAATTTAAAACTTAATTCAATCACTCTTAACTCAACTCAACACTTTTCCTCTTTGACTTAACCCTCTAACTTAATCTCTAGGCTTACAAACTGCACTCTATACATCTTTTCATATCCTTCCATATACCTTTCAACATCCCATAATATATACACACTAACCCTTATGCATACAAGCAAACATCACGTATTATATACATTATTTTATATTACATATTTAATATATATATATATACATAAAATCATAATATATATTCATATTATATATAATTATATAATACTATTTTCTCTCCTTCCCATCACTTCCTCTCTTTGCACACTTGCCCCTTTCTTTCTTCTCTCTCTCCTTCTTTCTTTCCTCCACTTTTCTCGCTCTTATACCCTACTCCTACACTCAACACACACATGCAAGTGTTACTCCCCCTCCAGTCCCTTCTTCTCTCTCCTTCACCCCCTTGCTTTCTCTCTCTTGTCACACAACATACACACATACTATATGTCACACATACCCACTTAATACATATGCCTGTGCTAAATACACACGTATGACCCAATGCACACATACACATACTATACATCACGCACATCCACTTGTAACACATAACCATGGTAAATACATACACATAAACTCGATGAGTGTACGCGCATGCGCACACACACACACATACAATTCACATATGCTTCACCGTGCATATACACATGTCCAATACTGCACATACCAACACCATTCCATGATATTACCGACATGTAATCTACGTTATAACCGTATCACCACCATTGCCATTCATTTCATCAACTGCTATCGTTAAACCCACACCAAAACAACAAAACTAGAAATTTTTTAAAGAAATAAGGGCAAAAACAATACTTATACATAATCATTGGTAACAAACACCTGAAACTTGAATTATAATCGTGTTGAAGCTGCAAAACGAAAACCTTAAAGATTTTTATAACATCTTCTTGAAGAAAAATGAATTTTTATGCTATATAGGCGAAGAACTTACTCAATATTGTCTTATCTTTGCGTTTTCTTGAAAATTTCTCAATTTTCTTATGCCCTAGCCTTCAAATCCGAATTTTGACTTTGAGTTTAAGAGAAATTTTATACAATTTCTATTCCAGAAAAGTATCATTTTATTGTGAGATAGAAATATGAGAGTGGGATATATTATGGGTAATTGAGAAGTTAATTAATTATTTTTTTTTTTTCCTGAACCAAATCTCCCATGGTACGTGATGTCTAATTACATGCCATACCAATGTATGAATATTCTTTCCTAACAATATTACCTCTAACACTTAATATCATTTACATGCCATATCAATGTTTGAAAATGATAAACCATTTATTTATTTTTTTAATTCTCTTGATTAATTTATTTATTTAACTTAAGATTTACATAAACCGATCGTATCCTTGGATTTGGGGCATAATATATATGGATGTATAATTATCTATAATTACATGATCTCTTTCTTTCTTACCATTTCTTCTCCATTGCAGGCTGAAGCATGGATGCACAGCAAAAAACTAACCCGTATAAAATCCTTTTAGTATTCACGGTGGATGGTGATATGAAAGGGGCAATCAATTCGTGAAGAAGTAACCATGTAACGACCATCGACGTTATCTTAAGCCACCCCAAACCACTCGTTCGACTTCTACCAACCAATCAAACGATAATTGCATGTTGTGTTCTACTCTCCCGTAAGAATTTCCATCGTGAGTCGCGTTTTCAAATGTTGTGTCACAACAAACCGTTTCGTCAATTCACTCTGTCCAAACGATTGCCTGATTTCATCTGCCCAACACAGGAATTGCGTCATATAGGTCATTCTTGTTAATTCCATATGTATATTCTCCCTTCTTTTACATGATTTACAAGAGAAAAAATTTGAAAACTTTAAACTGGATGTGGATATATTTTAAACTTTTAAATGTTACACATAATTTTTTTAATTTTAATAAATTGGAAAATAATCTTTTAAAGATTGTAAATAATCTTTAAACTTTAATTTTGGTATCAAAATACCTTCTCAAACTTATTAAAATGCATCTTTATATAGCTTAAACTTTAACTTCAATACGTTTGTAGTGAATAAAAAAGCAATAATTATTTATATTGCAAAATTTATCAAAATATCAGGACTATTATTTATAATATTTAGAAATTCGATATATAGCGAAACCAACGTTTGGAGAGATATCTTCAATATCCCATGCTTTATCAAGGTTTAAGTTCCGAAGGAGCTTATGTCATCCACTTGCGAGATATAGGTGTTGGGTCGATTTACCAGGCTAAAAAGCATTTTTTTTAGCCTACGGCATACACCTACTACTCAGTCTCGAAATGGATAAATCATCTATAAATTATGTTAAAATATAATTAAATCCTACTGCTACTGCTTTCATTCGCGGCATTGAAAATCATTAACATGGTCTAAACTACACTAACCCAGTACGATGACAGGGTAAATAATTAACTATAAGCTTCTCAAGTATTCATTTTTCAACCCTCAGCAAGGCCTCCAAGGAGGTTTTGTTGATTCACACCCATTTTGTAAAGGAAAACTATAAAGGAATGACCTATTTCTTGCGGAATATCTCTAAAATGACACAATTGAAACATAAAGAAATTGTTTGAATTTCGATAACAACATAAAGGAAACATCTAATATATTTATCCTTTATGAAAATGTAATAATTTTATTTTGGTTCGATTTCAATTACGGATTATATTAATCCCCAATCAAGACAATGACACCACATATTAGAATATACAACCATTGAATTTTTTGGGAAAACGCACTGAAAATCTTCTAACTTTCAAACGTTTTGAAATCAAGCATCGAAAGACTCATGTTAGCCATCAAGTTGTAAAACATTCTCAAGAAGGCAGTCGAGTTCCGATATGCCATGCGACGTTAACTTAATCAGTTTATTCTAGTGCAGGACACGATATCTCATATCAACTATTGTGGAGACATAATTATTAAGTAATAAAAATCTCTAAGAACTATCGAACATCAAAATATAAAAGCAACCATTTCCGAGTATCTCATCAATGACGATGGCCACATCTTGATAGTGGGTCAGGGCATGATTATGACCCACAACTTACGGATGGATCGTAAAAGTCAGCTAAAGTACTGACTTCGTTCATACGTCGCGTGAATAGGAATGTAATTGTTCGGATTGTGTCCGACCCTTTCCAACTGCCAAAAAGCTTTATAAGGAATGACCGATGAGACTTAGGGATGGGTTAAAAGTTCCTTAGGATTTTGGATTTTAAAAAAATCCAATAAGAAATTTATTATCCAATAAAACATAATAAATTAATAATGTAATATTAACTAGTTAACTAAAATTCCTAATACCATTGTACTGTAATAACACTACACCAGTACACTATATCCAAAATGCAATGCAAATACCAAATAGACACTGGACAATGACAAACAAATACTCAAATTCAAAAATGAAAAACTAAAGAAAAGTAAACAAATACCAAATAAATATTAAACAATGACAAACAAATACTGATATGCAAATCTATTTCACATGTATAATCAATAGAGTAAAATATAGTCATTTGGCAAAAAGTAAAATATAAAAAATAAAAATAAATGTGTCTAGTAAGTTGAAAAGTAAGTACTTCATTAGGGTAGAAGAGCGAGTTCTGGGTATTGAGATAAAAATTTGATAACATTTTGAGATGAGTTTAGGAACTTCGATAAGGTAAAAGGATAGGTTCCGAGCTCCTATGACCCATCATAAACCCATCCTATTTACATACCTACACATGATATACTTCTAGTAGATTTGGTTGATTTTGCAAAGATGAAATAAAATAATTATTTCTTTTCTACGTACCTGTTTCTATATTTGGTTAGTTGAATAGTTATTATACAAAAATTATCATTGTAAAAGGAAAAACTGCAATTTTATGGAATAAAAAAAAAAACAATTATTCCTCGATCTTTTTTAATATATTCCCTTATCTATCCATGGTTTGCTAACTTGAATAAAATAATAAATAATATTTATGCATGCTAATCTTTAGAAATCATAATTCTACCCCTATTTTATTCCATTCCACAAATCAATAATGCCATTAAAGTAGTAGGTCACAACATTACCATCAATAAAATAAATAAAAGAAAAAAAAATGATGTCAATTAAATAAACCTACCAATAGTTTATAAAAAAAAATTCATTTCTTTTTAATCGCATTGATGAATTACAACTTAGCACCCTAGATGGGTTGTGTAACAAGCTCATAGACACTCCCTGATGAAACAGATGTAAAACTTCGTTGCTAAGGTAGCCAAGGTTATAAGCAAAATGAAACACAACAGAAAAATACGAAGGAAAAGGGCTCTAGTGCTATGTAATGCTGTAATCTGTTTGGTGCATTCACTGTTCAGAGAAAATAATTTAAGCGTTTAGTGCCTTCATATACCTAGTAAATATTCACTAGATAGTACACCTTCCGTATAAGTATATGTAACATATAACTATAAATCAGATTTGAACACGTAAATTGGTAATTAGTAATTAGTTAAAAATTCATCATCAATATTTTTATATGTTTAAGTACATAATGTATATATATATATATATGGTGTGTATATAGTGTGTATTATCCATTAAATTTTTTTTCATTGTTTACCGGTTCTTGTCACCTGTTATTTATTAAAAAAAAAAAAAAAGGTTTAAAAAATTAGGTGCAATTGTTCCAAAGATAAAGGTGAAAGAATTCTTCTCCTTATAGACTCTCGAGACAAGATTCAACATGACATTCAATTAGATTTTTAATACTATCTCACTTAACTCTACTCATCTCCCACCCTTTTTTCCGGCCCAAATTCATCCATCTCCATTTGCGCAACTGGATTTTTCTGACTAATGAGTGAGTAATGCATATAACAAGTCACTTATTTTCATCAAAAATACCAAATAGGATACTACGTGATACCTAATATCGTTAGAAACAATCAAGCAATTCTTCGTTTACTTCTTCTTCCATGCTTAAAAAGCCCAAACTTTCACCCAATTTAATCCCCCAAAACAAAATTATATGAATTCATAACTTCAACAGTATGTTCATTTAAGTCTTACACATAAATATTCCACAGCTTCTTAAAAATATTTTATTAAGTTGCGTCATAATATATTAAAAGAAATAGCATTTTCTGTTGCACATAAATTAAGGTTTTTTTTTTTTTATTTTTGTGTTTCCAAGTACGAAACTTTAGTTCAAAATTTAAAAAGTTAGAAATTAGGTTTTTTCTTATTCGCTTTTAGTAATTTCTTGACATAACGTTTGAAACTTTGGATTTGGACTGTTTTGTTTTGTACGGTGTTTCTTGTTTCCCTTTTCCTTTTACAAGACTGGGGCAATTATTTGGTAGGGCAATGTGTTGTAATATGAGCACTTAGGTGCTTTCCTGTTGTACCGTTGTTTGGACATGTAATTAAGCCAGTTATGAGTTTTAGTGTATTGTAAAATATTAGTTGAGAAGGATGTCATTTTTAGATGATTGAGTCGTGATAGAAATAGAGCGGATTATTGAAATTATAGCATTTGTTGTCAGGTCGATTGTTTTATAGCTACATGTTGATGTTGTAATTTTATGTTGTTGATTTGGAGTGAGAAGGATAAGAACAAAGCAAAGAAGGTAGAAGAACGTTTTGTTCCCGAAGAAGGCGACTGTGATCATGAAGAGTAATGCCCCATTTGCTTCTTGGTCCATGCCTTTTTATAGTGCTCATAAATGCATTTAGTTGGTTTCAGAAACTTGTCCGATTGTTGCATTGAATGGTTGAATGGGCAATAGAAAATTTTGTATATTCCAAAATAAATTTGAAGCAACTTACTAAAATATTTTCAAGAAGCAATGAAATATCTGTATACATAAAACTTATGTGAACATATGGTTGAAGTCATGGATTGGTGTAGATTTAATTTTCGGTGAATGAATTGGTGAAAGTTGGGATTTTTTAAGTATGAAAAAGTAGAAGAAAAAGCATTGTGTCACTAACAATATCTGACTGATCATGTGATATTCTACTTGATCTCCCGTTGGTTATTAAAAAACATCCAACCTCGACTATGTGAAGATGGGTTGAGTTAAGTAAAATAGTATAACTAACCTTGAAAAGTCTAATTGGATATTTAAATTAATAATTTTAAAATTTATAGTAGTTGTTCAACTAAAATTTAGGTGCAAATTTGAATGTGTACTTAATTCAACCCGAACATAACATGTTTCTCAATTTAAGAAGCAATTAAATGGCCTTCGAAAGATTCCATTGTAGAAAAGGTTGAAATTGATGGTCATTCCTTCTTTCCAAAATAGGAGTTTTGAAACTCAATAGACCCCTTTTTTGAAAATTATTACAAAAAAGGCCCAAGTGGAAAGTTAGTATGCTAGTAGGGTAACGCACCTTCCCTAGTCATTGGTGTGTGTGTCTTCAGTAGCAAAGGTAAAGGTGCATAAAGAAATTACGCCTTCTTTGAAATAAAGACATAATTAGTGAATACACTTTCCTTGAACGTCTAGATAAAAGAAGGCACAAACACTATATGCATCTTCCTTATAAAAAAAACATGTGTACAATTATTGCTCCTTCTTTATTTTTAGAAACAAAGAAGGCATAATACTTGTATGTGCCTTATTGACTCACCTTCAACATCTCCTTATCTATTTGAAAGACCTCCTGAATACATATAAACTAACAAATGTATATCAAAGATAGAGCAAAATACCCTTTTAACATTGATAAGTCTAGAAATTGCAAGTGCAACACATAAGCACATACATTCACACTAATAGCATGTATAACTCAACACATCTACAAATAGTTTGATGGATTACCTAATGCAATTGAACCTGCCAAATAAAATAGAGTAAAGGGTGTAATTGTAGTAAACAAACAAAGCAAGTGAATAGCAAGCCAATGTATGAAGTCATTTACAATATCCCTGTACACATCGAAGAGCATACGATGAAAATACAAAATAATCTAACTAGATAATACAAGAGTGTTCATATATAATTACTTCTTCTTTGATCTTCTAAGGTGTTTCCTAAATCGGGTGAGCAAGGATAGCCTTCAACTGAACATTCCCTTAGATGGTTGAGGCTCAGATAGATGTAGGAGGAGTATCACTAAGGTCTATAAAAGGTACAGGACTAGGCTGTAATGATGGCAATTGGGTGATACCTTCCCTTATGTCTGAACTCTGTGTCTAACTAATGCGTTGCTTCAAGGAGCTACTCGGGTATGCTATAGAGAGATTATATCATCAGTACTTAAGGTACAGAATGAGCTAAGGCCGATGCTAAAGCTACCAGGAGGTACTATAGTATTATCGATCTCTCCTAAGTTAATGGAATGGCAAGATCCCAATGGCATGTCATCATCTCAATATCCCTGACCACGTATCTGACTTATTAGACCTCTCCATAACTCTATCCTTAGCCAGTGGGTGGTAGGGGCAAGGGTGGGTACAACTACTTCATGTGAAAACAAGATCAATTCGCTATGCTCTTCGAGATATTGGAGGTCGTCATCAATAATCCCATTAGCAGTGTCCAAATCATTAGATAGTTGCACCCGACATAAAGTGTCTACCTGCATTGCATGAAATAAACAACGCTATGGTCATGCTTAATGCATTGTGCAAAATGATCGATTAAGAGGAAGTAAGCTTACCAAGTATCCCATCACCATACCATAATAGGTGATATATCGATGTGTTTGCTCCCTATACTAGTTGAAGTAAGCAAGATCTACACCCCAAGACTCTTATGGATGCACCGACCACATGTGATAGTTTACCCAAATGGTTATATAACCTTAATGAGCAACAGTCCAATCTATGTTCATCTTACGCTTAAGGTTAATATGGTTCAGCTTTTCGCTCGTATCCACATCCATTAGAATCATTTGGAACCCCCCAAATTATCGAATCACACGGTTTGGAAAGTACTACTCAACAATTTGAAAGCAAATGAATGGTATCCTAGCCATCCAAACAACTTAGTTGACACTATAAAAGGGGGGTAAGTGCTGAATAAGATCCTCCATAAATGACTCCTATATGACCTACAATGCATCACAAAGATAAGTGTATTAGTAAATTACATTTAGATACAACATAAGATGAATGTATTGAAGTACCACATACTTGTCAACTCGTCTGTAAATTGAATGTAGTCTGGTAGGCATCAACAACATATGTAGCATGGTGTGTGGTATTGCATGACACCACCTACTTGGTGACCAATGGTAACTTATCATGGATGGTAAACCTGGTCTTACTACAATGTCCAATGTGGGGGGAATCTATCCAATGCTCATATTTATAAGAGTATAACTACTTCGCCTATCTTATGTGTTATGGATCATGTTACTATAGGATGTATACTCACATATTAAATCTTGCTCTTAGTCGGGCTAGACTAACTCGCCTTCTTCTACTAGTACTATCTCAAGAATAAATACCCTTATACTAATAGCTGTAAAAATCAAATAGATTGATTATCATTAATACACTTGAGTATTTTCCTTCTTTACGTAAACACTACGTATTTACTCTCAGCATCACTCTTATCCTAACCCTTGAGTAAGGCAAGATAGAAAGTAACCTCACTGGACCAATTCTGTTTCATATCCTCTAAAGCTATTTGTGGATTTTTGCTTTTCATTCATCATTTATCCTTTTGCACTTTCCCTACCACTTTCCTTTTAAGCTTTTTATAAGCTTGGACCCATCCAGTGACCAACCTTGTCTATTTTTGGTTATGGTTCACACCATCTTGGTATTAGAGCGGAGGTTTTGTTTAAGTTAGAGTTTATTTTCGAAGTTCTGTTTATACTATGTTTTACGTATATGAAACAGAACAAATTACTGTATTCATCTTAGTTGTTGTGTTTACTAGCTAGTACTTTCCTAAAGTGTTTAAGCTTTGAATCTGTGAAGAAAATGACTTACCCAAGTATAAATGTTGGCATGGGAGATGACAATAGTGGAGTTATCTACTATAGCCGACAATCTTAAGGAACTCCTAAAAGTGCTGATGAGAAACTGGATGAAGTAGTCAATCTATTAGTAGATCTAACCTAAGCTGTTCAAACGTTGGCTTGCCGACCAACTAAGGCCAAGCAAAACACCTCATAAGTTGCTCAACATGTTAAAGGACAGAACCCAGCTTAACCTATTCAAGGTGGAGGAGTAGGCAAACAAATAAGATAAAGGATAGACTTGAGAGAACTAAATGAAGAGAATGAGGAAGAATATTTTGAAGAAGAGTGCATACGAGTCCCCAAAGCATCTGACCATGTAAAGTTTCAAATTCTAAGCTTCAATGGGTTTGGAAATACTAATGAATAATTAGAGTGTGAAGAGAAGGTGGAACATGTTTTTTATTATTATCAATATGAGGATTATGAGTTGAGTTGTCATAGAGTTCTCCGAATATGTTGTCATGTGGTGAAAGAATTTCTAAGCCATAAAGAGATGAAAGGGTTATCAAGAGATTAATACTTGTCTTGAGATAAAGAGAATACTCGAAAACAGGTTTGTGCTGGAAACTTATCTTTAAGATACTTTCACTCAGCTTCAAGAGCTAATACAAGGAGGTTGGACTGTTGACGAGTATGTTCAAGAATTTTAAATACTTATAATCCGTTGTCAAGTAAAGGAGTCACCAGCTCAAATAGTCTCAAGATTCATTACTAGGTTGAGAGGTGACATTTAAGACATTGTGAAACTCCAATAATTTACCACAATAGATGAAACCATCAGAATAGCCAATAAGTAGAGAGGCAAAGAAGGAGTTAAGTACCAACCTGGATGCCGACAAGTCGACTTAGATAGGTGAGTCACCATGCTTAGACGAGTATCGAGCCGAGATGAAAGATAAATGTCCAAGTCGATCAGAAAGGTCGACCTAACAGTGAAGTGTCAACTCGAACTTATGAGAAGGGGTAAAAATCAGGCAGGAAGACGAGCCAAATCAAGTACTTCAAATGTCAAGGATTTAGACATAAGGGAGACGTCCCGAAACTAAAGGTAAATGGTACAGATGAGGAACTTGAGAAGGAGATCACTGTTGAGGAAGAAAATGCCAAGAAAGAACTGATTGAGGAGGACGTGTTTGCCGAAAACTTGGATCAGCTGATCATGGTTGTCTGGCGCATAATGAACATGGAACCCTCATAAGAGAAGGAACAGAGAGAGAATTTGTTTCATATCACTTATAAGGTGAATAATCAAGTATGTACCCTTATTGTAGATAGTGGAGATTGCACCAATGTAGCATCGGCCAATCTTATTTCAAAATTATAATTGCTGACTAGCACATCTAAAGTCATATAAGTTGCATTGGTTGAGTGAAAAAGGGACACTACATGTTACCCGGCAAATACTACTGCTGATCACTAGAGGGAATTACTCTAACCAAATTCTCTTCCCACGTATTGATAGGTAGGCCATAGCTATTTGATAGAAGAGTTATCCATGATGGCTATAAGAATACGTACATATTCGAGAAGGATGATTGAAAGATCACACTGAACCCGATGCTGCCAAGAGAAGTTAATAAATTACAGACAAAACTTACCCGCAGATCGAAAAAGGCTCTAATGATGAGTAAAGCCGAGCTCCGAAAAGCCATCAATGCTGACAAGCCGACCCTTATGTTGTTTAGGCACCTCTTAGAGGTGAAGGAGTAAGGCAAACTATCTTAGGAAATCAAAGAGTTATTAGATGAGTATGCCAATTTGTTCCCAGAACAGTTACTTGAAGCGCTACCCCTAACTTAAGGCATAAAGTACTGTATTAACTTAGTACCCAATGTCACACTATCAAATAAGTCAACCTATCAAATGAATCCCGAACAAGCTTCTAAGCTCCAATGTCAAGTTAATGAGTTGTTGGAGAGAGGATATATTAGAGAAAGTCTCAACCCTTACGTTTACCGACGCTTCTAGTATCGAAAAAGGATGGAACCTAGGAGATGTATGTCAACAGCCAAGCCGTAAACAAGATCACGATCAAATATAAGTATTCATTCCCAAGGTTAAAAGATATGTTGGATGAGTTACGTAGAGCTAAGGTCTTTAGTAAGATTGACCTGAAGTCTAGCTATCACCAAATCCACATAAGGCTGGGAGATGAATGGAAGACTACGTTTAAAACTCGGCATTAACTCTATGAGTGAATGATTATGCCATTTAGCCTATCAAATGCCCTAAGTACTTTCATGCGATTGATGAACCACGTGTTAAGACATTTAATTGGAAAGTATGTCGTAGTGTACTTTGATAACATGCTAGTCTACAGTACCGACTTGTCGAGTCACTGCAAGCATCTCTAAGCCGTATTGAATATTCTCCATATAGAGAAATTGTTCGGTAACTTAAAGAAGTATTGCTTTTACTAAGAAGAAATGTTCTTCTTAAGCTATGTAGTTAGTGGAGGAGGCTTACGAGTGGATGACGAAAAGATCTAAGCAATTATAGAGTGGCTGACTCCTACTACTTGGGCCGATGTGAGAAGTTTCTACGAACTAGCTTCATTATATAGACGATTCATCAAAAATTTCAACACCATCACCACAATACTTACTAAGCTAACAGAGAAAAACACAAACTTCCGATAGGGAGAAAGGGAGGAGAAGAGCTTTGTTGAGATAAAAAAAAAGGATCGGCTTCTACCCTAGTGTTAATTTTACTTGACTTTGAGAAAATATTTGAGCTGGAATGTGATGCATCAAGCATTAGAATAGGCGTTGTCCTAATACAGGAAGGCCGACCAATTGCCTTCCATAATGAGAAGCTTAGAGAACCGTAGCTAAATTACTTCGTATATGGCAAGGAATTCTTGGTGTTAATTCGAGCACTGTAAGTATAGCAATACTATTTACTGCCAAGAGAATTTGTTATGTATACTAACCATAAGTTGCTGAAGTACCTCCGAAGTTAGACAAAATTATCAAAGCGGTAGGCGAGATGAGTTGAAATCCTTAAAGGGTTGTAATAAAATATAAACAAATAAAGAGCAATGTCATTGCAAATGCTCTTTCGAGAAGACATGCCTTTATGAATGAACTATAAACCAGAATGTTTAGATTTGTAAGTATCAAAGAACAGTATTCTAAGGATCCATACTTTGGACTCATAATTACACAGTGTGTCAATGAAAGAATAGTAGACGAGTATTATGTGGAGGATGGCTACTTGTTTCAAAGTGGAAAATTATGCGTGCTGACTTGGAAGATTCTTTAGACATTTTGGAGAAAGAAGGACCTGCGAACTGTTAAATGATCGATTCTTTTAGCCGAGAATGAGAAGAGATGTGCACTGAATTATCGAAAGTTGTGCCATGTGCAAGTAGGTTAAGTATCGAGCTAAGCAAGGGAAAGCAATACCTTTACCTATCCCGACAAAGCCATGGACTAAATTGAGCATGAACTTTATTCTTGGATTATCACGAACTATCCAAAGCAAAAATTCTGTAATGGTCGTCATAGATTAGTTCAATAAAATAGCATACTTCATGTCCTGCTCCAAAACTAACGATACTTCGACTATTACTTTTCTTTTCTTATAGGAGATTATGAGGATACACGACGTACCAAAAAGTGTAGTCTCTTAGAGAACACACTTAACTAATTACTTCCTATTTCTCGCAGATTGTATGCTAAGAAGTGGAAGGCTAAGAGAACAGCCGATCCTCATTCTCACTCACACCTAGCTAATTACTTACTCGGCATCACCCTTATCGAGATAACGAGTGAAAGACTCCAGACTAACTTAACTACCCTTGCTCAGACAAACAACCTATTCGTACACTTTTGTCCGCATCCTCCAACGGCCTCGCCAATGTAACATTACTATATGTATAGGACCACGTGTAAAATTTGCTTCACTAACCATTACTTTTCTTAAATATTCAATTTTACCCTTTTGTATTCTTATATATTACTTCTTAGAGGTAATACCCTTTTTTTCTTTTCCTTTTTGAGCATGTTGCCTTAAATTATCAAGTATAAATACTATTGTATTTGTAGCTGTAAGAATCAGATAGATAGATTATTATTAATACACTTAAGTATTTTCCTTCCTTACATAAACATCACATGTTTACTTTCGACATCACTCTTATCCTAACCCTTCAGCAAGGCTGGGTGGTAAGTAACCTCATCAAACCAATTGATGCGTCATATCGAATCGTACCATAAGTACTCGGAAGTTCCATTAGTGCGTTGTATCCTCTTGAGTTATTTGTAGGTTTTTGCTTTTCATTCACCATTTGTCCTTTTGCACTTTCCTCATCACTTTCCTTTTAAGCTTTTTGCAAACTTAAACCCATCCAATGATCGACCTTGTCTGCTCTTGGTCATAGTTTACACCAGTAGGCTAATGCGTTGGAAAAGTTTCATGTCCTTTATACATTAGGATTTTTCCTAAGTTAGCTAGACCTGTAATGGAGGGTAGTTAGAAGTGTCTCCCTATAAAGTGTTCTGTTTAGTACTCATGCTTGGATGGTAGGCACCCCTAACATATATTTCCTGTTTTTGGTTTTCTCCGAATGCTTTAACCATTTCAATAAAATTTTCCACATCATCATCATCCCTAATAAGTTTCAAAGTGTATGAAACACGTCCATAATAATAATAAGGGTACTAATATACAAGCTTAACTCCAATAGGATCAACTCCGATACTCATATAGATTCGCTAGAGGAAATGACTAAAGTTCAAATCCTTTCTTATCTTCAACTTTTTCACTAGCACCCTATCATATTACGGACTAGTACTTCCATTCATGATGTTCCCTCCCACTTACACAATAATTTTCATATACTCAACCATTCTTGACCTATTCATCCAATAATTTCAAAATGAGTTAAGCCCACACAATTTCACGTAACACGTGGTACCTACATAATTTCACTTATAGGCAAGGCATTTCATCACATTTAACCAATGTATCAGTGATATGAACTGCATTTCACGAGTGGCATTCTTATTTTCATACATTACCTCCATGAGTTCTCTAATTACAAACTAGCACATGAACAATATTCTAAATATAAACGTAGTACACTAAAGACTAGCACATAAACAACATTCTAAATATAAACTCAATACACTAATTTACTTTAACTACTATAAAGTATTTTAACAATATAATTTACATATTACAAAAATAAATATGGAAAAAAGGGGGACTAGTTTTACTTACTAATTGGTAAAGAAAATTGGGTTGTGAATTTACATTTAGGATTGTGCTATTGGTTGGAGAGTAAAAATCAGAAAGTAAGGGAGATTTCAAAAAGTGAAGGAGGACAAAATGAAGGCTGATCACGAAAATTAGGGTAAATATAGAGGGAACGAAGGTATAGAAGGTGCGAAGCTTGTTTACGCCTTTTATTTTAAAAGAAGACGCAATATATGCATGCACCTTCTATTTTAACTGAAAGTGCAATACATGTATACGCCTCCTTCATCGTAAAAAATTCTGGAACAAGGAAAGCACATGTGAATACTCTTGTAATTAGTTTCCATCTGAGCCCCTTTTTCACAATATTTTTCAAAAAAGACCCCATTAAAGTACAAAACTCTGCAAAACAAAAAAGTTGCCTATTCAATTAGCTCTATTCCCAGCATATTATTTTATAATTCCCTATTACGTCGTTCACTTGGATTTATGTCTCAAAATCATAATGCCATAAGAATTCCTATTACTTAATGCCACAACAAACTCATAAATCCCTATTCCTTACAATATGTATCATTTTTCTCCAAAATAATCTCATCCCAATTTCACACAAGCCACCACCATTAACTATCTAGTGCCACCACCGTTAACCATCTAGCGCCAACCATCGACCATCATATGAACAATAGCACCACAACCATAAACACTGACCACCATCATAAACACCAACCACCACTAACCACCTAACACCATATATGGATAGCAACTACACAACTACTCACCACTAGATCCATGCAAGGGTCAATTACAAACCTTAAACCGACCCAACCTTAAAGTAGCTAGCCTCGAACCATTGGACCTTGAGAGCTTAGGTGGTTCAAGGGGTAAGAACTGCTCAAACTAACCAGTTGGCCTGCCATTGAACCCTCAGGTTGACTTAGCCGGATTAACCCCTTAAGAGAAAGAGAGAGAGAGAGAAAGAGAGAGAAAAGGGAGTCCATTAAGTAAAAAAAAAAAAAAAAAATTGAATGATATCCATTAGATTATAGTACGTCAAAGTTACTATTTTTACAATGGTAAATAATAATTTTCTAAAAATAATATTATCAAACTAATTATAGAATACTAAACATAAGTTAATTATATGTTAAAGATAAATGGAAAATTTAATTTAAGTTAATATAAGTTCTTTTTGTAAAACTTATCAAATGTTAAAGATTAAAATATGAGGAAAAGATAAAATTTGAGGGAGGAAATAATAAAAAGTTGAAACCACATTAATTCAAAAATTAATTAAAAAATTAGCAATTATTAATAAAATAATACAATTTAAAAAAAGAGAGAGAAATGAAGCCTTGTTTAGGGAAAAAACACACATCAACTCAAAAATTAATAAAAAATAGAAATTATTAAAATTAAATATTAAAAATAAAAACTATTCAAAAGCCAACAAACCTGCTTAAAACCATCACTAGCGGGACAGTTCAAATTTTATCCGACCCATAAATCAGCAATTTCGAGCCCATTGGGCCTGATAAACAGATCTACTCACCACTATCAAATCAGCTACTATACAGTCAAGTCAGCCACTACGCCATCCATAATTTAAAACGATTATGTACACCGTCTATAGTCAATTACTCGATCAATGATTGACCCCCTTTCTTTTTCTCTAATCAAACTCCAGCAACTAACTAATCTAATCTTCGACTTGTTCACCCCATAGAAACACCACAGCAAAGTCACTTTCTTGTCACCAACCCGAGTACGAATCCATTGTCAACGATGAACAACCACAGCAATAAACTCCTACTTTGATCTAGTTACGACAACTTCATTTTTATCCTAATTGATTCTAAAGCATTCCCAGATTCATAAAAATGTAAACTTATGCTTCAATTTGATAAAAATGAGCCTCATTTAAAGATCCATAAACTACCTCCAACGACCCACTTTGAATCACCATTATTGCCATTATCTGCGGCGACATCACCGCAAATGGATGATAGAAGAGGTCAAAATAGGCCGATCCAATTCACTCCTTGCCTGTGATGACTACTGCAACTCCTTCCACGAGCTCTTATGGTCTTCTCCTACAAGACCGTAACCGTTCGCAGTCCGTCTTATTTCTCTATTTGTTTTCATTTATTATTTTTCATTTTTACCTTTTCTCTTATTTGATTATATGAATAAGGGTAATTTAATAATTCAAATTTCATTATGTGTATTCTTTATTTGCTTTTTTGTTTAACTGAATAAGGTAATAATTACAGCCTAATAAATTATACCTCCATTCATCTCTTATTCTATTCAGCTAAATCAACAAACCTTTACAATCTGTTCACTTCACCGTATAGAATAAACGTATAATGAAATTAAAATTCATCAATAATTAAATAAGTCTATAATTAATATTATCTTGTTCTTTTGAAAAAACAAATAAAAACACATAAATAATAAACATGAAATGCAATTTAAATAACTATTTTACCCTTATTTTACATTCTCTATAACCCTAACTCTAACCCATTGTCATCTTCATCCCTCCTCTTATCACACAAAACAACACAGATCTATTATTCCAAGTCACACAGCAGGACACTAATTATGCAAACAATATAATCAATACAGATTCTTCCTACTATGGCCGTTGCATAAAGTCATCTCAAGATGAGACGATGATAAACCGACTCCTTGGCATCATCGACGTAAACTGCATGTCAGAAGACCAGTTTACTATGCTTGAAGGGAGAGAAGACAAAAGCTTAGAGAGAGAGAGTAAGAAAGTTTACTGAGAGAGAACAACTCGAAGTGAGGCGATAAAGGGTAGCGGCTTGATGTCGTTAAGGGTATCATAGGTTGCTACTGTTGGACGAAAGTAAAAGAAGAGAGAGAAAGTGTTGATAGTGAAGAAGAGAGTAGGAAAGTAAAATAAGGATTGTTTTAGGAAAAAAGAAAATACATGCTCTAAATCATGATTCTTAGATTGCTCTCATAAATCCCTATTACAAGATTACAAGGAATTGAGATTCTTATGACCTTAATGTAAACAAAACATGGTACTAAAGAATGAGAGGGAATGCCAATTTTATTGGCTCCAAGTAAACATGCTAAGTTATCATTTAGCTGCTCAATGTCTTCTACTACATAGAAAAAACAAAGGCCCAGTCCACACATGGGCTTAAAAGAACTGTCATAATGCCCCAAAATTGAATTTTCATGAAACTTTTTGTTTAGTTGGTTGCATTCCATAAAAATGTGGAGGATTGTTCTTTAATATGCTCTAATATGACCGACACAATTGGGAATAAAATTATATAATATTTATCTACAAAAATTATGGACACCTAGCAATTGCAAGTGTACAAAACCATACATAAAGGACTAAATCAAATATTTATCTACATACTTACAAAGACAACAAAGATTACATGAATAAGTCTAAGCTATTTGCTAGCAACACAAGTTCAAGTAGGAGTGTAAGTGAGATGTGCTTACTCACAAATTATTTAAATTCAGCTCGATATTTACTTAAATTCAACTTAATCATAATCGAGTTGAGCTCGAACTTAAACTACTCGAGTAACTCATCAAGTTTAGCTCGAGCTTTATAATACTTATCTCAATAAACTCGCAACCCTAATCAATATTAAGTTAAGTTTAAGCATTAGTCAAGTTTAAACTAAATCTAAACATTATTATTATTTTAATTAAATTTATAACATCTTTTAATATTATCGAATTTAAATAAGTTTAATCAAATTGAGTCAAGCTCGAACTCATTAAGTTTCATTTTAAGCCAAACTTGAACTTTATAAATTAAAACTTAATCGAGCTCACATCAAGTTAGAGTTTCATGTTTTTCCATTAGATGGAGTTCGAGTTTAGCACTAATAGTCTTGACTTGACTCATTTATCACGCGAAGCTTAAATGCACTGAACACATTATGCAATATCAAAAACACATGCAATCTGTGATATATATATATATATATATATATATATATATTCCCTATCTTTTAGCCATAATTTCCGGCCATGCGTTCCCATATGACGTAAATGCTCTTGGGTGGACTGAGCCATCCTATATTACCGTATAGCAGGAATTGGATATTCTCTCTTGGGACGCTAGTTTTTCAAAACTGATATCTCCCTTTCTTCTTTTGCGGAAAGGATCTGATCTACCACTATGCTATGAATGAACAAATCTACAAGCAGCTATCCCAAGCTAGCCATCCATAGTTTTCAACCTCCCCTACACCCCACCCTTCACCAATCATAATTTCTAACCAGAGTCCAAGATTTCTGGTATAGATTCATTATAGGATAGATCAGTAGAAGACATAACAGGTTTATCTAATAAAAGCAGGACTAAAAGCAGGAGAATACGGATTTAACTCGTGCATATGATATTTCAACTAACTTAACTCTGTATGTAAGTTTGTATTCATTCATTTTCATTTCAATGAAACACAAGATCACAAATTCCAAGAAAATCTCACTACAATTTTCCTTAAAGTTCATAGCTGTACGTTGCTGTCATCGAAGACTTCCAAGTTCCATAGAAACTATACGTAGATATGAAAGGAAATACCAGTTGGATTTCTCTTAAGTTTCAGTAAATCCAGCTAGAGTGTGCACCAAGATCACGGATACATTTCTGATGAAAATGAATATCAGAAACACAAGCACAACTGTCTTCAATGATTGCAATATCGAGAACCCAATTCCAGAAAGACGCATTCAATTTAATGCCGTCTACCATAGTAATGTTGTGCTTTTAACATGTTGTAAGGCACAATAGTCACTCTTTTGCAGCCAACAGAGTGACAGATAAAACCAAGTGAAATATTCCCAAGGAAAGGAGACTAGCATATCAGACCTGCTCATAAACTGATGATATCAGTTGGATGCTTGCAAATCTCTACCTGAATCGAAACATCATCTGGGTAGAGAACCCTGAGCAAGTGAATAGCATGGATAAACTACATATTAGACCTGCAATCCTCCAGAAGAGAATTCCATGCTGGATTTCGAGGAAGAAATGTGTCCTGAAAAAGCAAAAAGAAAAGGAAATTCATTATTCCATTTTCATGTAGCTCCCAGAGAGTCATTTATTTGCCAAAATTTACAGTTCAGGAAGAAAATGGATTAAGATATGCAATTAGAGTAAAAGAAACAAAGCTTCAGGTTAGATTTTGGACATTACCCACCCACCAATTAAGCATCTCTCTACTAAGTCTTCTTCTAAACCCCATCTAAGAAGGTTACGACAAAGTCAAGCAAGCTTAGGCTTCTATCTTTTGCATACCATCTTCGAGAACAGCAAGAGCAATTCCACCAGGTTCTGTGTCTTACGCTTACACTCTTGGACAAGGGTAAATCTTTTCTCACAAATAAACATGCAAGGAAAATTTAATCACATAATCCTTTTAAAAGAATGACTGATCTATTAAACAGAGAGCAGTATGAAATTATGAATTGCCAGTTACAATGATACGCAGTTTTAATCAAATGGGAATATCATCTTTCCGCATATACATATAAAAATCTTAATCTTTTCTTTTTGAAGTTCCTATTTCTTTCGCCAAAATTACTGGGTACGGGAATAGACTGACTTTCATTAGCCATTGATTAGGAGCCATCCGTTTGATAGTATTGGATTTATCAACAGCCAAATTCAATCCTTTCATCAATAACTTGCAAGTCAAAGAAAACTATTCTAGGGTTATTCCTGAATCCAATCAACATCATCGTTGTTGTCCATTCAATACTCGTTAAATCACTAGTCATGTGCAGTGCAAAGACAGCGAGATAATCCGAAGACAGGTTGACAAACCATCGTAATCATCAAGAACAACTCTGAGAATTCAATTATCCTGAAACCGATCCAAAATGGGATTTTATCGCCTTAGATTGGTCTATTCTTATTTGTATGTATCTCGCTTAAGTATATTTTTCGGAAAAAGATGATTTCTTCCACTTACAAGACAGACCCAGAAAGGGAAAAAAAGGAAAGATAGTGGAAAGGGACTAACCGAGACATAAGAGCAAGTGGGTATGACGGACATGGAATTGGATTGGGCGTGTCGAAAAGCAGCAACACAGAGGTGAGAAGCCAATCCCAGGCCTCTTTTGGAAGAGGGGACATAAGTATGAACCATATCCATCACTTTACCATCCTTTCTCTCCACGTATTGTAGGTATGCTTTTTGGTCCTCCGTCTCGAATCTCTTCTGAGCTTGATTCCATAAAATGTTTGGACCGCCGCTATTAGTGCTTGCGGTGGTGGTTGCCGCCATTTTTATGTTTCAACAATGTCTGGATGTAGTTTCAGTTATATGTCAGGGATGCCGTGGCTTCATCAATTTTAAGTAAAACTGGGTCTGATGAAACCGAACCTTTGTAGGCTGAAGGCTCTTCACCACCACGGAGGAAAAGATCCAACCGAACGACGCCGTATAGTGTTTTGGGGAGGGGGGAATTTTGATTCATTTTGACAAAAGAATATGTTAAGACTAGACTTAATAATAATCAGGGAAAAACGCCCAGGGAGGTCTGTATTTTAAGATAGGGCAGCTCGATATTTAAATTTTTAATTTTTACAATTTAATACTCCTACATAAAATATTAGTATTTTTATTATCTTCTAACTTAATGGATTTTTCTAAAAAAATGAGTTGACATTCACAAAAAAAAGATTCCATAATAATAATACACTACTTGAAATAATAAGTTATATATAAGCATCAATAAAATTTTGATACGTTGATGTATAATTATTAATTTTATTAAAAGTACATTTTATTTTCAAGTATTTAAATATTATTGATACATAAACGTTAATTATCAATTTATGTAACATATTGGTATCATTTAATACTTGAAATAATGAGTGGTATATAAGTATCAATAAAATTTTAATACATTAATATATAATTGTTAATTTTATAAAAAATACATTTTATTTTCAAGTACTTAAATATTATTGGTACATAAATGTCAATTATCAATTTATGTAACATATTGGTATCATTTAATTTTTTCTTCGCATTCACGTAAATTTTTCTTTTATACATGGATAAATGAGAGCCGGTTGAACTATTAAAATTACTCTAATATTTCAAAAATAAAATATCAAAAGTCCTCTAGTTGAAAATTGTTGAGCACCAAAGATTCAAAAAGAATAAACAAATTTAGGAGAAACAATAAAAAATAAATAAATAAACATCTAATATTTACTAAGGTTAGGTAAAAAAAAAAAAACCGTAAACTATGAATCAAACTGAAAATTTGATTTTTTTGCAAAATATTTGGTTTACGATTCGATTCAGTTATATATAAATGGTTCATGATTCAGTTTGGAGAAGTAAACTAAACCATACCATTTTGAACCAAATCAAACCAAATTGTTTAGTTAAATAAAAAAATTCATGCAATAATTTTTTATTTTTTTATATTTTTTCCATCAATCTTCAATAAATTTCATCAAATTTTTCATATCTTATTATTTTTTATCATAATTTTATATCAATTATTAAGATTAAGTTAAGTAAATTTCATTTGAAATTTTAGATTTATTGGATATAAAAATGTTTAGTAAAAATTTAATACAAATTGTTCAAACTATGGATCAAACCAAATCGAACCAATTTTAATTAGGTTTGAAAAATTTATGAACTAAACTGTTTGATTAGATTTAACATCTAAAAAAAAAATTAAATCGTTATATTAGGTTCAGTTCGAAAGGAAAGACAAACCATACCGAACCACACTGTATCCACCCTTAATATTTACTCTCGATAACCTTATCTCATCAACCCTCATAACTCTCATTTACTCTCTAGTTTACTTTTATTGGTTGCTCCTAAAAATTCAATTTGATCAAATTTATGGATGAATTAATTAGAAAAAGAAAGTCATGAATGAACCTTATGAATATCTTTTCTCAACTATCAATTTATTCTCAAGAATAAGGATGTGAAAAGAAGTTTATTAGTAAAAATATTCTTACCTACAATTCAACAATGGCCCATATCATGCTGTTGGATTTGAAGAGTTTAATTAAAGAATATGTAAGCATTAATGTAATACTACATTAATGTTGAAGAGCTAGGAAAAAGGTGTAGGAAGTTCTACTGAGTTATAAATGAAAGTAAATATGTTCAATGACAATCGGGTTAGTTTATGCCTTCCTCTTTCTAATTAGATCATTTATTCCTCCTTCTATGTTACTACATTTATTTTTTCTATGCTCAATAGTTTTCAATTAAAGGTCATTTTGGCATTTTAGGAATATTAAAGTAATTTTCACTAATCCAAACAACTATACTTATCCATGTGGTGTGAAAAAAAAAAAAAAAGTAACATAGAAGGTAACTCATTTTAAAAGAACGTCCATTAATTAGAAGATAACAAAGACACTATTTTAAACCACTTCTAAAGTTATGGGTATTAAATGGTAAATTTTAAAGTTTAGATAGTAAATTGTCCAAAGTTAAAAGTATATACTTTCTTAAACTTTTTCTCAATATTATTAGTGTGTAATACTATTTTGGTTGCTAAGTAATAGTTAACATGTGTGTTGGATATAAATGCGGGTAGTTAGTTAGTTAGTAGTCATTAAGCATGTACAAAAAAAAAAAAAAAAAAAAAAAAAACAGAGGTGCAAGTGTTAGAACAAGAGAGTGCATGTGTGAAAATATAGTGAAGTGAACAAGAAAAGTAATTGTGATTATATGTGTAGAAACAAAAAGTGAAAGTGAATATTCAGTGCATCTGTTATGAGTATGTGATTGTTATATAAAGTAATTCAATTTGGTTTAACAGTGGTATCAAAGCCACATTATCAAGATTCCCAACGCTAAGTGCTGCTTCTTATTTTCTTATCAATGACAAGTAGCATTGGTACCATTGCCACTCTACTTCTTGTCTTGGATGGGAAGAATTATGATAAGTGGTGCATACAAATGCAAGTTCTTTTTGGTTTCCAAGAAGTGCTAGAGATTGTTAATGACGGTTTGCAAGAATTGGAGGAGACAACATTGGATGCTTAACGTACTACTTATAGAGATGCCAAGAAAAAGGATTGCAAAACCCTTTGCTACATTCATCAATGTGTAGATGCAACAAATTTTGAAAAGATTGCTTCAGCCAAGACAATAAAGGGGGCATGGGATTTTCTTGAGAAATGTTACAAAGGTCTTAACAAATTAAAGAGGGTTAGATTACAAACAATGAGGAGACAATATGAGTTACTTCAAATGGAGTCAAAGGAGAGTGTCAGTGTTTATTGTACTTGTGTGATGATATTAACAAATCAGATGAAGTCAAATGGAGAGGACATGATGGAGTTAATGATTGTAGAGAAAATCCTCCATACTTTAACACCAAGATTTGATTATGTAGTTGTTGCCATCAAGGAGTTAAAAGATCTATCAAATTTGAAATTTGAAGATCTACAAAGTTCCCTAAAAGCCTATGAACAAAGGATAAACAAGAGAAATTCGAATAAAAATTCAAATCAAGCTTTTTAAGTACAAGTGAAACGAAGTGATCTTGATCCTATCAAGAACAGGAGAGGACATAGTAGGGGATGAATGAGAGGACATGGAAGAGCCTTTGTCAGTTAAGGACGTGATCAAGAATTCTCTAGTGATCAGATAAGGTTTAATGGGAATAATACGCTAAGGTGCAGTGGATCACGTAGAAGAGGGATAAGAAAGAAATTTGATGAGAGAAATATTTAAGGTTATAATTGCTAGAAATTTGGGCATTTTTTGCAAATGAATGTAAGAATCCCAAAGCTCTATACAAGAGTCAAGAAGATGCTACTGCATTTGTATAAGATAATGTTGAGTCAGATCATGTCCTATTAATGGTGACATCTGAACTTGACAATTCAAATACCAATACTTGATATTTAGATACAGGTTGTTTAAACCATATGACTAGTAAAAGGGAGTGGTTTTTTGATCTTGATGAAACCCGTAAGAGTAAAGTGAAGTTTGCAGGCAATAATGTTGTTCTTGCAAAAGGGTTAGGAAAAATTCTTATTAAGCAAAAATATGGGAAGTTTTCCTATATTTCATATGTCCTCTATGTACCTAAGATAAAGAACAATCTACTTAGTTTGGGGTAGATATTGGAGAAAGGGTATAGTATGTAGTTACGTAGAAGAAAATTAGATTTGTACGATAACAAAGGGTGATTAATTTTGAAGTCCTTACTTACATATAAGAATTCATCAAAGTCTTAGTGCAGTGGTTGAGAATGAGAGTTAGTTGTGGCACATTCAATTTAGACATCTTAATTTTAGGAATCTTTGTAAGTTAGAGAATAAAGGCATGGTAACTAGTCTATCTCAAATTTCAATTCAAAAACAACCATGTGATGGGTGTTTGTCGGGAAAACAAACAAGGGATAGGTTCTGACAAGAGATTGTACCAAGAACTTCTAACTTACTTGAAGTTGTATATTCTAATGTGAGTGGTCCTATTGATATTCCCACTCTTGGAGGTAATCAATATTTTGTATCGCTTATTGATGATCTTAGTAAGAAATTGTGGGTTTATTTGATTTGAAACAAGAGTGATGTGTTTGAAATTTTTAAGAAATTTAAAGCATTGGTTGAAAAATAAAGTAGAGAAACAATCAAGATTTTGAGAACGAATGGTGGAGGAGAATATACTTCAAGTAGGTTTAGAAGTTTTTGTGAGGACAATAGTATCTTACATAAACTTATAACCCCTTATACACCATAGCATAATGGTGTTGCTGAACAAAAGAATAGAACCTTGATGAACATGGCTCAAAGTATGTTGAATATGAGCAAATTGCTAAAGGAATTTTTGGGAGAAGCAGTTGACACAGCATCCTATATGTTGAGCAGATGTCCTACTAAAAGAGTTCCTAATAAAACACCTGAGGAAGTCTAGTCTAAAAAGAAACCAAGTGTTAAACATTTTAAAGTATTCGGTTGTGTATGTTTCAATCATGTACTAGATGAGAAAAGAAGACAATTTGATAATTAAAGTAAGTGTGCGATCTTCTTAGGATATAATTCTACCGGGGCTTACAGATTGTTTAATTTTGTTACACAAAAGGTACTTATAAGTAGAGATGTAGTGTTTAATGAAAGCAAGACTTAGAAGTGGGATAATAAATGTGAAGATTCTTTTGACAATACAAAACATAAGAAGTGCTTGCACAATTAGAGGAAATGGAGTGAATAATTCTCAGAATTTGCAAACCGCACAAAGGTTATAAAGGAATAGACAAAGACCAAGTAGATTTGAGGATTATGAAGTGTTTCCTGACAATATGATCACTTTCGAAGGTAATTTGTTGACTTAGCTTTATTTGCTGATATTAAACCCATGATGTTCGAACAAGCAATTAAGGATCTGAAGTAGATCGCTACAATGGAAGAAGAACTGTCATCAATCAAGAAAAGTCAAACGTAGGATTTAGTTAAGTTACCTGGTGATAAGAAACATAATGATGTAAAGTAGGCTTATAAAGTAAAACTGAAGCCAGATGGTTCTATGGGTAAGTATAGGGCAAGGCTTGTGGTTAAAGGTTTTTTTACAAAAACCTAAATTAGACTTTAATGAAGTATTCTCTCTTATGGTAAGGATTGAAACCATTAGACTCGTTACAGCAATTGCAAGTTTTAATTCATGGTCGATGTTTCAAATGGATGTTAAGTCAGCATTCCTCAATGGGCCACTAGAAGAAGAAGTGTACGTGTGTTAGCCTCTTGGATTTGTGCTAAAAGGATGTGAGGATAAGGTGTTTAAGTTGAAGAAAGCTTTATATGGCCTAAAGTAAGCTCCACAAGCTTGGAATAAAAGAATTGAAGCTTCTTTTTTGTGAAACAAGGCTTTGAGAAGTGTAGTTGTGAGTATGGTGTGTATGTTAAGAAGAGAAGTATGACTAATTTGAAGGGAACTGATGAAATTTTTATTGTTTGTCTATACATTGATGATCTTTTGGTCACTAGTGGTAATGAGCTAGAAATTCATAATTTCAAAAGAGTTATGATGTCTGAATTTGAGATTTCTGATTTAAGAAAGTTATCATATTTTCTTAGTCTTGAATTTACTGAAGTTAAAGGGGGTGTGTTGATGCATCAAACCAAATATGCAAAGGACATCTTGAAAAGATTTGGTATGAGTGAGTGCAATCCTGCTCCTACACCAATGGACATTGGTCTCAAGCTTAAAAAAGATGAGAATGGAAAATCGGTTGATTCAACATTGTTTAGGCTTGCTATTGCATTTGGTGTTGGACTTATAAGTAGGTTTATGGAATGTCCTAAAATGTCTCACATGATGGCCGCAAAGAGAGTATTAAGATACATGAAAGGTACAATAGATTATAAAGTATTGTTTCGAAAGAAAAATGCTAATAACATATCAAGTGTTATAAGATTTTTGGATTCAGATTGGTGTGGTGATAAAGTAGATAAGAAGAGCACAACTGGATTTATATTCAAATTTTGTAACTTTCCTTTTGCCTGGGGTTCAAGGAAGTAATAAGTGGTTGCGCTATCATTGTGTGAAGCAAAGTATATAGCTACATCTATAGCTGCATGTGAGGCTATTTAGCCAACAACTTTCTTAGAATAGATGAAGGTTGAGGTGAAGAGATTGGTGAAGCTAAGGATAGACAATAAACCAGCAATCAATTTAGCATAACATCCTACTAATCATGGTAGGAGTAAACATATAGAAACCAAGTTTCATTATATGAGAGATCACGTGAACTTAGGGAAGTTGAAGCTGCTGTATTGTAGAATTGACAAGTAACAAGCGGACATTTTTATGAAGACTTTGAAAACTGAGACATTTGAGAAGCTAAGGATGTTAATTGGGATTAAATCTCTCGGTGAAAGCTGAACCAATTAGTATTAAGGGGTTGTATTAGTGTGTAATACTATTTTAGTTGTTAAGTGACAGTTAATATGTATGTTAGATATAAATGTAGGTAGTTAGTTAGTTAGTAGTCATTAAGCGTGTACCATAAAACATAAGTGCAAGTGTCAAAACAAGAGAGAGTGTGTGTGAAAATACAGTGAAATTGAACAAAAAAAGTGATTGTGATTGTGTATGTAGAAACAAAAAGTGAAAGTGAATAAAGTGAATATTTAGTGCATCTATTATGAGTATGTGATTATTATAGAGAGTAATTCAATTTGGTTTAACAAATATTAAGTAGAAATGAGCTTAAATTGTAAGGAAGACCTAGGAAGCAAAGGAAAAAGCAATGCCTTTAGCTAAATTTGGTTTTTATTTTTTCTTTATATGTGAGATATTTCTTAGAAATCTAGATTCCTTTAACTAATGCTAAACTCAAATTCAATTTCAAACTTAACCATGTTACATACTCAAATTAAAGCACATAAATTTTAATTTCTTAAATTTGGAATTGCAAAACCAATTAGAACTGCTATTGCATTTTATCTAAATGTTGAAAGATAATAATACAAGCAATCCATAGATAATTAAGAAGATTAATAAAAAAACATTATGGAATATTAAAAATCAAATTGGTCTAATAACTTAGAGAAGATGAAATTTTACTTAATTATGCACTTATAAAAGATCCAAAGCACTACAAACTTTGAAAAGTATAGATAATTAAAATTATTCTTAGATCAATATCCTTCCTTTATATCCAATGCTCTATGATGCAAAGGGCTAAAATGGAACTACAACATTTTTTAGCTAGGCCAAGCAACGAATTGGACTTGACTTCTTGGGTTGTATGATAAGGCATAGGAATAAAGCTCATGACTTAAGACGATTTAAGGTGATTTGGCATGATAGATTTGAAATAAAGTCTACTAAAATGGTTTTCCTTAACCTTTTCTTTGGTAAGCTTACAAACTTAGAGAAGCTCTCTATGGGCATAGACATAAAGAAGCTTACAAAGAAAGCCATGGATAACAAGACTTGTCTTAATTATTAGTATATGATGAATAACGTTGATAGATAAAATCTACAGATAAGCAGTCCATCCTCTTCATTGAAGACTCTTTGGAGGATTCTAAGAGTAAAGAAAAATAGTATTCTATTGTCAATTGTCAATTATCAATTCTTAGAAATTAAACAACTACTTGGGCAAAGAACAGTTCAAGATTTAGCAAAATGAGGCCTTAGACTTTTTTATTTGTCATAAGTATGTTCTAACACTTGGGATTGTCTATTCTTCCTCCTTACCTCTCTCTTTAAGCTCATCTCTATACATCAGTATCATAGTGCTTCCTTAAGGTCACATGAAAGGCATGCCTCCTTCAGCACTCATGTGAATTGCACCTAACAAATCCTTCATTTACATTTTAAGCAACTTTATTAGAGAGGACATCCCTTGGCTAAACCATTTATTCTCATATGTATCTAGGCACCATTGCTTAGCTCGAGCCCTAAGCCAGTTGGCTCATAACCTATGGGAGTCATCAATTAGTGGTCGATAGTTTAACTATAGATACAAGATGGTTAGCTTAGGTCTTCCCTAGCATTATGGTTTCAACAGTGTTCGACCCTTAGCCTAAAGAGGTTAGCCAATGTCTAATAGCTATCATTAACAATAGGAAGGGTAAATGATTATTATATAAAGTGTTAGTAGTCATTAATACTTAATAGCATGTGTTAAGCAAGAAAGTCAAAAGTGCTATTAAAGTATTATTAGTATTAGTGCTTTAGTTTATAAATATTGCTAAGGCAACTAGTGAAGGACTTGGTCATTTTGTTTCAAAGTAAGAGATTATATGAGTAGAATTGCTCATAGACCTTCTTCATCAAAGGCAATAGAGTTTGCACTTTTCTTTTACTTGATTTTGGTTTTTTGTTACTATAATTTTCCTCTTCATATCACTTACCATTTCAAAATGAAATTTAAAGTAAATCACTTATCCAAACAAAATTGATCTGATAAACTACATAAGTTATTATAATTGCATCCTTAAATGTCGTAATTTGACAATCTCATTAGCACATGTAGAACTAGACCCAGTCAAAGGGTCAAACCGGCCTTGAACCGCTAGTTCATAGGCTAAGGACATAGTGAACCGTGACTAGCCTATGAGTTGGCGATTCTAAGCCAGTTCAATAGGCTTAGTGGTTCAAGAGCTAGTTGAGGCCTTTAAATCGTTTTTCTTTTTCTCTTTCTTTCTTTCCATAATTTTTTTTTTCCATTTTTCCTTGCTGAGCCTTTAACCCACCCACCCACCCCCTCTTCCCC